>CM029543.1:9905799-10015799 GCA_017141395.1 Laodelphax striatellus | reverse complement strand
GAAGAAGAAAAAGGAGTAGAAAAATGAGGAGAAGAAGAAAAGGAGGAAGGAGAAGGAAAAAAGAGAAGAAGAAAAATGAAAAGATGAGAAGGAGAAGAAGGAAAATGAGGAGAAGATGAAAAGAGAAGAAGGAAAAATAGGAAGATGAAAAGAAGAAGAATAAAAATGAGTAGAAAAGAGAAGGAGAAAGAAGAAGAAAAGAGGAAGATGAAGGAGAAGAAGAAAAGAAGAAGAAAAAGACGATGGAAAGAAGACGAAGAAGAAGAAGAAGAAGAGAAGAAGAAGAAGAAGGAGAAGAAGAAAAAGAATAAGAATAAGAATATACCAAACAAGTTGTTGATAAGAGTAAGAACTAACAACTCTAACATAATTGACCAGATCAATAAACCATCCCCCCTCAACCTGTAGGCTGCCCCATTCACCTGTTATACCATTAACAGGTGAATTCACCCCCCCCCCCCCCCCATTTAAAACCTAGCCTCACTTTGTCACGTCACCAAATCATGACGTCACTAGCGCATGCGCAAAACCAAAATAATTTCCACGGAGAAAATCCCTCTTTTAGTCAGTTGCCGGCTGAGAGTCGACCCGGTTGCATTGTGAGTATAGTTTTCCCGAGTTTTTCCGAGCGTTAGGCGGATTTTGTTGTTGTTTTTCTCTTGGAAAATTCAAGAAAATTGAGTTGAACTCTTAGAAAAAGGTTCGAGACTGATGCATGTATTATTGATAGTCATTTAAGATCGTTTTGGTGCATTGTGGGTAGAGTTTTCCCGAGCTTTTCCGAGCGTTAGGCGGATTTTGTTGTTTTTCTCTTGAAAAATTCAAGAAAATTGAGTTAAACTCTTAGGAAAAAGTTCGAGATGCATGTATTATTGTTAGCCATTTAAGATCGTTTTGGTGCATTGTGGGTAGAGTTTTCCCGAGCTTTTCCGAGCGTTAAGCGGGTTTTGTTGTTGTTTTTCTCTTGGAAAATTCAAGAAAATCAGGTGGAACTCTTAGGGAAATGTTCGAGAACGATGCATTTATCATTGATAAAATTGATTGAGAGTGTTTTGAGGTGGGAAATTGATAAGGAATGTATTGTAGTAGTAGAAGGTTGAAATAATATTGAGTTTATAGGCGTTTTTCACTCGGAAAATTGAATTAAGTTGGATGAAATATTTAGAATAATGTAAATTTCTTGAATGATATATTTGTTGGTAATATTGATTTCAAGCGTATTTCGAGAGAAACAACATAAAAATAATCTAAGTAAATAAATAATCTAATAAATCTAATAAATAATTTAGGTTTTCTGACATTGAAATTTTTTCATTATGGAGCTCCACAACATCAATAAGATTTCTACAAATAAATTAAAATTCTCTCTACTCCTGCTTTGAATAAAAATACTGTTAGGGCCGGTTCATGAGCTCGGGATTCAGCCAAGTCCTAGACTGAAACGGGTGGCTATCGTAGCATCGACAAAAGTTTGTCTCGACAGGTTAGTTGGTTAGCAGCATAGAGAGCCCTTAGTACATAGTTTCGAGGCTAACGTTTGTCGGGACTTAGCTAAATCCCGAGCTCATGAACCGGCCCTTGGTGTTTTGAGGTCAGAGGTTTGAGCAGCAAAATTGAATTTCTGGGCGTTTTTCACTTGGAAAATTGAAGTAAATCATGTTAAAGTTTTAGGAAAATGTTCATAATTAACTGATAGAGTAATTGTTATTGATAATTGACTAACAGTGTTTTGAAGTGATAATAAGGTGATGAGGTTTTTGCAGCAAAATTGAAGGGCCCGATTTCTAGGACAGTCAATAGTTTAATGCCACATTAAACCAATGGTGCATTAAATTTTAATGAACATATATGATTTCTTTCCTCAGCTCAAATTTCCCGTGTATTTGCTGCATGGTTTGGACGGTTTGTTTTTATTTTGAAAGTGGGCTATTGTGACTATGGATTTGTTATTTTGTCTTGGCAGACAACCTTCCAGGTTATGCCATAATAATGTCTTGGTTTTTTTCTCTTTCTTTTTATAATGTATAATTCTGTTATTTTTATTTTGTTTTTTATCATGTTTGATATGAATTTAATTTTTCTCATTTGTTCTAATGATGTGTTATTCTGGTATGTTGATTATCATTATGTTTGGTATGAATTGAACTTCTTGTAAACTGTTTCATCTATAAATAAATACATTTTTACTACTTTTACTACTACTACTACATTTGTTATTTTAATTTGAAATGGAAAAGACTGACAGATGAAACACATTTCTCGAGCAGAGGAAGACTTATTGATAAATATTCCATTGAATTACAAATTGGGCCGGTAACAGAGAAGAAAACAGATTAAATAGAATTATTTTTATATTTGGAGATTTATGTTATGTGTTTTATCTCTTTTACCGTACCAATTTCTATTTCAATACAATATTCATAAATCGCTCTTCCTATGCTCCAGAAAGGTTTTTCCTCTGTCTCTCTTACACATTTTAAATTAAAATAACAAATCCAACTTCCAAAACAAGAACAAACCGACCTAGCCTTCCAGCAAATACTCGTGAAATTTCAGCTGAGGAAGGAAATCATAATTTATATGTCTATTAAAATTTAATGTACCATTAGGCTAGGCGTACACCGGTTAGTCAAGACAAGACAAGATGAGATTAGTCACATTTAGTCACAGTACTTTACATAGTTGCTTATGAAGCAACACACACCGATTAGTCATTGCATCAGTGTGTGCTGCTTCATAAGCAACTATGTGAATTAACGTGACTAAACGTGACTCAGAAATTCAAAAATTTATTTGCCATAAATTTACAAAACAAATGGACAAAATGCACATATACACAAATTAATACAAATACACGTTTGAATATGACCTACAAAAATTAATTAAGTCCCCTGAGTATAATATTAAAATCGATTATGTGAGTACAGTATGCAAGTGTCAATGTAATTTTATTAATATTGTGGCTCGAAGTTATTTTGAAGAAATTTTGGGGGAAGGCGAGGGCGCTCAATCTCACCCACTTAGAATCACGAATATTAGAAATATGGTAAACTTTCAGGAATCATACTCTCAGTGTTTGAGCTAACAAGTTTTTATGAGTTTTCTAAATTATTGAGCGCCCTCGCCCTCCCCCAAAATTTCTTCAAAATTTTTTCTTCAATGTCAATGGCTTCCAGAACAGAGTTTTCATTTTTGTTTGGGTTGGCTACACATAATTATTATATTGTATGTATATATGTATATTGCAGAGGGAGACGGGTTTCTTATTTAGGCTATATCAAAACATTTTCTTACTGAAAGCTTATACATTTTTTTGGATTTTTTCTTTGGTACACAAATTTTAGTTTCCACACCAGAGTTTTCAATAGGGTCGGGGGTAGGGGACGGGTGACGAATTCTTTTTTGGAGAATTTTTTGGAGAGGATATCAGTTTTTTTTTTAATCACCTTCTTGTTATAGAGGTAAAACACTGCAAACACAATGGATGGGGAGAGAGTTAATTTTTTTTCAACAGAGAAATGCTATGTTATTTGATAGAAGATATTTTATCCTCACTATTTGGGTGCTACAAAATTATTCCAGTTATAAGTGAGCTAGTTATGGTTAATACTGAATGAACAAACAAGACGTTGTGACTGTGTCTGTTGCATCACACCTTATCATTTACTATCCAGACTTTAACAACATATCATTGTAGCAACATTAATTCATGTATAAGCAGTTATCCACAAAGTTTGTTAAATAAGATTGAGATTTTGAATTTAGATTGAAATTTTAACCCATTACGATAGGTCACATGACCACTTTTGATGAAAAAAATATTTTGTAATCAAAAAATGAAATCCTTGTAAAAATTTGCCTAACACACCATTATTATACATTCCAGGAACAAAATTCTCAAATTTTCCCCATTAATGATAATGTTTCAAAAAATATTTTCATTGGAACATTTGATTTTCTCCGTGAATTTTAACCCATTTTAATAGATCATATATGACCACTTATGAAATGAAATTATGTGTACTTACTGCAACACCACTTAAGTGCAGAAAACATCTATTTCGTTGATCTACAAATGAAATGAACTGAAGTGAAGATAACACAGTGTACCTATTGTCAAACACTGTCTCTGGCGGAGAATGCAAAAAATAGTCCGATTATTTGGTTTCACTTGATTTTGTATGATATAATGTGAGACAGTTCAACATTACCTATTACTTTATCGATCTACAAATAAAATAAAGAACGTAAACACCTTCATACCCTCTCACTTCTATCTCTTTCTCACTATTTCTCACATGGCCTCCGCCTGGCCCAGATAAATGTAAACATAACCTAATCTGTTATTTTCAAATGCTGGTTACGCTGCTTATTGAAAATGTGGAATGTTGTTAAGCTTTCAATGTTTAACCACTAGGATCGCGACATTTACATTCGATAAAACTTCAAATTCCAAATATTGCAACTTTAATTATTATTTGGACAGAGCTACAGAGCTTAATCGGACATTGAATGATTTGAAATTTTAAATGTGAATAGACTTCTACTAATCTACTTGAAGGCCTATATCTCGCAAACTATTAGGCCCACAATGACCAATTCAGTCTCAAATTGTAGGTAATATACTAAATATACTCAATATACTTTGAGAAATATGTTGGATGTCCTATATGAAAAAGTGATACTTCAAGGTCAAAATTGACCAAATGTAAAAACAAGTGAAAAATTATGATAATTCAATGAACTTTGAAGAGCTGTATTTCGCAAACGGTTGAGCCTACAATACCAAATTTAGTCTCAAATTGTAGATAATTGAATCAGCAACAAAATTATGTTGAATGTTCTGTATGAAAAAATGATTCTTCAGGGTCATAATTGAAGAAATGTTGAAAAAGTGGAAAAATTCAACAATTTGATAAACTTTGAAGGCCTACATCTCGCAAACTATTGGGTCTACAATAATCTATTTGGTCTCAAATTGTAGCTTTTTAAATTATCTTTCTAAATTTTGCTAAAAGTCATGCTTTTGCGAAAAGTCATGCGAAAAAGTGATGCTTCACGGTCAAAATTGACCAAATGTAAAAACAAGTGAAAAATTACGATAATTTGATGAACTTTGAAGAGCTGTAACTAGCAAACGGTTAACCAATAACAATAACCATAACAATAACAATAACAACATAACCATAACAATAACCAATTAGGTATCAAATTGTAGGTATTTAAATTTACATTCAACCCTATGCTGGATGTCCTATATGAAAAAGTGATTCTTCAGCGTCAAAAATTGCAAAAAATTGAAAAAAAGGGTAAATTTTCGTTAATTTTATGAACTTTGAAGAGCTGTATCTCACAAACGGTTGGGCCTACAATGATAAATTTGGTCTCAAATTGAAGGTAATTTGATATACGTTTAAAAATATGTACAATGTCATCTATGAAATTCAGATTCTTCAGGGTGAAAATTAGCCAAACGTAAAAAAGTGCAAAATTCCACCATTTTGTACGATTTTTGGAGATGATCCGGTAGTTTTCCTAGGTCTAAAACTTGGATTTAGAATCCCAGGACTACCATAAACATTATTAAAAAAGAAACCGACTACCCCATTTCATGCAACGTAGACCCTATTTTTGATGACAATTTTACTGGGCTATTATTGAAAAGGTCGAATTTGGCGGTGGCAACTTACAGTGTGAATCACTTTTAGTTTTTAACCGCTAGGATCGCGACATTTACATCAGGGCCACCTAGGAACATGGTCTAGCTAGACACTGAATTTAAACGTGCAGCTGACGTCATCACATCGTGTCCATAACAACTGATGTTAACAACTCATCCCTCCATTAAAATTGGAATTCGTGTTTGGTTTTTCTCGTGTCGAGTTCATTTCAACTGCACAATTACCTTTTGATGGGTGAGTAGGTCTATTTATTTATTTTTAAATAATAAAAATTGAAATATTCAAACTTGGTTGTGATCAGTGGCTGTTTATGAACAGTATAGTGGAGTGGTAGGCCTCTTAGCCGTGACGTCACATTTCGAGTGTCTAGGCCATGTTCCTAGGTGGCCCTGTTTACATTCGATAGAAAGCTTCAAATTCTAACTTCAAATTGCAACTTTAATTTTCATTCGGACAGAGCTACAGAGCTTAATCGGACATTAAATGATTTGAAATTTTAAATGTAAATAGTTTAAACATGTCTTCAATCGCTTTTGGTAGTCCGAAATCTCAACTCATTACAGATTTTTCACATCAAGTGCTCAAAGTTGAAAAAAATTGAAAAATCCCAAAATTAGTAAAATGACAAAATACCCGTATATAGTATCTTCGCGAATTTATATCGTAGAAAGTTCGTTCTGATCTTAAATGAAAGCGCTCAAAAATCTAAGAAAATAATGTCATTACAACATTTTAAAATTTTCACTACCTTCCGCGTAAATTGAGATGGCGGCATGCGAACATCAAAGGGAAGTTCGTTACAGAATATATAGTGGTCCCGGTCTTTCATTCGTATCACGGGGGGGGGGACGGGTGGTAGAACGACCGTTCCACTAGATAAGATACAGTAGGCTGTTGTTAATATGATTATATTCCTAAGTCAAAGTGAATTTTTTCATGGTCCCATTTATCAATTTCTTTAGCTGTGGTTCCAGTGATTTTGTTGGTGATAAAAGAAATTGGTAGTGGACTAATCTCGTCTTGTCTTGTCTTGACTAACCGGTGTACGCCTAGCCTTAGTCAAGACAAGATAAGACGAGATTAGTCACGTTTAATCACAGTAATTCACATAGTTGCTTATGAAGCAGCACACACTGATACAATGACTAATCGGTGTGTGTTGCTTCATAAGCAACTATGTGAAGTACTGTGACTAAACGTGACTAATCTCGTCTTGTCTTGTCTTAACTGACCGGTGTAGGCCTAGCCTTAGTTTAATGTGGCATTAAACTAACGACTGTCCTAGAACCCGGGCATGAGTGATTTAAACTTGGATTTTCCAATTTAAATTCTGAAAATTATAGAAAGGAAGCTGTCCCGGCGAACTACGTATCGCACTCTTTCCCCCCCCCCAAATGTCCCCCCTCTTCTCCCCACAAATGTCCCCCTTCATGCCACCCCAAAAATGTCATCCCACAAATGCCCCTCCATTCCCCAAATGTCACCCCCACATATCCTCTTCATGTCAACCCCTCTTTCCCATCAAATGTCACCCCTCCTCCCACCAATTATTTTTTCATATTTATTTATATTTATTTATTTTTATTTTAATGTTTTCTTAAATTTATTTTTTTAATTTTATTTTATTCTTCAACTTTTATCAGTCCTATTCTAATTAAAAGAATTTTTTCATATTTATTTATTTATTTTTAATTTTTTATTTTAATTTTTTTTACAGGCGAACTTCGTATCGCACTCTTCCCCCAAATGTCCCCCCTTCATGCCACCCCTTAAAAATGTCTTTATTCTTTATTCTTAAAAAATAATTTTATTTTATTTTTATTTTATTTTTATTTTATTTTTATTTTATTTTATTTTATTTTATTTTATTTTATTTTATTTTATTTTATTTTTATTTTATTTTATTTTATTTTTATTTTATTTTTATTTTATTTTTATTTTATTTTATTTTATTTTATTTTATTTTTATTTTATTTTATTTTATTTTTATTTTATTTTATTTTTATTTTATTTTATTTTATTTTTATTTTATTTTTTATTTTTATTTTATTTTATTTTATTTTATTTTATTTTATTTTATTTTATTTTTATTTTATTTTTATTTTATTTTTATTTTATTTTTATTTTATTTTATTTTATTTTTATTTTATTTTATTTTTATTTTTATTTTATTTTATTTTATTTTTATTTTATTTTTATTTATTTTATTTTTATTTTATTTTTATTTTATTTTATTTTATTTTTATTTTATTTTTATTTTATTTTTATTTTATTTTTATTTTATTTTATTTTATTTTTTATTTTATTTTATTTTATTCTTCAATTTTAATATATGAAATGATAGAACATGACTGTATTATACGAACGATAACTTATTGATGATTCTAGCGTAAAAATAATTAGAGCAGAAAACCTAGTACAAAAGAAATGGTTCGGGCAGAATTGAACACCCAACCTCTTGATCGTTGGATATCCAATTCGTGGATAGGCCGAATCGCTATCCACTGGGCTATTGGGACTTGAGATGACATTGCTAATTTTCTGATCTTGAATCACGACTATCTTTCCGTTCTTCGGTAGCCGGCAAATTCAAAACTTGGTCTGTAAATGTTTGATAGGTTAGGTCATTAATGTAATAATGATTTATTAATTGTAAAGGGATCTTCTTATATTTTAATACACATTATGTTAACCAGTGCTTTAACAATTCAAACGAATCCAAAATCATCTAAATCGGTTCAGCCGTTCTCCAGTTATAAGCGAGCGTACAGACACCAACTCTCTTTTATTAATATAGATTATTATTTTTTTTTATTTCCGTTCTTCAATTTTCTATCAGTCCTATTTTAATTGAAATAATTTTTTTCATATTTATTTCCTTCTTTTTAATTTTATTTTATTTTAATCTATTTTTTTTTTTTTATTTTATTCCCGTTCTTCAATTTTATTATTAGAAACAATGAAACATGTATGATACGAACGATAACTCATTCTTAATTGATGATTCTAGCGTAAAAAAATTAATTAGAGTAGAAAACCTAGTACAAAAAGAAATGGTTCGGAGCGGGATTTGAAACCGGGACCTCATGTTTACAACGCAGATGCTCAAGCACTACGCTACCGAAGCTTAGGGTCTGCGAGCAGATTTTCCCATCTCAAATACACGATCATCTTTCCGTAGCCGCTTGGCCGGCATGTTTGTACTGAAGTCTGTGAAATGTTTGATAGGTTAGGTCATTGATGTACTAATTATTTATTAATTATAAAGGGATTTTCTTATATTTTAATACATATTATGTTAACCAGTGCTGTAAAAATTCAAACGAATCCAAAATCATCTGAATCGGTTCAGCCGTTCTCGAGTTATAAGCGAGCGTACAGACACCAACTCTCTTTTATTAATATAGAAGAAGATTAGGTAAAATTTACAGGTAATAGTTCCAGAATAATGTATTCAATATTGATAATAGATGAGAAGTAATAAGGAGGAGTAATTTTTGGTTAAATATGGAGGATACGAGTTCAAGTTTAGTATTTTGTGCAATAAACTGGCAACCACCTGGTAGGCCTAAGCCCACATAGGGCTGTTGAGCCATTGACAGACCGACATACATTTTATGCTTTAGTTTCCCATCAGGAGAATGAAAGTACAGTAAATCAGGTGAAATTCTTAGGAAAATGTTAACGAAAAATGTATTTATTATTGATAGTATTGATAAGAATTGTTTAGAGGTGGGAGATGTTCGAAATAATATTGAGTTCCCAAGTGTTTTCTGCTTGAAAAATTCTAGAAAATCAGGTGAAATTTGCAAAGGGGTTTTCACAAAGAACAACTAATACAGGGTGGCACATAAAGAACGCATTTTTTCAAAGTGTTATCAGAAAAAAACTTTTAGAAATTGTCGAATTCCACTTTTATTTAACAAACACAATGTTTATTAAACATTTCTAATGCCTGGATTTTCGTACGTCTATTTAATTTAACCGGGCGATAAATCGAGGACAGCAACATAGTGGGATCGACGACAAACTGAACTAATTTGAAATTAAAAATCCAAGTGGAATAGTGTTACCAGAACAATATATTTTAGCTAAATAACTAATAAAATCAACTGCATTAACATTCTATAATAAATTACATGTCTATTCGAAACGAACTAGCTCCGAAAATTGCATTAAGCCACAATATTACAGACTTTTGGTTGGTAAAACTGAAACTTGTACTTTCCCACCTGATGGAATTTTAACCACATGTTAAAATATTTATCTGATAAATATGTAAGAAAATTCAACCGCTGGAGAAATTTAATCCCTCAGGCCCGATTTCACCAAAAACTAAACGCTTCGTTAGGAGATAACTGACCATGGAGCTATTATTAAAAGGGAGCTGAAAATCCCAACGTTCCCAATGTTAAAATCGGATGACGCCTTTCAAATTTGAGTCTCGAGTTTTGAAAGTTTATGGTATCTTTTGCTGTATAAATCAAAACTGTTGGAAAATATGGTTAATATTCACGTTAAAATACAAAATTTGTGTTTTCAGGTTTGTTTGGGTAGAAGTAGGTTTACTCATTCTTGGAATAATGGCCGACATAATCGTATACGCCTTTCCGTTTCTGCTTCTCCCCTACCGTACCTATAAGATTATGTTCGTTACTCCATTGCAATAGCCAATCACAGAAGCATGGGCTGGGCTCACATGTGACCAATAAAATATCACCCAGAAAATAGATCAGTGTTTATGATGAGGAGTGTTTAGTGTTGTGTTTAATTGAAAATAAAAATTAGCTCAACAACTTTAAATAATAAGAATTATTGTATAGTTTTCAATTTTGCAGTGTTCTTTGCATTTGGCATTTCCATATTAACTCTAAAAACTCGAATACAATATAATTAAATTATCTATTCATAAAATTTGTAGACAAATATTGATGTTGTGGAATCTTTCCTTAATAGAAAACACTTTTTGAAATTGTCAAACTCCATTTTAATAAATACAAAAGTGTATTGTGTTTATTAAAGTGTTTTCTATTATTATTTATTAACATAGTAGTAAAAACCGCTAATGATCTATTATTAACATAACATACAACAGGCAACTTTCGATTCAACAGTAAACAAAACTCCGCCATATTGCCCTTAACGAACTGTTTCAGAAGTAACTGGCCAAAATTGGGCAGTTGATTTTTTAACAGACCGTTAGTCTTCCATCTGTTACGGCATGTGGTGAAATCAAATTTTGTCACCAGTCAGTGTGCATTGCTCTATTTGTTTGTATAGAGAGATTATCATATGTTCCAACCTGCCCCCAGTAACCTGAACATCTACTAGAATCGTGAAACGAAGCCAGCTGATAGTTAATGAAATGTATAGCAGGAGCCAATTAACTTGTCATAAATCAGCTGATCCAGTAATAATTAAACAGTGATTTCGACACAATAATCAAAAGGCTTGAAAGTCTAAAGAACCTTTAAAGTCTTTAAAAGACCTTTTTAAAGAAGACCTTTCATAGAATCTCTTTTTAAAAGACCTTTTCAATAATCTACGAGATTCAGCATTTGTAGGTTAAGTATATTGTGATATTGCTCTTTGAAACAGCTGATTTCTGACAAGTTGAATTGGATTCTGCTATAGTTACGAACATAACCTTATATATTATCTTCTGGGGAGAAGCAGAAAGAAAAATCTAACAAAAATGTTGTATTTTACCGTAAATATCAACCATATTCTCACAACAGTTTTGATTTATACGCAAAAGATACCATAAACTTTCAAACCGCTTCAAGAAAATTGAATTTAACATAAAGGCTCTGAATTTAAATACAGCGCCAAAATTCAGTCTAAGTGAATTCGGCCAATGAGATCGAGACTCCGCTCCCTTACCTTAATATTGCAATAACGTATAGTTAATGAAACGAATGGTTAGCGTGGTTTGGTGAAATCCGGCCTCAATTAGCACCGATTAATTATTTAATCCTGTTTTTAACGGAGTAGAAATGTTTCAACAATTCGAAATGTGTGCACTGTGCACAACCAGTTGATATTTGAAAAAATTATGCCATTAGTATTTTTCACTACCAGATACCTTCTGCCTCATCGATAAAAACTCGGAGTGCAATTCATAAATTTTGTCTACAGAATATAATTTATATCATCTAATATGTAATAACATCTAATAAACATGATGAGTAATGTCATCATATGGTAGTGTATATTACATATGGTAATGTAGTTTTGCAAATGATAAAATGAATGCAATTCAAAGCTCCCCAACACTACTTTGTCTCAATTCTTCATTTCAAGTTAGTTCAGTTTGTCGTCCCCGATTTATCGCCCGGTTAAATTCAATAGACGTACGAACAGCCAGGCATAAATTTTCTAAATTTCTAAAAGTTTTTTTCCATCATGGAAAGACTCCGCAACATCAATATTTGTTCTACAAATTTTACAAATGTTATAAGGAAGTTTATTTTAATCATACATTTACCTTTCTTACACAAAAATACTAAGCGAGTAACCCAGTTTGGGAATTTGTATGCAAAACTCCAAAACACTCTGTATTGTGTAATGTATTATAGCTACTCTACATCTGATTGAAAGTGAATTATTTTGATTTATAATGTTGACACTCAAACATTTCCTCGTAGTAATATGCCGACGTGTGAGTTTGAAACAAATTAAAAGAAATGACAATTTAGGAAGAGTTTGAAAAACTTAGTTCAGTGTTAAGTGGATTCTCAGCCCCCTCATAGGAGATTGGAATTGGACTACATGAGCTCTAATATCAGGTAAGTAACATTTTTTTGAAGATTCTATTTTTGAAGATTTGTGGTTCTGATCACATGTAAACTTTTTTTTTCTCTCTCTCTCTCTCTCATATTAAATTTGTACTGTCATGATGTCATGAGTGCTGTTTGTGCTGTGCCTGTTGCACTTACTTATCAATGTGATGTAATAAACTAGTAGTTCTGTGAACAGTAGACCTCGCGAAAAAGCCATGCTAGCTGAAATCTGTCAATGCGGTTAGCCGTAAATTAGCTGTTTTCTTGTCCACGTGTACAGAATTGGTCCTGTCAACTGTGTCGAGAGAGATGTTGTCAGGCGCCCCTCTAAATACGTTATGTACATCTAATTTAATTATTTTATTTTTCAATTTTTTCTATTTTTATTTTCTATATTTTCCTATTTTTTTTATTTTTTTTTTATTTTCATTTCATTTTTTTTAATTATTTTATTATTTATTAATTTCATTTTTCAATTATTTATTTTTTAAACATACGCGACGTACTACAAGCCGCCGCTTTCGCGGCGCCCCTCTTACTGCGGCGCCCGGGGCCCTGACTACAGCGGAAAAATCTTATTCTGACCCAGCTGATGATCATTCCATAATATGACGATGTTTATATTCAATTGAAAATAAATCCTATCACGTGTTCCATATCTATTGTATCCATTCTCTCTTCCTTCTATTTCGTCCTTGAAATGCAAAATTTGAAAAAAAACCTTACATATACATCGTCGTGCAGTTTCAAAATGAACATTCCTGCCAAATCTTATTGAAATCTGTTGATGCGTTTAGCCGTAAATGCGTTACGAACACACAAACAGACAAAAGCCAATCGACTTGAAACGAGACTTCACTTCGTTCAGAGTTCGCTTCGCTCAGTCTTCTCTTCGCTCGGTCAATAAATGAATTCAGTGTGCATTGTGAATTCAAATGTTTTTGTCCTGCCTATCACATACTTCTTTCGGTCAGACATTTTATACAGACATATTACGGTTTTGGAAGTAAACGTTCATTTCAGTTTAGATCTTTTGATAAATCTATATACAAACTCTGAATATGTACTATTTATTTAAACAGGGTTTTAACTCTTGTTTTTTTTCTGATAATGGTAAATTTTTATTTAATTTAAAGTAATTTAAAATTTTATTAATGATGGACTTATTCTCTCTATAGAATCTTACTGTCTTGTTTCCAGATGGACACATTATTTCTTAGACTCTTATTCTTTTTGTTTGAAGGTCTTTACTTTCTGATTATTTTAGTATCGCCAATCATGAGTTATTGCTGTCAGTTTACTACTTTATTAGTACTTTAATATTTTAATTTTTTTTTTACTAAAGGACTTTACTTATTTCAGTAGAATCTTACTTTTTTTCTGATGGACTATATTTTGTATTAATTATTTTTCTTTTCTGAAGGTCTCTACTTCTCTCTTTAGTACTATTAATAATCATTATTCATAATTTAATTCATTATTGAAAGTCGATAACTCAGTATTCTCTTAGTTATCAACCCGTTTTACACTATGTCAGTCCAGTGTTGCTTGTTATGTTTCGACACTTCGTTTTTTTCCTGATGGAATGTGTACTGCTTTTGTTTCGCTAATTTCTTATCTTATTTCAAATTGTTTATGGCCTCTTGATGCTCACACAGTTTGCATTACAGATTTTTCCATAATTATGATTTCGTTGTCTTCACGCTCACTTTCTATAAAAATCTATCCATACTTTTATTCATACCGTAATAATTTCTCTACTATACCATTTCATTCACCACTTCCCACTTTCATCCTTTCTTTTCCGTGCATATGTCATTATAGGATCATTGTCGAAATAGCCGTCGGTATCCTCATGATACATTGCTTTGAATTATTTGTTTTAACTTTGAATCGTGCAAGAATTATTTTGGTCTCATCAAGTGCAATTAGTATTGTTGAATGTAGAATTATTATTATCTTGATATTTTTAATTGCTATTATAAAGAATTATCGGTAAATTATGACTGACGATTGGTCTGATTTTAAGATTATTGATGCTCAGGTATATGATGATATTGATGGCTTCGACCTTTTTCCCGATACTCAGGCTGAGAACAGAAGAAATAGAACAATGTCTATTTTTCATGCAAATATTCGAAGTTTTAACAAGAACTTCGATGAGCTTTGTGTTATTTTGAATAATTACAATATGAAATTTAATATAATTGTTTTAACCGAGACCTGGGTCGATAAGGAGAGTGTTATTGCTAGTTTGGAAGGGTATGAAGCATTTGTAAATAAGAAAGGTAGAAATCAAAACGATGGAGTGATAGTGTTCGTTTCTAAAGATATAGCAGTGGGCTGTGACGAAATCAATTTGCATGGAGCCACAAGCTTAAAGATTGATGTACGATTGGTAAGTGGAGAGCGGCACTGCGTGTTAGCAGTGTACCGTCGTCCCTCATCAGCTGGTGATTTGAATCTTTTTATTCAAGATTTAGAATCCTACTGCCTTTCTAAACAAACTGATAGGTCAAATTGGATAGTAGGAGATATAAATTGCTGCATTCTACCGGAGACTACGGACTCATTATCGCAGTACTATCAGGATGTTTTGTGCGGTACTGGGTTTGTAAGTTGCATTAGCATCCCAACTAGGGTCACCGGTGCTTCAAAGAGTTGTATTGACCATATCTTCACAGACTATAGGCAAACCGAAACAGTTCGTTCGGGTGTTATTATGTCTGAGCTCACTGATCATTATTTTGTTGTGGCTGGCGTAGATCCTCTTTCTCAGGATGCAGTTTCTATTAGGATACCTCACAGGATCACTATCATAGACAAGGCCAAGGTAAGTTCCCTTATCGCAGAGCATGACTGGAATTTTATTACAGGATTAAATAATGTAGATCTAGCTTCTGAAAAATTGGTAGAAACTCTAAAAAAATTCATTAACTCATCCATAACAGAAAAAACTGTGTCTGCAAAAACTAGAAAACTTAAACCGTGGATAACCAGTAGTCTCATAAAATCAATCAGACACCGAGATAAGCTGAGCAAACAGTTGAAAAGGCATCCCCTAGATCATAATTTGAGAAACATTTTTAAAAACTATAGAAATACTCTGTCCAGCTCTATTAGAGAAGCCAAGACAAGTTATTATCGTAATAAAATTATGGAGGTAAGGAACAACAGCAGGATGCTTTGGAGAAGTATAGGTGAAATGACTGGAGCCAAAAAGAGCAAGGAAAATTTTCCTATTGGTAATTTTTTACAGGATGGAGATGTATTTGATAGCAATAACGTAATTAAGTTAGCTAATGATTTCAATGATTATTATGTTAATGTAGGAGCTAGCCTTGCTAGTGCGTTTCCCCCTGACAGTGAAGTTATTGTGGACGATAGTGAGCACCAATTAGACTCTATATTTTACTTGAAGCATACTACAGAGGAGGATCTGGTGAGAGTGGTAAGTAGGTTGAGAGGAGGTTCAGCCCCAGGAATAGATGGAATCCCTATCGACATTATAAAGGAGAATATAGAAATCTTGAAATATCCCATAACATATAGTCAACAAGAGTATTACGGAGGGTGTATTTCCAGATGTCTTTAAACTTGGTAAAGTCATTCCAATATACAAAAGCGGTCCAAAAAACCTTCAAGTAAGTTACAGGCCTATTACTTTATCCTGTGTCCTTGCCAAAATATTGGAAAAATTATTAGACAGCAATTAATTGAATATTTATCGTCTAATAATATTTTGTATAGCAATCAGTTTGGCTTCAGGAGTGACAGAAACCTGAATAATAATATTTTCAATTTGACTAAAGATATACACACCTTGGTAGGTAAAAATAGAAAATTCTTTTGTTATTTATAGACTTAGCTAAGGCATTCGACACAGTTGACCGGGATATCCTCATTAATAAATTATATTATATTGGTATTAGAGATGGGTCACTGAACTGGTTCAGGAGCTATCTCTCGAATCGCCAGATTGTCACTATTTTAAAAGAAAACAGCGATAGTAGGGAACTAAATTATGGCGTTTTACAGGGCAGCACCCTTGGGCCTATTTTATTTTTGATTTTTATTAATAATCTGGGGAAGTTGGATCTTCAGAACGGTAACTGCTTCCTATATGCGGATGATACGGCATTACTTTTGATGGTTCCTCATGGAATGATGTGTACAGACATGCAGAACAGGGTTTGAATAAAGTTAAAGGATGGTTCGACCAGAATCATCTCACTGTCAATGTTGCTAAAACTAAGTGTATGCCTATTTCTATCAGAGAGGATGCTGACCCAGTGGGCATGGAATTGAGATTGCACACGTGCAGATCGCTGGACGATTGTGTGGCGTGTGACACAGTGGAAAGTGTCCCTGAATATAAATACTTAGGAGTAGTTTTTGATAAACGCTTGAAATGGAATTGTCATATTATGTTCACTAGGAATAAACTAAGGAGGTTATTGTATGTTTTTAATTTTCTAAGTAAAATAATAATGGATATTGAAATGCTAAAACATGTATATTATGCGTATGCCCAATCAATTCTACAATACGGTATCTTGGCGTGGGGTGGTGCCGCTAAGACAATCTTGTACCCTTTGGAAATAGTTCAAAAATCTATTCTAAAAACGGCGTTGCAGAAAAGTAGTAGATACCCTACTGAAACCCTATTTAATGACTTTAAAGTATTCAGTATCAATCAGCTGTATGTTAGATCCTTACTTATGTATATTTACAAGAACAAAATAGATATCCTTACTCAAGTTCAACACAACTATACTACTAGGAGCTCAGTAAATATTGGTATAGTTATTCCTAGAGTTTTCAAATCAATCAATGCAACTGATTCCTTCTATAAAGCAAATATTCTATATTCAAAATTACCCCAACACATCAAAGCCATTGAAGCATATTCCTTTGGTGTCTATAAAAATTATGTTAATAGGTGGTTACTGGAAGTAGGTAGGATAGGAATACTTGAATTTTTAAAACCGAACTATACTTCTTAGTTGCTATACTGTAGGTATGAACCCACTTCCTGGATACGACCTAGATGTCTTGCATTATCTGAATCATTCTCTTGTTCTCGGCTTGACATGTTCCATGCACTTCATTCTCTCTTCTTTCTCCTTTCTCGCCATTCGCCATAAGCTATTCTATCTCGCCTCTCATCATGCATTTTCACTTTTCTCATATCATATAATATTGTATTGTATTTATATTTTATATGTAATTATGTGAATTATATTATAATTACCTACATTAGACTATTTAGATTGTTGCTCTTTCCTGCACACAGGCATTCTGCCCATGCAAGAAAAAAATGTTTGTGATTTTATTTGAAATGTATTATGATTGTAACAATAAATAAATAAATAAATAATAAAAATAAATAAATACATAAATAAATAAACATTTCACTAGTATACAACAATTAGTAATAACCACTTGAAAATTGAAGAAAGTTAGATTTCATTATTTTAATTAAAATCTACACTTACTTTTGGTTCTGTACATCTCTTTCATAGCCATTTTTCATTTCCTTCTCCTTGTTCTCCTCCTTCTTCTTCTTTTTTTCTACTTTTCCTATACTTCTCATTTTCCTTCTTATCCTTTCTCCTCTTCTTGTTCTTCTTCTTCTTCTTCTTCTTCTTCTTCTTATTTTCTTCTTCTTCTTCTTCTTCTTCTTCTTCTTCTTCTTCTTCTTCTTCTTCTTCTAATTCTTCTTCTTCTTCTTCTTATTCTTCTTCTTCTTCTTCTTCTTCTTCTTTTCTCCTTCTTCTCTACTCTTCTTCTTCTTCTTCTTCTTCTTCTTCTTCTTCTTCTTCTTCTTCTTCTTCTTCTTCTTCTTCTTCCTCCTCCCCTTCCCTCTCCTACTCTCCCATTTTCCTTTTTCCTTGGTCAACTACTAACAGTCACCTGCAGATTCTAGTGGGACCATTTAGAATCATTGTCTGGTGTCTCCTTCTTCTCAATCACCTTCACTTCTTTCTTCTCCTCCTTCCCCTTCCTCTTCTTCTTCCTCTTATTACTTTTCTTCTCCTTCTACTCCTCATTTTCATCATCTTATGAAACAGTTTCTGCAAGAAATCTCTGATGACCCTTCAGGCTATTCCTGATCTTTAGAGAATTCAGTAATTTCTCCTCCTACTCCTCCTCCCCCCCCTCATTCTCCTCCTTCTCCTCCCCCTGCTCCTCCTCACTCTCCTCGTCCTCCTCCTCCTCCTCCTCATTCTCCACCTCCCTTCCCCTCTTTGTCACCGTTTCTCCAGGATTAATTTATTCATATAAGTAAAAAAAAAAACTTCCTCAGCGAATCTAAGCTGTGATAATCAGTGACTCACTGATTCATTCATCAGCAGAACTAAAAATCTACTGGACCAAATGCGTTCAAATTTGACATGCATGTTCAGTTGGCCTTTTAGGCTAGGCGTACACCGGTTAGTCAAGACAAGACAAGACGAGATTAGTCACGTTTAGTCACAGTACTTCACATAGTTGCTTATGAAGCAACACACACCGATTAGTCATTGCATCGGTGTGTGCTGCTTCATAAGCAACTATGTGAAGTACTGTGACTAAACGTGTCTAATCTTATCTTGTCTTGTCTTGTCTTGACTCACCGGTGTACGCCTAGCCTCAGACGCGCACTAAGAATGGATTTTGAAAGCATCACAGAGATAGGCTCAATATTCGCGTTTTTCTAGCGATTTTGTGTGTTTTCTCATCTTTTTTGAGAACTAATTGGCAGAAAATGTAATTTTTTACAGGATGGAGATGTATTTGATAGCAATAACGTAATTAAGTTAGCTAATGATTTCAATGATTATTATGTTAATGTAGGAGCTAGCCTTGCTAGTGCGTTTCCCCCTGACAGTGAAGTTATTGTGGACGATAGTGAGCACCAATTAGACTCTATATTTTACTTGAAGCATACTACAGAGGAGGATCTGGTGAGAGTGGTAAGTAGGTTGAGAGGAGGTTCAGCCCCAGGAATAGATGGAATCCCTATCGACATTATAAAGGAGAATATAGAAATCTTGAAATATCCCATAACTTATATAGTCAACAAGAGTATTACGGAGGGTGTATTTCCAGATGTCTTTAAACTTGGTAAAGTCATTCCAATATACAAAAGCGGTCCAAAAAACCTTCAAGTAAGTTACAGGCCTATTACTTTATCCTGTGTCCTTGCCAAAATATTGGAAAAAATTATTAGACAGCAATTAATTGAATATTTATCGTCTAATAATATTTTGTATAGCAATCAGTTTGGCTTCAGGAGTGACAGAAACCTGAATAATAATATTTTCAATTTGACTAAAGATATACACACCTTGGTAGGTAAAAATAGAAAAATTCTTTTGTTATTTATAGACTTAGCTAAGGCATTCGACACCGTTGACCGGGATATCCTCATTAATAAATTATATTATATTGGTATTAGAGATGGGTCACTGAACTGGTTCAGGAGCTATCTCTCGAATCGCCGCCAGATTGTCACTATTTTAAAAGAAAACAGCGATAGTAGGGAACTAAATTATGGCGTTTTACAGGGCAGCACCCTTGGGCCTATTTTATTTTTGATTTTTATTAATAATCTGGGGAAGTTGGATCTTCAGAACGGTAACTGCTTCCTATATGCGGATGATACGGCATTACTTTTTGATGGTTCCTCATGGAATGATGTGTACAGACATGCAGAACAGGGTTTGAATAAAGTTAAAGGATGGTTCGACCAGAATCATCTCACTGTCAATGTTGCTAAAACTAAGTGTATGCCTATTTCTATCAGAGAGGATGCTGACCCAGTGGGCATGGAATTGAGATTGCACACGTGCAGATCGCTGGACGATTGTGTGGCGTGTGACACAGTGGAAAGTGTCCCTGAATATAAATACTTAGGAGTAGTTTTTGATAAACGCTTGAAATGGAATTGTCATATTATGTTCACTAGGAATAAACTAAGGAGGTTATTGTATGTTTTTAATTTTCTAAGTAAAATAATAATGGATATTGAAATGCTAAAACATGTATATTATGCGTATGCCCAATCAATTCTACAATACGGTATCTTGGCGTGGGGTGGTGCCGCTAAGACAATCTTGTACCCTTTGGAAATAGTTCAAAATCTATTCTAAAACGGCGTTGCAGAAAAGTAGTAGATACCCTACTGAAACCCTATTTAATGACTTTAAAGTATTCAGTATCAATCAGCTGTATGTTAGATCCTTACTTATGTATATTTACAAGAACAAAATAGATATCCTTACTCAAGTTCAACACAACTATACTACTAGGAGCTCAGTAAATATTGGTATAGTTATTCCTAGAGTTTTCAAATCAATCAATGCAACTGATTCCTTCTATAAAGCAAATATTCTATATTCAAAATTACCCCAACACATCAAAGCCATTGAAGCATATTCCTTTGGTGTCTATAAAAATTATGTTAATAGGTGGTTACTGGAAGTAGGTAGGATAGGAATACTTGAATTTTAAAACCGAACTATACTTCTTAGTTGCTATACTGTAGGTATGAACCCACTTCCTGGATACGACCTAGATGTCTTGCATTATCTGAATCATTCTCTTGTTCTCGGCTTGACATGTTCCATGCACTTCATTCTCTCTTCTTTCTCCTTTCTCGCCATTCGCCATAAGCTATTCTATCTCGCCTCTCATCATGCATTTTCACTTTTCTCATATCATATAATATTGTATTGTATTTATATTTTATATGTAATTATGTGAATTATATTATAATTACATTAGACTATTTAGATTGTTGCTCTTTCCTGCACACAGGCATTCTGCCCATGCAAGAAAAAAATGTTTGTGATTTTATTTGAAATGTATTATGATTGTAACAATAAATAAATAAATAAAAAATAAAATAAATAAATACATAAATAAATAAACATTTCACTAGTATACAACAAGTACCTACCACTTAATATGGAAGAATGTTAGATTTCATTTTCATTAAAATCTACACTTACTTTTGGTTCTGTACATCTCTTTCACAATCATTTTCCATTTCCTTCTTGTTCTCCTCCTTCTTCTTCTTTTTTTCTACTTTTCCTATACTTCTCATTTTCCTTCTTATCCTTTCTCCTCTTCTTCTTGTTCTTCTTCTTCTTCTTCTTCTTCTTCTTCTTATTTTTCTTCTTCTTCTTCTTCTTCTTCTTCTTCTTCTTCTTCTTCTTCTTCTTCTTCTAATTCTTCTTCTTCTTCTTCTTCTTTATTCTTCTTCTTCTTCTTCTTCTTCTTCTTTTTCTCCTTCTTCTACTCTTCTTCTTCTTCTTCTTCTTCTTCTTCTTCTTCTTCTTCTTCTTCTTCTTCTTCTTCTTCTTCTTCTTCCTCCTCCCTTCCCTCTCCTACTCTCCCATTTTCCTTTTCCTTGGTCAACTACTAACAGTCAACTGCAGATTCTAGTGGGACCATTTAGAATCATTGTCTGGTGTCTCCTTCTTCTCAATCACCTTTACTTCTTTCTCCTCCTTCTCCTTCCTCTTCTTCTTCCCTTGTCACTCTTCTTCTCCTTCTACTCCTCATTTTCATCATCTTATGAAACAGTTTCTGCAAGAAATCTCTGATGACCCTTCAGGCTATTCCTGATCTTTAGAGAATTCAGTAATTTCTCCTCCCACCCTCCTCCTCCCCTCATTCTCCTCCTCCTCCTCCCCTGTTCCTTTTCATTCTCCTCCTCCTCCTCCTCCTCCTCCTCATTCTCCACCTCCCTTCCCCTCTTTGTCACCGTTTCTCCAGGATTAATTTATTCATATAAGTAAAAAACAACTTCCTCAGCGAATCTAAGCTGTGATAATCAGTGACTCACTGATTCATTCATCAGCAGAACTAAAAATCTACTGGACCAAATGCGTTCAAATATGACATGCATGTTTAGTTGGCCTTTTAGGCTAGGCGTACACCAGTTAGTCAAGACAAGACAAGACAGATTAGTCACGTTTGGTCACAGTACTTAGTTGCTTAAGACGCGTCACACACCGATTAGTCATTGCATCGGTGTGTGCTGCTTCATAAGCAACTATGTGAAGTACTGTGACTAAACGTGTCTAATCTTATCTTGTCTTGTCTTGTCTTGACTCACCGGTGTACGCCTAGCCTCAGACGCGCACTAAGAATGGATTTTGAAAGCATCACAGAGATAGGCTCAATATTCGCGTTTTTCTAGCGATTTTGTGTGTTTTCTCAACTTTTTTGAGAACTAATTGGCAGAAAATGTTCAAATTTGGTACTTAGGTTCGTTTAAGGTCTCAAAATAATATGTTGGAATCTTTTCAAGATTCTCCCAAAATTACACCAGAAATCACCCAATATTCGCGTTTTTCTAGCAATTTGTGCGTTTTCTCAGCTTTTTTGAGAACTAATTGGCAGAAAATGTTGAAATATGTTGATACATAGGTTCGTTAAAGGTAAAAAAATAATCTGTTAAGAAATGTTTAAGATTCGCTCAAAATTACTGCCAGAAATCGGCGTTTTTGCAGTTTTCCTTGTGTTTTCAATGCAATTTGCTGATTTTTAAACGTCTGAACTAAGAACGTCTAAACCTTATACACAGGTTCAGCTAAGTTATATGAAGAAATGAATTGAAGTATTATAAAATTAAAATGACGTTTCCTCAGTTTTTCTTTGCGTCTTTTTAGTTACATATTCACTGTGTCAATGGGGGGGAGCCCCCTGGTGAGCGCAGAGCGCTCACTCTTCCAGTTTTTGAAAATGATTCTGCCAGGGGTCCAGGGGGCGGAGCCCTCTAGTACTATTATAAAAATGGTGTCTGTCTGTCTGTGTGACTGTTCGTCTGTAGGTCCATCACGTCTTGAATGCTTAACTGATAAAGCTGAAATTTTGCAAAGAGTGTCACATTTATACCAAGGAGTGTCACATATTTCAAGGATAGTTTCAAAGGAAAAAGCATTGATAAGGTGATGTTTAGATCAAAATCATATGATTTTTTCAAACTTCTTAGAATCTTTGTGATAATAATACCATTCGTGGAAAGTATGATCAAGGATGATGAACACATAGAGATTCATCAAAAATTTATCCCAAATTTTCTATCAGTAACCTCATTTAAATTTACATCTATCGAATAGGCCTAATCATGTACATTTTTTGGGTTCTATGTCCAAGTTCTAAGTATGAGTAATATTATGTTATGAATTGTAAACGATAATTTCAACTATATAAGTATTTGAGAAAGTGTAAATTCAATTTGAGAAAGTATCAGTTGTAATTGAGAATAGTGATTTGTAATTGAGAAAACATCACTTGTAAATGAGAACGGTCAATTGTATTTGAGAAGATATCACATGTTATTGAGAATGGTGAATTGTAAATGAGAAATCGTCACATGTAAATGAGAAGTTGAAAACGTGAAAAAGGTCAGCTGGTTCTTTAATTTGATTTCTCAATTACAAATTGACATCTTCTCAATTTCAAATGATACTTTCTCATTTACAATTCACCATTCTAAATTTCATGTGATATCTTCTCAAATATAATTGACCGTTCTCATTTACAACTGATGTTTTCTCAATTACAAATGACCATTCTCAATTACAATTGATACTTTCTCAAATACAACTGGAAAAGGTGTAGATGAAGTGTGATATGTTGACATAATTGAGATTTATTCACATGAAACAGCGAAGTTTGAACATATAAATGTCCATTCTTGGAGAAGGATGTCTGAGGACTTCCTTTCCATCAACCCTTGGCTGTGGAGAGAGAAAGTAAGAGAGAGAGGGGGAGAGAGAGAGTGGAAGAGCTCTAATTAATATTCAGTTAGTAACCCGCCATCTTTAGAAGTTCTCCCTGGTGTCTCAAGTTCTGAATAATGAGCATCACTTGGAGAGATAGTGCTACAACTATCTCTTCTGCTTCATCTTCTCTTCTCTATCATTTCCTATCATCCCTTCTCTTTCCCTTCCTCTATCTCTTTATATTTCTCTTTCTCTATCTCTTTTCTCTTCTATCGCTTTCTCTTCCTCTTTCTCTCCCTCTTTTCTCTTGCTCTTTTTCTTTAACTTTCTCTTTCTCTTTTTCTTTCGCTTTCTCTTTAACTTTCTCTCTCTTTCTCTTTCTCTTTCTCTACCTCTCTCTTCCTCTTTCTCATTATCTTTCCTTTCCTCTTCATTTTCTGTTCATCCTACTCTTTCATTCCAAATTCTATTTCTACGAGTAAGTAGGTTATATATGGGAGAGCTGGCGCAGTTCAAGGTCATGCGACACCTAGCGGTCAATGAGAGAACTACTAGCAGCCCAATGCAATTGAGAGGTGGCGCTCCTGGCGACTAATTTAAGAACTACTTGCAACATTCCTCACTCACTCTCAAGGTCATCAAACCCCCCCCCCCCCCATCGACACCGCATAATTCACCAATTCAGAAATTTATCATCTCTGTCAGATACATGTGCTTGCCTATCTCCTTCTCTTGTATATCTAATTGAAACCCCCCTCCCAAAAATTCTCCCCTCTTTCTCTTTCAGGTCATTGACTGGTTATTAAATTCAAGAGACAGGTGCATCAACTCTAAAACCGTTAATGATTGATAGAAACAGGTGCAGATGTCCAGGGGCATTGAACTTTGCAGGAATCTTGTTCCACATCCTCGCCTCTTCTTCCTCATCCTCCTCCTCTTCTTCTCCTCGTATGCCTTCTTCTCTTATTCCTCGACTACACCCTGTCACTCTCAGCCCTCTCTCTCTCAGGTCATTGACTGGTTATTAAATTCAAGAGACAGGCGCATCAACTCTAAAACCGTTAATGATTGATAGAAACAGGTGCAGATGTAGTGAGGCATTAAACTTTGCAGGAATCTCGTTCCACATCCTCGCCTCTTCTTCCTCCTCCTCCTCCTCCTCTCTTCTTCTTCCTCCTCCTCTTCTTCTCCTCGTATGCCTTCTTCTCTTATTCCTTGGCTACTCCTTGTCTCTCTTATCCTGTTATTTCTTTGTTAATCCTCTTCTGTTTCCACTTTCTATTTATTATATCTATAGAATATTTCCCCTCTTAGAAAACAGGTGCATCAACTCTAAAATGTTTCAACAAGTGTGCCAACTCTCATGATAGATGAATCCTTCTCTTCCTTACCAACTCAAAAAATGTAGATTAGTATCTATGTGACAGTATGATTGAAAAACTGTTTTCCTCTCTCTGTCAGATATATGAGAATCCCATTTATCTCTTTTCCACTCAATATATAGGATATTCAATTATCCATCTCAGTCACACTATCCAATAATCCCACAGTAAATGAATTTTATTAACATATTATATACATAGTCTATCACACATTTACTTACATAAAATATAGCCTATCCTATCTCCATGTAACTTCGCCCTCCCAGGTTAAAATAAAGGCAGTCATTCAATTCAATTCAATTCATGTATATTTTATCCAACTACTAATAATATATTCAACTCTCCTCTTTCTCTGATTAACAAACTAATTATTCATTTGATAATAAATAAAATATACTAGCCTATCCTACATGAATTAGCATTCATGTCATGGAATACTCTCACATAATTAATTATATAAAAAAAAAGTTGTTTCCTACAGATAATATTGCCAGCTACCATCCACATATCATCAGTACAGTTGTGACCGGCTTGGAAGGAGGTACCCTCCAGGAAACCAAGAGCAAACACCATGATGCATATTCACTTTAATAAATAAATACATATATTATGTGTTTTTTGGGATTGAAAATTCCATCTCAGAATGAAATTTTGTTAAGGGGAAAGAAATGAATTCACATAAAAAAAGTAATGAATCCCAAATAAAAGAGGGAGATGTGAGGAATCACCACATGTTGTACCAATCCATATGACTAGTTTCTAAGAGACTACTTTGTTGTTAATAAAATAGCCTAATTTCAGACAACATCAAAGAGACATTGTAATCTTGAATTCTGTATTTTATTATTAAGAATACTAATAAACTAAACGTCTATATTATATCTCTATAGTCAAAATAAAACACCAGGTGACATAGAAGCATCTCTTCCTTAATGCCAAGTTCATTGAACACTGAATTCCAATGCAGAGTCGGTCACAAAAATATGACATGATGGAATTTCCCTTGCACACCTGTCCCCACCATCAGCAGTGCCTGCCTGTTGCAGACCAACAATGTAAGGTCAACTGACTGGTCAGTGACTTTCTACAGTTTTGTTTTGCCAAAACTCATAGATCCTTGACTTGAGAATGTAGGGTTCCATTTCAGAGTGGTGTATCATTTTATGAAAAATTGAATAATAATTGAAAATCTAGATTCCATTTCCACACCATAGATGTTTTCAAAATAATCAGAGGAGGGAGTGTACAACAGTACAAAAGTGATGCTTACAAAAAAAAAAAGGTTTTCTGAATTAAACTGATTCCATTTCCACACCACGTTAGATACTGCATGCCGTAGGAATCAAGGCGCACTTTTTATAGTGGTATCCCAGTAGGCCTATTCCACTGTATGCTTTGCTTCTTACAAAAGTCTCTTGTAATAATTTATTAAATAGTGGAGACAACTGGTAGAAGACCATTTTGCCTCCTTACAAAATATTATTCACAATACAATAGACAATTACAATTAATTAGTACTCAAAATTAAGAAAAAATTCAATAGGCCATTAAATAGTGGAGACAATAAGTGAAAGACCATTTTACCTCTTTACAAAAATACAATTTACCACACAATGCAATAATAAATGTTGATAATAGGTAATTTTATTTCTTATACAAAATTTCCAGATATAACAGATGTTGAGCAAATTTAACAGATATAGCAGATGTTACAGATATAGCAAATTTCTTGTATGATAATCCAGTTGATATGACATTCTAGATCCATGGCAAGAAGTACTGCTCTCCTGAACTCGATCCCCAGGATACACAGCCATCTAACCATGGCTTCAGACTCATTCTCTCTTCATCTATTGTTGTCCAGTCAAAGCATAGGCAACAATAATAAACAATAGACAATTACAATAAATTAGTATTTACAATTACAATAGGTCTAATTCACTATATGTTTTGCTCTGATTTTAATCAATACGTGAGCATTTAGTTGGTGGCTCATCATCATTATCTATGTTTCTCATGCTTCTAAGTCGATGATGTCCAAATGCTATAGTGCTGACACCATCATCTGAAATGTGTCGCTTTTCATCAGTATTACTCAATGCCTTCTTCTTCTGTACTGTGGTCATGATTTGGTGCTTTCTTGAGCTGAACATGACTTGCTCCCTGTAGATGTCCTTATCCCCAAACAGACAGTCCAGGTAGTCTTGGAAGCCAATATAACG
The DNA here is from genome assembly GCA_017141395.1 of Laodelphax striatellus. NCBI lineage: Eukaryota > Metazoa > Arthropoda > Insecta > Hemiptera > Delphacidae > Laodelphax > Laodelphax striatellus. Next base: position 9,988,006 of record CM029543.1, on the reverse strand, counting down.
TTCAGCATTTGGATGAGTCTTAGGTACTTCTTGACCTAGCACTGGCCTCCTTACACCTTTTGCTTTTAATTAGACCACTATTTGGTTGTTTTGAACCGCTATTGTAGCATCTGCAGGCATACATTTTGGAACGTAGACCTACATACTCATGTGGAGATCTTGATGCATATTCATCTTTAAACTTTCCAAGAACCATCTTGTTGGTTACTGAATAACATGGATGGTCAGTTGGGTACTCAGAGGTATCAAACACATCTCTCAGCTCCTTGATGCTATTGATGTCCTTATACATATCCTCTGTTTCCACTTTGTAAAACAAGCTGTCAGTGTCTTGGTATAGGAGTTTCAGCTTGTCCTCATAAATTGGTTTCATTACATCATAGTGAAACTCATACATCAATGTCTTACTGATGTCTAACACTGATAAGCCAATGTAGATTGGTTTGTCAAGTGCTATCTTATCCCTGTGTAGAGTAACAGCACAGATGTTCTCTCAAAGATGATGCGATCTTTGTATGTTGGTCGAGCTATCAGTTTCTTCAGACGCTTCTCGTCATTCACCAGCTCCATTTTCATCCTCTTCCTGACGCTCTCCATGGTTTTTCCAAAGACACAGTTGTTCATGTGTTTGAAGAAGTTCTTTTCAAACTTGTTTTTGATTGTTGTCTCAGCTGGGTGTTGAGCATGATGTAGGGTGCTAAGAAGTCCTCCTGTTCAAACCTTACACCTCGATGAACTTGAGTTATCTTTAATCCATGCTGTACTGCTTGCTTGAGGGTGCGGTAATGGCATACATATCTCTGGCGGTTGTTCAATGTAGTCATCAGTCTTGTGGATCCGGACTTTGGTATTTTCTGGTTTTCTGCAAGGAATGGAAAGTCATTGTGGTCATTGTGCAGTTCAGCAGGGTACTCCACATCCACCTCCAGGATATATCCTATTTGGCTGTCATCTGACTGCTCCTCAAGGTAGTCTGTCACCTTCTCAAATTCTTCTCTCTCCATCCACTTGAATTTCCTGCAGGGAGAGCGTTACACATTGCCCATCCATATAAGTTGTTAGCATCTGTGTAAAGAAGATAGGATGTAGGCTTCTGTGGGTCTACAGGTGCCCCAGTAAACTTATTGTTGGCAAGTGCATGTCGGTGGACACAGTTTGTGATTCCTCCTCTGATGCCTCGCTCCATGAACATGTACATGTCATAGTCAGTTAGTAGCTCCAGCTCAACCTTTGTCTGTTTGAGCATGACATCAAATGAGAAACCAGGCGATGTGAAGTAATGGGCACAATCCAGATCATAGTTCTTCATGCACACATCGGAAACTTTCAAAAACGTCAGCAAGCAGCAGGACATCAGTTTTCAGATAGTGGTTGCTGTATTCACCTAGAGTCTTGCATCCAAAATGTTGCCAAACCTGTTGAGCATGTGCATAGTCCTCGTCACTGATGTTGCTGTCAGTTAGCTTGCTGAAGAAGGCCTCTTTCGGTGGAAGGGAAGTCTCATTTAATTTTTCCCATGAGTCACAGTATTCGTAAGGGAACACACCTTTTCTGGAGACAAGGTCTAAACTGTTTCCAAACACTTTGGCAGTGTGTTTCAACACATTTGGTAGGTCTTCAGCATTGTTTGCTGACTTGACAAGATTGGTGACCAGATTGTCAAGGCTATCGGGGGTGAACCTGAATGTATCTACAAACCTCAGATGTAGTCGCTGAGAAATTTGTTTGGTGAATGAAATGTACTTTTCAGAAGAATTTGGAATAACACTCAATTTTTCTTTATCAGTTCCTAGATGGGGGATGATCAAATGTGTATCATAATTTGATGAATTGTGGAAAAATACAGGAATAAAAGTTTGGCGACGTCTTTTGAGGTTGCAGCTATTGCATAACGATTTCGGTAGAGCCCAGTAATATGGCAGTGGTCGCGAACCTTGTCACCATTAAACTTCTTGTTGCAGGATTCACAGAATTGTGTTGCATCATACTCGGCTCTCTGTTTGGTAGTGAGTGGATACATTTGTTTGTTTTGATTGTCTATTGGCTATATCTCTTGCATACTTGGGAAGTGTCTTTATGAAGTGCTCGGCATCTGGTCCATGGTAGATGATTGGTTCTTGCGGGATGATGTTGTTGATGCTGAGCCAGGGTGGTAGTTGTTGTTTATCCTCACAAAGTAAAGGCAATAGCTCATTGCCCGATGATACTGAATCACTTTGGTTTCTTTCCTATCCATTGCTCAGGAGCTCCATCCTCCTCCTCAGGTTCTGGCTTTTCAAGCAAACATTCAAAGTCAGCATAGGCCACCAAGGGTAACCTACATTTCCTGAGATGATTCTCAAACTTCATTGTTGGTGGGCTCCCATCCTCCTTGAGCTGTGGCATAATGATTCTGTCTGTTTGGTTAGTTGCACAGTATTCTTCATGTTCCTTCACTCGGCTTTTTCCTTTAATTTCAAGCGTATCGTGTGTGAAACCGCGTCTACAGATGATGATTTGTCCATTATTCTTTGTAAGTTGAGCACGTACAAGCTTCTCAAAATTTTAATGTAACAGTAGTGACTGTTAACCTCCATATCATCCTCCTCTGCTGCATTGTTGTCCTGGGTGGTGGCTTCACTGCTGTCCTCTGCTGCTTCCTTGTCCTTGTCTGAGCCTTCACATAGAAGTAGAAGGTCAAAATGATCATCCTTCATCTGTTTAACAACACGTCTTGGAAAAATGTTGTTAGAGCCATCAAGACCATAGACATTGACTGATACCTCTGGATTATTCTTCTCAAATTGATCAATTTGGTTGATGGTGGTAGGAAAAGATAATCCAGTAAAGTTGTATTTGTCCTCAAGTTCATAGTATCGATCATTAACACGTTGTGGATCTCTTCCTTGGACATGTTTGGCAAGCATGGCCCACTTGAAACATTCCTGATCATTGTTCTGGGGTTGATCACTGCCTTCCGTGCTGCAATTTTGCCAGGTAATTCAATGTATGAAGATCCTCGCAATGGCTTATGTTTACTGATGCGGATAAGGAGTCCATCTATGATGTGAAGACTCCATCCACTGGATTTTCCTTCAAACCTTGCCTCCTCCTCCAACATAACCTTGCAGGCATTCTTGACTATATATGAGAGGTCGGTGATGTTAAACACTGTATAATTGGGGGTCTTGAAGGCAACATTCTGAAATTCTTCCTGCTCCTGGTTGTTTTCATCAAGGACACTTTTTATGGTAAGTGGCCCTCAATAACAACATTGAATTTGATGGGCCCATGTGTTAGGAATTCCTGAGTGATTGCTCCTGCAATCTTCTCCTCAAGCTGTCAAGTAAGGAATGGAAGTCCTTGGCAGGGTTGTTGAGGCAGCTGTTGTTGTAGTAGAGAGTCCGCAGGCATGAGTTGAATGCCTCCTCCAGTAGCATAAACTCCCCCTGTGCTCCTCTGGTTTTTTGGCAACGTGAAGCCTTGTTCATGTTAATTCTCTGAAATATAAATAGATTTCTCTTAACAAAGAGATGTTTCCTTTTGACTGTCAAAGTACAAAAGAGATGTGTTTGTTGTGACTGAACTTTATCAAAAATTGATGTCAACTTTGGACTTCGCCACACAGTAACTGCTAACCCTGTGTCTTGTAGTCAGCAGACAATTTTCAGTCACAGTGTAGGAGACAAAACAATCAGATGACTTGTACTGATCAGTCTTGTGTACTGCAGATTGTCTATTCTAATCTATGTTGATTTCTCTTAACAAAAGAGATGTTTACTCTTTGGCTGTCAAAACTATACTGAACAGACTTCTGTACTGCAGATTACCTATTCTAATCTATGTTGATTTCTCTTAACGAAAGAGATGTTCACTCTTCAGCTGTCAAAGCTATACTGAACAGACTTGTGTACTACAGATTACCTATTCTAATCTATGTTGATTTCTCTTAATGAAAGAGATGTTCACTCTTCAGCTGTCAAAGCTATACTGAACAGACTTGTGTAATGCAGATTACCTATTCTAATCTATGTTGATTTCTCTTAACGAAAGAGATGTTCACTCTTCAGCTGTCAAAGCTATACTGAACAGACTTGTGTACTGCAGATTACCTATTCTAATATACTCTCATTTAACTTTGGTGGAAGAAATGTATAATTTCTAATGATTCATTGATGTCTAGTTGATAGGCTATCAAGTATGAAGATTCAAGTAAAGTAATGAATGCAATGTTCACTATGAAAAAGCCCTAATATGTTAATTTAAATATTTGTAACAGTTTAATAAAAACTTAGTTTACTTGAAGATTCTACAAAATTTGTAACCTGCTGTGTGTTGAAAAAAAACTTGAGTCATGTAATACAGCAAAGTGGTCCTTGATAGCATAATGAGTAATCTTAAAGCTTACAACTTCAGAGTAAATTAAATTAATCAGTAAATGATAGATTATTATGGAGTTGAGATACCTAAAATTAGCTATATTGACTACTTCTAGGAATTGACTATGAAGAAAGTAATGAAGACTTCTGGGAATATAATGAGATTATCACCTGCTTATTTGCTGTATACTTAGCCTATTGTTCATTAAAAAATGCTTCTCCTGGAATTACTCTTTCTCTCTCTAGTACGTTTGAGTGTTGATGGGGAGGTTGTTCTTGCTTATCCTTTCCCAAGAATGGTATTTATATGTCCAAACTCCTCTGTTTCATGTAGATACAAAACCATATTGTTAACATAGATATAATCAAATAACCTTACATATTATATTACTTATTTAGCAAATTGAATATTGAAATTACTATTATTTTCAATGATGTAATTTTATAAAATATATATCATGCACTAAAATTCAAGTTGTGTTCAAAATTTAGAATCAAAGTTCTATAATCATTATTGTTGCTATGTAGATATAACTATCTATATATTTTCATTAAATAATTTTCTTTATCCTATGTTATGTTAAGTTTAGAGAATTGTATACTTGTAATACTGTAGGCCCCCTACTGTTTACTTTGTATGAAAAATGACCTCTCCTCTGTTATTAAGTTATCCAATTTCCATACTTATGCAGACGATCTTCAAATTTATGCTAGTTGTCCAACCACAAAAACAATGGAACAATACACAAGATGAATGAAGACATAAAGTTAATAGTTGAATGGACTAAGAAAAATAATCTCAAACCCAACCGTATCAAAACATAACCTATAATAATTAGATATTCACACATAAATAATTAACAAAAATAGATTTAACTTAATCTACAAAATTATTTTTGATGGTAATGATATACCATTGCAACTCTTTTAAAACCCCTGGGAATACTAATGGATAAAACTCTAGACTGGTTAGATCATGTTAATAGCACTTGCAAAAAATTTTTTCATGACAGTTTTTTCTTGCCAAAATTTTATGAAAACGGCCAAATAGTTCAGGAGGAGTTTCATCACAACTAATATTTCACAAGTGGTCCTGAGATTGACTTTTGTCTCACTCCACTCAAAAAAAAACAAGAACAAAACCACTTGTTTACATTCCCACAAAAAAATTATTAATAAAGCTAATAAGAACACACTTTCCGGCTTGTAAAATAAAATAAATAAATTTAATTGGATATGGAACATTATATCTTCTATTTATATAAAACAGGATTAGAAAAAAGCTTCAACTTTGCATCAATTTATCTCACTCCCAGTGGTTGTGTGGAATGGTTCCTTTATGCTCAACTACATTCAATTATATCAAACATTATGCAAAAACTGTTAGGTCCAATAACATTAAAAAAAAAACACTTGTACTTACTTTGGTATTTCCTGATGTTCAATCACAATTCACACAACTTGAATACCATATGAATGAGACAAAGTGTTTCTATCTGTTCAAGTGAAGCTCTGCGAATGATGAGGTAAAAACTAAAATAAAAGAAATGAAAAAACTGCACTAATATTTATAGGAAAGGTGCACTAATATTAAATTTATAATTTTTTCAACATAAAAGCGGCGATAATTATTACATTCCGTTGCGAATTGATTAACTGCAAAGGAAGTGATAATATTATTATCTCATGGGAAATAGTATTTGAGTGATGATTTTTAAAGGTATTATTCTTCTTATTTTGAAAATCCGACTGGGAGGTAATAGACCTAATTAGAAGTTATTTTCCTGTTTTATGAGGTAAGCCAAAACATAGGAAAGCTGCTATTTAATATCTATTTTTAATAGATAAGACATATGCCTACAGTTTACTGAACCACAGAAGATTAATGGAAATAAAGAACATAATGCTACAGTGAATGTGAGAGAGAAAGAGAGTGTGAGCAAGAGTGCAATGATCGATTGAATTAGAAGCCTCTAGATAGGAAAGAGAAATGAAGTGTTGCCGAAAAATTTTTTATCCACAACTGGGTGGGGTATTGCGAATATTATACGATGCAAGAAGGCGATAAGAAGAGGAAGAAAAAGAAGAGAGAGCAAAGTAATCAATAGTTGACAAAGAAACATATAGGAAATTCCCCTCTAGTAGTTGAAATTTCTTTCTAAACTGTCTTTTCATAGAAGAAGTAAGTACTGTCGAAGAAGAAGAAAAAGAAGAAGAAGAAGAATCTAAATTGTTCAGTTAAATCTAAAAGTCGAATTGTTGGCAATGTTTCTCGCGCTTTCGCGTTGAACGATTCTTGAAACTCGTTTCTAATAATCGGCATTATTAATTGTTTTTTGAATACTTTCCCGCAGCAGCAGCAGCTTACACGCACGCAATGTTCACAGCTAGGCGATCTCACAGATAATGAATGCATCAACCAGCATTCTAGTTCAAGTGCACACCTATTGGCACACCTGTCGAGCAGGTGTGTGTTTGTCCGTTATTCAAGTTCAAACATGTCCGTTAAAAGTTGATTGAACTATCGTTGCATCATTGCAGTTTGCAGATGCTAGAATTGAAGTGTAATTATTAATTAAAAAAACTTGCATGTATGTTGCAGCTGCTCATTGTACACTGTTTAACGATCGAAATAATTAATTAAACCATCGTTGTATCGTTGCAGTTTGCAGATGCTAGAATTGAAGTGCAATTATTAATTAAAAAAAACCTGTATGTATGTTGCAGCTGCTCATTGTACACTGTTTAACGATCGAAATAATTTGCAATATTTCGTACATCGGAATTTCCTCCACAAGTTACACGAAAATTTATCAATTTTGTTTTTACACATGTTGAATGTATGATAAGCTCCATTGCAAAATTCACGATGATTATCCGCTGTATGTGATTGCATTAGTCGATAAAAGCACGAATCTGAAGTACATTTTCCAATGAACTGATGCATTGTTTCATTTGCTTGAGGATTTATACACATAATATAATGTCCATAATCTTTTCCATAACATTCATACCTATGATAACGTAGTTTATGTATGAGATGTTTTTCAAATGCTGATTTGTTTTTAAGCAGTGCATCTTCTTCTCCTTCTTCTACTAAATCTACATCCATTGATATAATCTTTTTAACACTCATTCTTGATTTACAATGTCCGCCATCATTTCATAAATATAAGTTTCAATTTTAATCAATTTATCTACATCCAATAATAACGGTCTACTGTAGCCCAGATATTCGTGAATATCTTCGCTGTTAATTGTTGACAAATATGTAGATTTCTACTTTTAGCAAAATTTATTATATCCAAATCTCCTGTTGTATGCTCGTGAAATAGCATTATCCAATTTGTCAACACATTCGATAATGTGTTTTAATTTCTCTTCTAATTCAATCGATCTGTAATCTACCTTCGGATTCATGATGCTGTTGCTTCCTCAATATCACACCTCGACGCACAAATCACAAGTCCTTGTCGCGATGTCTGCTTGCTATTCACACATACACTAATCATTCTGTACTAATGTTTGTGAGAAACTGTTCCGGCGGTTGTGGAAGGGATGATGCATCAGGTGGATGCGGTACCAACACATTAAAATTAATTGTATCTCTATAATCAGGGGCGCAAACATTTGCGATGTGAAATTCTAATGGGTTCTCACACCAAAAACACTTGATAGCATCGTTCTTATGACAATAATAAAATCCATTTTGTGCTAATACACGCAAATGTGTTAATTGATATAGATAATCATCATTATTATATAAATCTTGTGCTTCTTCCTCGTTTTTACTAGCTTTAGAATCTTCTTGATTCATAAACATATTCATTAACGACTTCAATCTATTAATTACTGATGAATAATCAAATTCATTTATCTCCTCCTCCTCCTCATTCTTCTTCTTCTCTGCAGCCATCGCCTCTTCTTCTTCTTTATTATCTCCACTTTTTACATTACTCTCATCTACTACAACAGCTTTTTTATCACTATCATCATTATCATCATCATCACTATAATCTTCATCACCACTATCAATAGCATTCAAAATATAATTTTCTATTTGTTCCCTGTAATGTATGCACGAAGTTAATGCACATCGTCCATAATTATTTCTATGCTGTTTGCAATGTTCATTTTGTATGTGGATTATAAATTGGTTTTTTCCATCGGTGTGGTAAATCTCACATCATTGTGAAAACGAGAAAGATATCTACGTTTTCCTCACCCTTAGTATACACTATTTTATATTTTGATAGCAAGTTTCTTATTTGATTTTTACTGAATTTTAGCTTCCACAATCCCACGGTAGTAAATGATAATGCTTTGTTAACCATAATACATGTCTAATTTTATCATCATTGAGTTTACATAAATTATAAGGTGGCTGATAATGAAACACTCCCTCTTTCCAGTCTGTTAGTTGTTCACCATAACTTGCAAAAGCTAACTCCTTTATAATGTGATTATTGTAATTGTCTCTGAACCAATGAAATTCAACAACTGCATATGAATTATTATTGCTATTAATGTCTTCGTTGCATTGATAATTAACATTATCTTGCATCTCACCCGTATCCACGCTTGCACTCGTGTCTACCGCACCAGCTGCCGCCATCTTTCACTCTCACATACACTGTAACGTCTCTATGCACCGACTATTCACTTAAAACTAATTAAACACTAATATGTTAGCATGTGCACACTATCTATCCATCTATCTCTCTCATGCATACACATGTCTACCAACTGAATTAATCTAAATTTGCGTCACAATGCCGGTGGCGGCTTATATGTGAGAAGTTTATCGGAAATTAGCATAGCATAGGCTGTAGTATTCGCCTTTACATCTACACTACATTCCACTCTAAACGTATATCAACTGCATTTGATTTTAATAGTTCTAATTGATGGCTGCAATCAATTACATATAACGGCGCTTTGGTCTTAAAATCATTAAATGTTAATGCAAGACCATATTCATCACTAACTTTTAAATTGTAATAGCTTTTTGAAAAATTAAGAAACATTTGATAAAATATCTCAAATTTAGATTGGGTATTCTCATAAGGAAAATATATATTATTAAGAAATAATTTCATATTAATTATTGATACATCATCAAATTCAGCCATTGTCTTTGTATACTGATTCTTTCGATCAGTTTGGAAACCGACAACAACAAAACTCGGTCTATCCTGGAATGAAGCTGTTTTTACCACCCAACTATGGGATTTTGAAAGAGGTAAAAGCGGGTATTCAAAAACTTCAGAGTGTCTAAACCCAATGGGTAATGGGTGATCATCATCCAATAATTTCAACATTCTCAATTGCAATGAATCAGCGAGTTTTACGAATGGCATTCTCCAACAAATTTTGCTAATATTCACACTTAAGTATTTTGCTTGTGCACTAGTAATTAAATTTTTATCATGAGATGTACGAACAAGTATTAATTCTTGTTTAACATAAACTCACGTTTAGAAGAATATTCTATACTCAAGTAATGTATTATTCATCAACAATTGTGATGCTTGAGAAAGAGCATGATCACATTTTGAGCAAGTCGTAGATGAGAGCCAAATGTTTCAATAATTCTGAAGAGACAAGAAAACACAAGCAAAACACTAATGAATAATGCTTTATGGTTAACAAACTGCACAATAACTACTGTAAGAAAATATTTCCACTCGGGGTTGTCCGGATGATAGGCTTTTTGAATGACCCAATGAAAATACTCCAGTACTCCACCAATAATAATGGTGAAATATCGCAATTATTTGGAGAAATACAGAGCGTAGTTGACTTGTTGGTAAACACTAGATCTAAATTTATGCTAAACAAAAATTAATAGAATATGGATAATCTAACACCAAGCAAGAACTCAAAATAAAACTACAATTAGAACAATAATATCTTGAGTTTATTGTCAAGAATGCAAGGATATTAAACTTTCAAACAGTACAGAATGGATGAAATAGAAGTAAATTAAGTCTCTTCTGGAGATAATGAAATATTGAGTCTTTGATTTTTGTCAATTCAATTTCAGTTCTTTGTGTGAGGAATAAAATAAATAATAGTAGATTTTCAATTTTTCAATAAGGAGATTATTGAACGATCTTTTATAATGATTATTATGCAATTCTTGCATTAAATTTCAGTGCCGAAATTTGGTCCATAACCGAGGGCGATAAGCGGTGGTCTGATAATCCAAAGGTTCGGGGATCAATCCAGTTCACACACCCGTCTTTCGGAGACGAAAAGCCATCGGTCCCCGACTGCCTAAAAACAGTCGTCATCTCTCATCATTACCCATGCACAAGCCTAGAGCTCATGTAGGCATCACTCTCAGAAAAAAAGTAACATCAAAAACGAGAAATAACACAAAATAACTCCAAATTGAGTTCAGGGATTAATGAGTTATGTTTTACACACATTTGAAATAATTTTCAAGAATAATTTTTTCAAATTACTGATAGAATGTCGTGTACTGACGTCGATGCATCGGCTTGCATGAGCAATGAAATTCAGTCATGTGTTTGTAGTGTTTTTTATAAGTATGATTTTATAATGAAACCAGCCGGGACTGCGAGTTGCCACATTGAAGGCCACGGCCATGTAGTTTGAAGGGGGCTATGATAACACACGTTCACGACTAGAATTTTGGCGGTATAATCTCTCTTCAAACACGTTGTCTGAAAACTAAATAGAATAATATTTTGATTTGAGGCGGTTTAAAGTGTTTTATATTTACTCCACACTATCAGCTAGTGAGTTAGGTGTTATCAGATTGCCGGTATGTGACGTTTGAGCTGTCAAATCTCGCATATGTCTAGTGATAGCCTGCTAGTGTTTCAAATTTGAAATACAGATCAGATATCATCAGAATTGCAAAATCTAGGTTATCGAAATCTACCTTATGCCTAGGGGCATGTTTATTAATTGTTGACATTGTCTAAGCAGAAAATCAAAATCAAATCATTTCTTATTTTGCCCAAAACAATTGAGTTATAATTACAAACTCATCACAAAATACAAAGTAAAATAAATTTAATATAATTAATGTAGCCTAAGTTATTTATAATATATTTCTGTCAATAAAAACCCTTACCATACATCACATTAGCACCTATTGTAATAGTAGTTCACAATATATTCTTCCAACCTCCCCAAAAAAACTTATTTTACTTTATGATTATAATTGAGAAATTAACAGGTCACCTATGCTTTGTTACGTGATCTCAGAAATCCTGTTGAGGTTTTAAGGATATTTGTGTGAAATATTTAATCCCTGCGTGCACGTTGCTACGAGGAATTTTTCAGATATATGAAACTCAAAACCGCATGCTATTTTGCATGTTAACCTCGTCATAGAACCCGAAAATGTACATTATTGGGCCTATTTCATACAATCATGTAAATTTAAATGATCTATTAATAGAAAATTCGGGATACATTTTTGATGTATTGCGATATCTCTATATTTTTATCATACTTTCAACACATGTTCTTATTCAAATTACTTCACAGACATCCCATTTCATAATTATAATGGTATAGAAGAACATCTGTTTGTTATCATTGAACGCTATTAAAACTTGGCGTTAAGTACAAAAATTACTGCTCCATAAGGATACATTCATAATTTAAAAGTCCTGTAGGATGAACTCCTCAAGGTTCAGGACCTTGATTTATGGCTAGTAACCATTCTTGGGTTAAAATGATGTAATATGCAAAGTTTCGTGACAATCGGATGTATAGTATTCACACGCCCTGGAAAACGAAAAACCTTAGCTATCTAAAGATATAGATATAAGATAATCTTGTATTACTAGAACCCCCCCGCCGTGCTTCGCAACGGAGCTCAACAAAACAGCTATATTGAATTCTCCTCTACTGTACTGATTTTATCAAAGATTCAATTGAATTCTTTTCTCGATTAGCCTTTTGTAATGTTGTTTGATATTATGCTGAAACTGAATATCAATATCGTTCCAATTGTAATCAGGGTACAGGCCGGCGGAGGTGATATTGAGCTAAGGAAATATTATTGTTATCTAAAACAGAGGTCTCCAACTTGCAAGGCACCAAGGGCCAAACTCACTCAGAGGAATTTGAAATGTAAAAGACTCGAGCCAATAATAATAAAACCTTTAGCGGAGTTGAAACAGAACAGCATAGCAGCAGCATTCAACCCGCTAAAGAAGGAAGAAGAAAGAGCAATGATGGAAGATTCACAAACATCTGGCGAAGCAAAAGATGAAAGAAGGCTGCGAGATATTGAGAAGGAGTGGGATAAAGAGGAACAACAGATTGTTCCTTAGAAGAATGGGGTGAGACAAACCCGCGTCCCTACGTTTCAACAGCGCAGTTATTATAGAACATTGAGTAGATCTGGCGTGTAACTATGAAGGAGATTCTCAACAATTATCTTAGTGTTTTTCATGCAGAAAAATTGAATAATTCTATCACTTACGGTGTGCGATATGATGATGAAAGTAAATTATATTTTATTGGTGATAAAAATGTGACATTTGATAATGTTTACACCAATGTTGGGGAAGATAGGTACGAAGTATCACATGGGTTGATAGAGCTTCTTTTTTAATTCTAGATCGAATTCGATGATAAATGAATGATATCCAATGTTACATCTGCATGGGGCTTGAAAGGGTCAATCCGATTACGTGCTCCCATTGAATTCGGCTCCTACAATTCCCCATACATTCCCATTTAACTCCTTCACAGTGATTACTAATTGAATTAAGTGAGATTTGTTCTTCTCCGGCCCTAAATAATACGTCTCCTCGCACTTACAATTCAGTAAATATGAAGAAAGACCGAGTTCATGCTTGACTGATGATTCCTTCTCAACTAAACCATTACAAGAATAAATTAAACTTATTTCTGTAAGCCTTTTCTGTCTTGGAAAATGGGTTATATTTCATCATGATTTATCAATGTTATATTCAAGTGAAATTTCTTAAATCATGTTTCAGCACATTGAAATATTAAAATCAGGTTGTACTAATTTTTATGTTCATTTATCAATGATATTAGATGAATGAGTTAAATGATGAACTTGTTAATTTATGTTTCATACTATAAGTTATTATAGCTAACTAAATAATAAATAAAATAGAACATGCTCTTTTCACTGAGGTGAAGTGTCCGTATCTTATACTTACACTTCACCTATTTCGTCCGCACGAGCTGCCAGGAGCTCTTATCCAACTCTTAGCTGTATCGAGAAAGTTTTACTGATTTCACTCTTCTTGTAATTCACTATCATACAACAGTTACATTACTGTATCCTAATACAATACCTGTGATCATACGGTATATTATTCTAACTTATAAAATAAAGATTCTTACACGTTATTTCTGTAACAATTTTTATAAAATTTGAATGATTAGTCCAAGTAGGCTAGTATTGTGATAACATGTAACTCAGATTTCTGTTGATAAGTTTATTACATCTCCGAACGAAATCTCAAACAATAATGTTGAGTCTTTCTAAAATTGGTTGAGTCTTTACTTATATTTAATTCAATTTTACTTAATGTTGGGGAATAAGATTTACTAAAAAATCTATTTACATAATTATTTATTTATGCTTATGGCTTTTTTGGCGGAGAGACCCTTTCAGGTGTTCCGCCTCGCCGAATCCAGTTTTCCCTAATGTGAAATATGGAAAACATTATAGGGTAAGTCCAACACTGAATTTTCAACTTTCCTAAGTCCCAAAAATCTTCAAAATCAAAATCTTTCAAATTATAGATGAACAGCACTAATACCACAATATTTACATAATGTAGGAAGAAACTCAACAAAATTCTGCTTCATTTTCGTGTTCTAGTAGATCCTCAATTATTAATGTCACATTAATAACAAGTAACAAGTTACTTAATGCTCTAAAACAATGGATTAATTAATACTTCACTCAATGCAGAATTGGTGTCAAGTTCAAGGACGTTTTATTCTCTTAGAGAAATGAAATCATTTCGACCACGGCCTATTGGTGACTGCGTGCCTATTTCAGAAAAAGAAAAATTGTAGTCTACTACTGTGGTTTTCAGTTTTCAATAGTTTAAAACTATATTCTCGATAGTGTATCTCCATCACCGTTCTGGACGCTAACCTTTATAATTTTATAAGGTTTGTCATTTTAGATCATCTCACTTTTTAAAGTTTTCAAGTCCCAGACAAGATTTCAGAACAGCTGCGTTCCTTACATAGCTTCCCAAACGTATGAAATCATTGATATGAGTAGAAATACGTGCCTGATAACAGACTTTAACGATTAGCGTTAGCGTCGAGACTGCGTAATACAGTGATTGAATCATTGCTTTGTGACAAAGACACATTTGCAGTTACGGTAGCCACTTTGAAAATGAGGTGTACGCTCGGTAAACAATGCGACCACAGCAATTGCAATGCATGTACGAGCGACAGAATAAGTGAAAGGAGAGTATGAGAGAAAGAGAGTAATGAAGGGAAGTTTGAAAGATTTGGGAGCTCATTCGTCTAAGTGTAAAGAAGCATTGAATATATAGTAAGGGGACTATACTATAGATAACATGAGACGATAATTCGTGCAACATGCTACATTCTGAAAGAGTGGAGAAAAAGTGCACATGAGAATGTGCAGTTCACTAGATGAGGAGCGTTCTATAAATTAATAAATTGTAACTCGTGCAATAATTCCTGCAAGGTTTGACGGAATCGGTTCTAACCTCCTCCTCAAAGTTCTAATCTTCTTCTTCACCTACTTTCTATTCTTCTCATTCTCCTTCTTCTTCTTCTTCTTCTTCTTCTTCTACTCCGCCTCCTCCTTTCTTCTTCTTCTTTTAAAATTAACGAGGCCAACGCTGCGTGTGCACGTGTCAACTTCTTCTTCCTCCCTTTACATCACACCCACAGCTGCATAGAATATGCGGAGGAGAAGGACAAAGTGGAGGAGGAGAAGGAGAAGGACAAAGTGGAGGAGGAGAAGGAGGAGGAGGAGGAGGAGAAGATTTACTAATAATTGGTTCCATCTCCTACTTCTCCCTCTTCGCCATACTTCTTCTTCTTCATCTCCTTCTTCTTCATCTCCTTCTTCTTCTCCTAGATGATTAAGATATGGGTAAATTTGATACAATATGAAATTAGGTTGGCAGACTTGGTTTTTCTTAGGGAGTCGATTTGTATTTAGCGAAATAAGTGCACCTGTCATTTTTAATGTCAATGGCAATTGATAGCTACTGTACAATATAAAAAATTATAGTGCTCCTGTCATTTTGGTGTGATTAATTGCTGAGGCTTGGGGCCTGGGGCCTGGGGCTGCAGCAGGTGCAATGCTCTGACATTCCAAATATACATAGTAATATCACACCCAAAAAGTGAGAGAGGGTCATCTGCCAAGAGAGAGACAAAGAGATTGCATATATCTTTCTCAACAATATATGTCCCATGAAATATAGGTATACTCTCTTTAGGGAAAGAAAGAGTGAGACAACGCTATGACACGTTATGCTAGAGGAGGGAGAAGAAGAGAAGGAGGAGGAGGAGGAGGAAGAAGAGGCGAGGATGTGGAACGAGATTCCTGCAAGTTTAATGCCCCACTACATCTGCACCTGTTTCTATCAATCATTAACGGTTTTAGAGTTGATGCGCCTGTCTCTTGAATTTAATAACCAGTCAATGACCTGAGAGAGAGAGAGGGCTAAGAGAGACAAGGGTAGCCAAGGAATAAGAGAAGAAGGCATACGAGGAGGAAGAAGAGGAGGAGGAGGAAGAAGAGGCGAGGATGTGGAACGAGATTCCTGCAAGTTCAATGCCTCTGGACATCTGCACCTGTTTCTATCAATCATTAACGGTTTTAGAGTTGATGCACCTGTCTCTTGAATTTAATAACCAGTCAATGACCTGAAAGAGAAAGAGGGGAGAATTTTTGGGAGGGGGGTTTCAATTAGATATACAAGAGAAGGAGATAGGCAAGCACATGTATCTGACAGAGATGATAAATTTCTGAATTGGTGAATTATGCGGTGTCGATGGGGGGGGGGGGGGGGGTTTGATGACCTTGAGAGTGAGTGAGGAATGTTGCAAGTAGTTCTTAAATTAGTCGCCAGGAGCGCCACCTCTCAATTGCATTGGGCTGCTAGTAGTTCTCTCATTGACCGCTAGGTGTCGCATGACCTTGAACTGCGCCAGCTCTCCCATATATAACCTACTCGAGTATTCACAATATTATAACTTTGTCTACCAATCTTTCCATCCTTATCCTTTATTCTCTTATTTTTACCTTTCATCGATCTCCTTTCCTCTTTTCCTCTCAAATCATCCATTTTAATCAACCTCATTATCTACATTTTCTTCTTGATATTTTCTTTGTTTTTTCTTCCTTTCTCCTTCTCCATCACTAACTTTCTTATCCAACTTCTTCATCCACATCTTCCTCATCAGCTTTCTCTTTTTCTTCTGCTACTTTTACTTCTATTACTTCTTCATCTTCTTCTTCTTCTTCTTCTTCTTCTTCTTCTTCTTCTTCTTCTTCTTCTTCTTCTTCTTCTTCTTCTTCTTCTTCTTCTTCTTCTTCTTCTTCTTCTTCTTCTTCTTCTTCTTCTTCTTCTTCTTCTTCTTCTTCCTTCTTCTTCTTCTTCTTCTTCTTCTTCTTCTTCTTCTTCTTCTTCTTCTTCTTCTTCTTCTTCTTCTTCTTCTTCTTCTTCTTCTTCTTCTTCTTCTTCTTCTTCTTCTTCTTCTTCTTCTTCTCCCTCTTCTCCCTCCCTTCTTCTTCTTCTTCTTCTTCTTCTTCTTCTTCTTCTTCTTCTTCTTCTTCTTCTTCTTCTTCTTCTTCTTCCTGTTCTTCTCCTTCGTCTTCTTCCTCTGCTCTCCTTCCTCTACTTTTCCTCTACTTCTTTGTCTTTATCTTTCTCCCCCCCCCCACTTTCTCTTGTCTCTTTGCCCACCCGTTTGTTAAGACCCAGACTGTTTCAAAGACCAAAGATAGGCTGCACCTTACCTCTATAAATTCCAGTTCAACTTGAAATGACTGATAAGGGGTCTACTCACATCCAGATGCGCCCCTTTGCTATTCAAGTCACTAAGATGGACTGTTTCTTATTCATTTTCTCCTTCGCCATCTCCTCTCTCAATTCTTCTTCTTTCTCTTCTTCTACTTCTCTTCCTTTTTGTTCTCCTTCTTCGTCATCTTCTTCTTGGTTTTCTTCTGCTTCTTCTTCTTCTTCTTCTTTTCTTCCTTCTTCTTCTTCTTCTTCTTCTTCTTCTTCTTCTTCCGATACATCTTACCCTTTTTCCCTTACCCTTTTACACTTCTTCTTCTTCTCCTCCTCCTCCCTCTTCTCCTTCTGCTAGATCTTTTCTCTCATATACCTCTTTAAACATTCCTCCTTCTCCTTCTTCTTCTTCTTCTTCTTCTTCTTCTTCTTCTTCTTCTTTTCTTCTTCTTCTCCTCCACCTCTTCCTTCTCCTTATTCCATCCCTGTCTTCGTCCACTTCTTTTATCCTCTATATTATTCTTTCACCTCATCTCCTTCTCCGCTTTTTCGTCCTCCATCTTCTTCTTCTTCTTTCTTCTTCTCGTCTTCTTTTCTCCTCCTTCTTCCTCTTCTCCTCATTCTCATCCTCCTTCTCCCTCTTTTATGCCCTTATCTCCTCTCTCTCCTCTTCCTTTTCCTTCTCATTTTCCCTCTCCTCCATTCCGTCCACCATCTCTTCCTTCTTTCTCTCCTACTCCTTCTCATCTTCCTTCTTCTTCTTCATCATCTCCTTCTTGTTCTTTATACATTTCACTCCTCCATCATCTTTTGAAACAGTCTCTGCAATATATCTCTTAGAAATACTCAGGTAATTCAAAGTTATTCAGAGAATTCAGAGAGTCTTTAGGAAGTTTAGAGACCGTTTGTAGAATTTCGAGAGTTTCTAGAGAATCACCTCAGTTGTCATCCGCAGTCCATTCATAAATTACCCCAAAGTCCCAGAGTCATCCTGAAGCATCCTGACTTCACTCTGAAAAGCATTCGGATTCAGGGTGCTTGATACCTTTTGAGGAACACTCACAAATAAAGTGACTGATATTTTAGTGGAAGCAAAACAAGATCACCTACCAATCCACTCTCTTACACGCTATTTAAACAAACAATTAACATTGAAATTATTCCTAATCTAGAGGGTGTTTCAGAACTCCCTACCAATATTCTAGGGCATTGTTCCTGGGTAAAAACCATATCTAAATATCATATTTAATATGTCCAAAAGTCCTTAGTTACTCACACAGCTGCCATTTTGTTTTTTACTCATTATTTTTTATCTCAATAATGATGCAACATATGGAATTGAAACTTTGCACCAACATTTATGACAACTGGACAAAGGTTACTTGCACCCTTTTTTACTGTCTTAAAAATTCAAACAAAATAATCTAAAATCGCTTAAAAATAACATGCAAAGCAGACAGAGACTGTTGCATTGTTGTAGCAGACTTTAGCCGCAAGCCCAGGATGCACTGCAACCAGCCTCTAGCGGTCACCTATCACTAAAGCTGCCATATCTCAGTCAATATTGGTCCAATCTGAACAAATAAGCTTTTAGTCGATTTGTAATCAAATTTACTAAAAAAGTTAAAATTAAAAATTGTAAAATTTCCGTAATATTAACGGTTTCCGAGTAATTCAAGAAACAAAATTTCAAATGGCCGCCATTTTGTTTTATGAATTTGAAAAATTGTCATAATTCTTTTGTAGCTTTGTTAAGTTGTAATGAATGTTGGTGCAAATTTTCAATTCCATATGTTCCACCATTATTTCGATTAAAAAAAAAATAAGTTAAAAAACAAAATGGCAGCTGTGTGAGTAATCAAGGACTTCTGGACAAATTCAATATGATATTTGGATATTAAGATGGAAGGTAATGAGACATTGCAACCATACAGTTGCTGTTAAATCATAATGATTAATTGAACGAAATTCCTAATTATTAATGCCATATAATATTCTGAAGACTTTTGCTTTTGCAAATATTGACAACAGATTAATAGCTAGTAAGGAATTCGATGAACGCTACTGCACAAAAACTTTCTCCCGGGCGGGAATCAGACCCAGCACACCTCTGGTATTCATGACCAGCGCCTTATCCACTCGACCACCGGTGATCTTCAAGTATAGCAGCGTTCATTTTGACTTATGCCAATTTAGCCAGATAATATTAAGATGGAAGGTAATGAGACATTGCAACGGTACAGTTGCTGTTAAATCATAATTATTAATTGAACGAAATTCCCTAATTATTAATGCCATAATATTCTAAGAAGACTTTTGCTTTTGCAAATATTGACAACATGATCAATAGCTAGTAAGGAATTCGATGAACGCTACTGCACAAAACTTTCTCTCCCGGGCGGGAATCAGAACCCAGCACCTCTGGTATTCATGACCAGCGCCTTATCCACTCGACCACCAGAGATCTTCCGTATAGCAGCGTTCATTTTGACTTAGCCAATTTAGCCAGATAATATTAAGATGGAAGGTAATGAGACATTACAACCATGGTTAACTGTTAAATCATAATGATTAATTGAACAGAGAATTCCCTAATTATTAATATATAATATTCACGAAGACTTTGCTTTTGCAAATATTGACAACAGATTAATAGCTAGTAAGGAATTCGATGATGCCTGCTAAAAACTTTCTCCGGCAACCATACGGTTGCTGTTAAATCATAAGCGATTAATTGAACGAAATTCCTAATTAATGCCATATAATATTCTGAAGACTTTGCTTTTGCAAATATTGACAACAGATTAATGAGAATTTGTTCAATTGTTTGCACAAACTTTCTCCCCGGGCAGGAATCGAATCCAGCACCTCTGGTATTCATGACCAGCGCCTTATCCTCTCGACCACCGGAGATCTTTTGTATAGCAGCGTTCATTTTTGACTTAGCCAATTTAGCAGAATAATATTAAGATGGATAATGTAAGATGGAGACATTGCAACCATACAGTTGCTGTTAAATCATAATGATTAATTGGACGAAATTCCTAATTATTAATGCCATATGGAGAAAGGCCGGGGAGAAAGTTTTTTGTGCAGTAGCGTTCATCGAATTCCTTACTAGCTATTAATCTGTTGTCAATATTTGCAAAAGCAAAAGTCTTCAGAATATTATATGGCATTAATAATTAGGAATTTCGTTCAATTAATCATTATGATTTAACAGCAACTGTATGGTTGCAATGTCTCATTACCTTCCATCTTAATATTATCTGGCTAAATTGGCTAAGTCAAAAATGAACGCTGCTATACGGAAGATCTCCGGTGGTCGAGTGGATAAGGCGCTGGTCATGAATACCAGAGGTGCTGGGTTCGATTCCCGCTTGAGAAAGCCTTTGTGCAGTAGCTTTCATCGAATTCCGTACTAGCTATTAATCTGTTGTCAATATTTGCAAAAGCAAAAGTCTTCAGAATATTATATGGCATTAATAATTAGGAATTTCGTTCAATTAATCATTATATTTGGATATGGTTTTCACCCTGTAACAATGCCCTAGAGTATTGGTAGGGAGTTCTGAAACACTCTGTATATTATTAATAGGCGAACATGTTTTTTGTAAACAGAACTCCTCCGTGGTTTCTCAACCGAATTTGTTCGTTCACATCTCATTTGAAAGATCTCATTGAGTAGATGTTTGATAAGGTCTTACATTTTGAAAAAAGTTATCGTGGAGATGAGAAATGAGCGATCAAAGTTTCAATTTTTGCCATTGCTTTAACATAGGGATAGGTGAGCCGAAAATTTTCACATTAATTTCAACTTATGATTTGATGATCAGCTGTTTTGAAACAAAAATTTATTTTTCATTGTTCATTGCACCGGTAAGGGCATTTGTGCAGAGAGAAAAAGAGAAAGATAGCGAGTGAGAAGAGAAGGAGAAGAATGAGAAAAAGGAGAGGAAGAAAAGGGAGGAGAAGAAGAAAAGGAGAAGGAGGAGAAAAGAAGAAGGGAGAAGAAAAGAGAAATGAAAAGAAAGAAGATGAGAAAGGAAGAAAAAGAGGAGAAGAAAATGAGAAGAAGGAAAAGGTGGAAGCAGAAGAAAAGAGAACATGAAAAGGAGGAGGAAAAGAACTAGGAGAAGATGGAAAAGGTGGAGAAGAATAAGGAGAAGAAAAATGAGAAGAAGATGAAATGAGAAGAGATAGAGGAGGAGGAAGAGAAAAGGTGAAAAACAGTGAGGAGAAGAGAAAAGAAGAAGAACAAGGAGAATGAAGAAAATGTTGAAGAAGGAAGAGGAGAAGAAGAAAGGAGAAGAAGAAGAAGAAGAGAGAAGAAGAAGAAGAAGAAGAAGAAGAAGAAGAAGAAGGAAGAAGAAGAAGGAGAAGAAGAAGAAGGAGAAGAAGAAGAAGAAGAAGAAGAAGAAGAAAAGGAAAGAAAAAAAAAGAGAAGAGGGGAAAGAGTGGGAGAATAAGGGGAAGGAGGAGGAGGAGAAGGAGCAGAAGAGGAGAAGGAGCACTGAGTGCATAAAGAGAAGAAGATGATGAGAATAACCACCTTTTGAATGAGAAACTAATTCCGAAACGAACCGAGACTACGTGCTCGAACTATTGAATAGTCAGTCAGATCGAGGTTTAATTCTGCAAAAGTAGGAATACTGAGATGACGTTCGAAATCTGTTTCACTATTGGCTGGATGTTTTGAAATCTCTTATCCAATCTCATTTTGCGGTTCGAATCTCCAAGTCCCTGGAGACGATAATCCTATGGATTTTCTTGTTCTTCTTTTCTTCATCTTGATCTACTTCTTCTTCTGCTTCTTCTTCTCCTTCTTCTTCTTCTCTTCTTCTTCATATTCTCTTCTTCTTCTTCTT
Source organism: Laodelphax striatellus (assembly GCA_017141395.1). Lineage (NCBI taxonomy): Eukaryota > Metazoa > Arthropoda > Insecta > Hemiptera > Delphacidae > Laodelphax > Laodelphax striatellus. The sequence continues at coordinate 9,965,782 of CM029543.1, read as the reverse complement.
CTTCTTCATTGTTCTTTTCTTCTTCTTCTTCTTCTTCTTCTTCTTCTTCTTCTTCTTCTTCTTCTTGTTCTTCTTCTTCTTGTTCTTCTTCTTCTTCTTCTTCTTCTTCTTCTTCTTCTTCTTCTTCTTCTTCTTCTTCTTCTTCTTCTTCTTCTTCTTCTTCTTCTTCTTTTCTTCTTCTTCTTCTTCTTCTTCTTCTTTCTTCTTCTTCTTCTTCTTCTTCTTTTTCTTCTTCTTCTTCTTTCTTCTTCTTCTTCTTCTTCTTCTTCTTCTTCTTCTTCTTCTTCTTCTTCTTCTTCTTCTTCTTCTTCTTCTTCTTCTTCTTCTTCTTCTTCTTCTCCTACCCTTCCTCTCTCTTCCCAGAAAATATATCATATGCATTACGCACTGTTCCGGTAGGCAATTATTAAATTATTGATGAGCCCTATTTTGCTTTTGAACTACAGATAGGATGCGCTCCTTGGTAATATATTATTTACGCGAAGGAAGCTCTTCAACTGCACTACGAGTCTAATTTACAGTTAAAAGGAGGAGGTTGAGAAGGAGAGAGTAGTGGTGGAGGGGGAGGAGGAGGTAGACTACAAAGCAGAGAAACGTTAATTACCCCTTGAATTACTCCATTATACGTCACGATCAATTAGGTAGGTCTGTGTCAGTCTGAGAAAATTGGGCACAAAATGGAATAAGGGAGTTAGAGGAGGAGCAGGAGGAGTATGTGGAGGAGTGGGTGGTAGAGAGGGACGTGGGTGAGGAGGAGGTGGATGAGAAGGAGGAGGAGGATGAGGAGGAGGAGTAGGATGTGGAGGAGGAGCAGGAGGAGGATGTGGAGGAGTCGGTGGTAGAAAGGGACGAGGGTTAGGAGGAGGTGGAGGAGTGGGTGGCAGAAAGGGACTAAGGTGAGGAGGAGGTGGATGAGGAGGAGGAGGAGGAGGAGGAGGAGGAAGAGGATGAGGAGGAAGAGGAGGGGAGGAGGAGGAGGAGGAGGAGGGGAGGAGGATGGGGAGGAGGGGGAGGAGGATGTGGAGGAGGAGGATGAAGGAGGAGGAGGAGGAGGAAGAGGATGAGGTGGATAAGGGAGGAGGAGGTGGCGGAGGGGTGGAGTGGGACAAGGAGAAGGAGGAGGAGAAGAAGAAGAAGATGAAGAAAAAGAAGAATAAGAAGGATGAGGAGGAGGATGAAGATAAGGATCAGGAGTAGCAGAAAGGAAGAAATGAGAAATTCAAGAACAAGGGGGTGAAAAAAAAGACAAATGAGAATGAATACAAATGAAAGAATCATTCAGGAAAGGAAGTTAGTAAAGTTATGGTGAAAGAAGAAGGGGAAAGAAGATGCCAAATGAGGAAAAGTAGAAAGGTGAGAGCTGGGGGAGGTGGCGAAGCGGAGGAAGAAGGAAAAGGAGGAAGAAGCGGAGGTAGAAGTTGAGGTGAAGAAGGAAAAGAAAGAAGAAGAAGAAAAGGGAAGAAGTATAGATGAAGAAGGATAAGAAATATCATGGATTTAGATTTAGATTTAGATTTATTACTTCATCCATATAGATAACAAATATGACTGCTTAAATTCTAGATTATGATAACATATACAATTAATTTTATTCGTAAAATTTACATTAGCTTATAACTTATGCAGTGAGTAGATATAAAGCAAAAAATAATATACTGATAATCTAAAATTGTAAGTTATCTGGATGAAAAAGCGAAGTTTGGACATATGAATGTCCATTCTTGGAAAAGGAGATACATAGAAATCCTTTTCATCAACACTTAACCTTGAGAGAGAGAGAGAGATTTAGATTTAGATTTATTACTTTATTCATGTAGATAACAAATATGACGGCTTAAATTCTAGATAATAATAATAAAATATATACTGTACAACTAATTATTTGTCAAATTTACATTAGCTTATAAATTATGCTATGAGTAGATATAGGGCAAAAGTATACTGATGATATAATAATTGTGAGTTATCTAGATGAAAAGGCGAAGTTTGGACATATGAATGTCCATTCTTGGGAAAGGAGATACAGAGAAATCCTTTCCATCAACACTTGACCTTGGTTGAATTTACATATTTAGACTAAAATAATTTACATATTTAGACTGAAATTTAAAAAAAAATAGAGCATTAGAACTAAGCAAGAAAACTAATGAAACAAAAACGATTATATCAAATAAATAAAACAAGTAATTGAAAAAAAAAACAAATAATTTTAAATGAAAATAAAAGGAATACTGTAGCTGAAAAATAATTAATTATTAATTGATTGTGATGGAAGATGAGATGGATTAGAAGGAAGATTAGAAATTGGTGTGAATAGAATATAATTATGTACTATCTTGTAGTATTGCTCGATTAACGTCTCGCCGTGTGTAATGGTAAAGATATTATGATGTCGATGAGTTGTCAAAGTGAAGTTATAATATGATATTAATAGAAAAATTCTACGTTTGTAAATATCGACTTAGTTACGATTAGGGAAACATGATACAATACAGAAAACTTTTCCGACGTTAATTAAGATTACAATTGAACATTATTCTAGAGATGAGGTATTCTAATGAATACCTAAAATAGTATTGATTTGAATTATGAGTAAATTACAATGAGTATGAGGTGAAAGATGAAAGGTGGAAGATGAAAGCTGTCATGCAGTGCTCTAGGGTTGGTCAGGCTCAATCATTTTATCAAGAAGATATTTTCTCAATTTCAAAATAAAGCTCGCTCGACCCTCAATAGATCTAATAGAATTAGGAAGTGAGTTCCATATACGACAGGCACTCACAAGAAAAGATTTAGTATAAATGGTAGTTCTGTGATTCGGTATCCTCAAAGTATTTTCTCCGGTTCTGGTGTGTGAGACATCTACTCTCCTACCTTCAGAGACAAATTTAAAATCGTTTTTGAAATAATTTGGCTGACCATATTTTAAGATATCTCTAACAAGTTTAACTATCCTAAGAAGTCTCTGATCGGGTAGCTTTAAAGTTGAGCTAGCAATGTGTGCTGGGGTGATCCGTTCATGGCGTTGAATAGAGTAAACAAATCGTAAACAATAGTTTTGGCAGCGCTGTAATTTATCATTAAGGGTGACTTGCATATCATTCAGTACTGAATTACAATATAAAAAGTGTGGGAAGATGAGAGATCGAACCAGCATTAATCTAATGTTTTGAGGAAGGATATCTTGCATTTTCTTTAATGGATGGATGGCTGAAAATACTTTTTTACATGTTTTATTTACTTGCTCTGACCAGTCTAGTGTGTTATTCATTATGATGCCTAGGTTTTAACTACACTACAATAAGGGATTTCATTACCATCGACAGTGATTTTGTGAATTGTGTTCAAGTCGATGCTGTTGACTAGTCTTGAATATCCTATAATTATGGGCTGAGTTTTAATGGGGTTGAGTTTTAACCCATTTTTCCTAGTCCATTCAACAATCAAATTTATGTCTTGATTAATTTTGTCTACTGTTTCATTAATTTTTGAGGTGGGACAGCTTGCATAAATTTGAAGATCATCAGCATAAGTATGGAAACTAGAGAACTCAATAACAGATGGAAGGTCATTAGCATACAGAGTGAAAAGTAGGGGGCCAAGTATAGAGCCTTGAGGAACACCATGTAAAACATTTTTCCAATTAGATCTATTATCACCAATCATTACACATTGTTTTCTACCTGTAAGGTAGGAATTAAACCAATCTAGTGTTCTATGGCTAAAACCAAGTAAAGATAATTTGCTCAGTAGAACTTTATGATCTACAGTGTCAAAAGCTTTAGAAAAATCAAACAGACTTAAAATAGTACATTTTCGTTGGTCCATAGCCAACCTGATATCGTCAGTGACACGCAGGAGAGCTGTTTCGGTTGAATGAGATTTTCTAAAGCCAGATTGAAAGTTGTGAAGTTTATTATTATGAGATAGAAACTGTACAACCTGAGTATGAACTAGTCTTTCAAGAACTTTGGATAGGGCAGGTAAAATACTAATTGGTCTTAGGTCTTCAACTTTATTAGGAGAGGCAACTTTGTTTAAAGGACGAACTAGAGCAAGCTTCCAATTTTCAGGGAAATAGCCGTTTTCAAGAGATTTGTTAAAGATGAATGGAGTGGGAGAGATAGAATAACTAGGTTTTGTAGTTAAAGGAAACGTACCTATAATCAAGGCCGTACCCAGGGGGGGGGTCAGACGGGTTGAGCCCCCCCCCCCCCCCCCCCCCCCGGAATTTTCCAGAAATAAATAGCCTATTTTGAAATTAAAACACAAATTTTCACAAATGTAAAATTAAACACAAAAGTGTAGCTTAAGGTGTATTGCTAATGCTAACGTGTCTCTTTCACACACTCTTACGTGTCTCTCTCTCTGACCAGCATTAGGCTAGGCTAGAAGAATAGAAGAGCAGATTTTTTATTATAGGTTTTGGAGTTTTTCAAATATTACGTGATGATTTTATTAAAATTTTTTAAGTCTATTTGTACAATTGTATTTATTCATTTTCAGAGCTAATCAATTCACAAGGGAAAGTATTTCCATACTTGAAATAAATGAATAATAAAAAATAAATGATAATTTTATTTCCATTCATAGATAACATGTTACAAATGATTTCACTTCTTGGAAATGAAATGACCACTTTCACAAATAGTGTGGTCATTGTTAGTATTTATAAGTTAATTTCATGTTTCTAAAATAATTTCTAAGATACAGATTAAGTTAATTTTAAGTTAGTATTGAGTTTAGTTCTTCCACTTTTTAAACTATGAAGCGCACGACGCCCTTAGCATAAAGATCTCTACTAGAATAATGGAATCAACTAACAACTATGAAAACCACTAAACTCGTATACAACAATACATAAGCTGAACACTCAAAATAACAAGCAATAACAAAACAATCTCAAATTAGAATTAAAATTAGATTAAAATTGAATGGTAATAGCTTTTAACATTAAAAAAGGATCGAAGGGTCAGATGAGATATGTTAATGCAAAAACATTCTAATGGCTTAAAAATATCTAATGTAAAAATGTTCAAGTCAAACCATAGATTTTTGCCTATAAACTCTGGTGAATAGTTTTAATAGTTTAAAACGGTCTTAAAATACGTAATTTTACACTTAAATTCTTAAAATTCCCCCTGATACCTTGAATAACCCCCAGACCCCCCGGTATTTCAACATGAGAAAGGATAGGGAATAAGCATTTACAACGCATTTGAAGTATTGTTGTATTCCTAATTGTATAAATACCGTTCACAATAGTAGTTGCGTCTTCTATTCCTACCATATTTCCAAACGTGAAGTGATTCAACAAAGAAATCGGATCTCAGTTTTGAATTAATTGAGTGAAAAATCCAGTTTAAAAGCATATCATGATTGATTTGAAGTCTCGCGCTCATAATCCCTTTCGGAATATTGACCAATGGGAATGAACTCAGCTGTGAAGACGAAGAAAAAGAAGAAGAGACGAAGAAGAGGAAGAATAAGAATTTGAAGAAGAAATAGGAGAAAAACAAAAATAAAAGGAGGAAAAAAAAGAAGGAGAAGAGGCGGAGTAAAAAAAAAAGAAAAAAAACGAATAGAGGAAGGAGAAGAAGAAGAGAAAGAAGGAGAAGAAAAACAAAAAGAAGAAGAGGAGTTGAAGAGACTAAGAAAAAAAAGAAGAAGAGACGGAAATGGAAAAAAGGAGAAGAAGAAAAGAAGGAGGAGAAAAGGAAGAGGAGGAGAAGAGGAAGGAGAAGGAGAAGAAGAAGAGGAGAAAAGAAAGAGGAGAAGAAGAGGAAGGAGAAGAAGAAGAAGAAGAAGAAAAATGAAAAGAAGAAAAAAAACAAAAGAAGAAGAAGAGGAGGAGAAGAGACGAAGAAGAAAAAGAATATGAAGAAGAAAAAAGAGAAGAAGAAGAGAAGAAGAAGAGGAGCAGAAGAGAAGAAGAATAATAAAATGAGAAGGAGATGAAAATTATGATACGCTAAGAAACTCCAGGGGAAATAAGCCGATCAAGAATTATGGGACGCCTTTTGACATGAAAGATTATCTTTTTATTAAAAATCCTGAAAAAGTGGTATCTCTCAGAAGGTTCCTCTTTACAGTAAATTATGGTCTCTCAGATCATGGGATTATCCTAGAATTAATCAACAATATCAAATATTAACCATAAATAATCAACTATTCCTATACAATTTGTAAGGAATAGGAGGCCGAGGTGAGACTGGATGCGAGTGACGAGTAGATCGTTTGGCGAGCAGGTCGTACGAGTTGGTCGTACGAGTTGGTCGTACGAGTTGTTCGTACGAGTTGGTCGTACGAGTTGGTCGTACGAGTTGGTCGTACGAGTTGGCCGTACGAGTTGGTCGTACGAGTTGGCCGTACGAGTTGGCCGTACGAGTTGGTCGTACGAGTTGGCCGTACGAGTTGGTCGTACGAGTTGGTCGTACGAGTTGGTCGTACGAGTTGGTCGTACGAGTTGGTCGTACGAGTTGGTCGTACGAGTTGGTCGTACGAGTTGGTCGTACGAGTTGGTCGTACGAGTTGGTCGTACGAGTTGGTCGTACGAGTTGGTCGTACGAGTTGGCCGTACGAGTTGGTCGTACGAGTTGGTTTTACAAGTTGGTTGTACGAAGCTGGTCGTACGAGTTGGTCGTACGAGTTGGTCATATGAGTTGGTCATACGAGTAGATCGTACGAGTTGGTCGTACGAGTTGGTCGTACGAGTTGGCCGTACGAGTTGGTCGTACGAGTTGGCCGTACGAGTTGGTCGTACGAGTTGGTCGTACGAGTTGGTCGTACGAGTTGGCCGTACGAGTTGGCCGTACGAGTTGGTCGTACGAGTTGGCCGTACGAGTTGGCCGTACGAGTTGGTCGTACGAGTTGGTCGTACGAGTTTGTCGTACGAGTTGGTCGTACGAGTTGGTCGTACGAGTTGGTCGTACGAGTTGGTCGTACGAGTTGGTCGTACGAGTTAGTCGTACGAGTTGGTCGTAGGAGTTGGTCGTACGAGTTGGTCATACGAGTTGGTCGTACGAGTAGGACTGGTCACATTGCAACTGCCTACTCTGTCGAGTTGATGCTTCAACCATATTCACAACCATTTCAGCTCCTCTATGTCGTCGAATTTGACCTATGTGTGTTCTACAGAAATGGACGATTTCATGTTTTTTTATCAATTCGTAATTGCGCACGTTATCTACATATATATTAATCTCTTTCTCTTCTATCTATATTATAAAAGAGAGTTGATGTCTGTACGCTCGCTTATAACTCGAGAACGGCTGAACCGATTTAGATGATTTTGGATTCGTTTGAATTTTTAAAGCACTGGTTAACATAATATGTATTAAAATATAAGAAAATCCCTTTATAATTAATAAATAATTAGTACATCAATGACCTAACCTATCAAACATTTCACAGATAGTTCAAACTTGCCGGTCAAGCGGCTACGGAAAGATGATCATGTATTTGAGATGGGAAAATCTGCTCGCAGACCCTAGGCTTCGGTAGCGTAGTGCTAGAGCATCTGCGTTGAAAACATGAGGTTCTGGGTTCAATTCCCGCTACGAACCATTTCTTTGTACTAGGTTTTCTACTCTAATTATTTTTTACGCTAGAATCATCAATTAAGAATGAGTTATCGTTCGTATCATACATGTTTTATTGTTTCAAATAATAAAATTGAAGAACGGAAAAAAAATTAAAAAGAAATAAATAAATGAAAAAAAATACAAAATAGAAGAAATTAAAAAAAATGAAAAAGAAATAAATAAATGAAAAAAATACAAAATAGAAGAAATTAAAAAAAAAAATAATTGGTGGGAAGAGGGGAGTGACATTTGATGGGAAAGAACGGGGGTCATTATTTGGGGGATGACCCCCATTTTTCGAGGGGTGGCATGAAGGGGGGACATTTGTGGGGAGAAGAGGGGGGGGGGGCATTTGTGGGGGGGGGGGGGAAGAGTGCGATACGAAGTTCGCCGGGACAGCTTGTGGCATAATATTTTCAAACATCAGCTGGTTGTGCACACATTTTGAATTGTTGAAACATTTCTACTCCGTTAAAAACAGGGTTAAATTAATCGGTGCTGATTGAGGGATTAAATTTCTCCAGCGGTTAAATTTTTTTACATGGACATCAGATAAATATTTTAACATGTGGTTAAAATTTTATCAGATGGGAAAGTATAAGTTTCAGTTTTACCAACCAAAAGTCTGTAATATTGTGGCTTAATGCAATTTCGGAGCTAGTTCGTTTCGAATTAACATGTAATTTATTAGAGAATGTTAATGCAGTTGATTTTACTAGCTATTCAGCTGAAATGGATTGTTCTAGTAACAATATTTCACTTGGATTTTTAATTCCAAATGAGTTCAGTTTGTCGTCGATCCCACTATGTTGCTGTCCTCGATTTATCGCCCGGTTAAATTCAATAGACGTACGAACAACCAGGCATTAAACTTACGACAAAACTATATTTTGTACAAAGTTATACTAATTTTAGTTCACTCTAATTAATTTCTTCCCAGGAGCTTTGTACTCTGAGATCAACCGTTCACGAGATATAATGGAGAAACCTTGAAACTTTTACCACAAAATTGTACTTCTTGAAGACATTCAATATACACTAAAGAGATCCAAGAATTGAAAATTGTCGAATATTTTTTTATGTATAGTTTTGTATTTTTACCTCCTCACCACAATAAACAAATCCAAGAATTGGAAAAATATGTATCTCATTTATAATGTATAGCAGGATTAATTTAACTAGTCGGGAAACAGCTGTTTCGGCAATCAGTGAACAGTGATTTTACGCCGCTTTGACACAATAATCCAAAGGCTTAAAAGTCTTAAAGACCTTTTTAAAATAGACCTTTCAAAGTATACCTTTTCAAGACCTTTTCAATATAGCGTTTGTAGGTTAAGTATTGTGATACTGTTCGTCGAAACAGCTGTTTTCCGACTAGTTAAATTAATCCTGCTATATTTATTTACACCTCAACTTTCATTTTCACACCACCGAGCACACAAGGAAAACCAAACTTGCTTTCACAATATTGACTAGGACGTGCACGCAAGTCCTTGCACGTCCAACTCTTCTCTACCATGACCGATCAAATAATTTTGTCAACATTTGTTTGTTTCGTTCCGACGTCCAGCTGCTCGCACGCTCTACCATTTACTCGCATCCAGTCTGACCACGGCCTTATCCATTTTGCTCATTATAATATTACTAGGACATCCCAGGTTGCATAAAAGTGCGGCTATTGAAATGCATGAAATAGTTTCCAATCCTCCTCCTTCATCTACTTCTTTTCAATATTTTTCTTCTCTCCATTTTTCTTCACCTTTTTTTCTTCTTCTTCTCCTTTTTCTTCTTTGCCTCATGGTTCTTCTTCTCATTTTTCTTCTTCTATTTTTACTTCTTCATCTTTTTCTTCTTCTCCTCCTTTCCCTTTTTCTCCTAATTTTTTTCTTACTCTCTCTCTTTTTCTCATTTTGTTCTCTACTTTTTCTTCTTCTCCTTTTCTTCTCTTTTTCTTCTTCTCATTTTCTGCTTCTACAATTTCTTCTTCTCCGTTTTCTTCTTCTCCTTTTTCATCTTCTCCTGTTCCTTTTTCCTCTTCCACTTTTTCTTCTTCTCGTTATTCTTCTCCTCCTTTTTTTCCTCTCCTTTTTCTTCTCCATCTACTCCTCCTCCTTCTTCTTTCCCTTCTCGTCCTTCTCCATCTTATTCGCCTTCTCCTTCTTCTTCTCCTTCTCCTCCATCATTTAATTCTTTTCCTTCTCCTCCTTTTTTTACTTCTTTTCACTCTTCTTCTCATTCTTCTACTTCTTCTTCTTTATATCCTCCTGCTCCTTCTTTTCCATCTTCTTCTCCTTCTTTTTTGTCTCCTCCTTTTCATTTCCGACGTTTTCTCATCTCCTCCTTCTTCTCAATCATTTTCTCATTCTTCTGTTTCCTCTCCTTTTTTCTTTTCCTTCTTTTCTCCTTTTTCTCCTTCTTCCCCCTCTTTTCATCTACTTCTCCTCCTTCTTCTCGTTCTGGATCTTCTCATTTTTCTCCTTCTCGTTCTCACTCGCTATCTTCTTCTCTTTGCACAAATAATGCCCTAAAGGTTGGTTTCCGTTACTGCGACCGAGTGCCGCAGCGGAGCCCGACCCAGCGCTGCCAGATGGAATTGATGAAGAATCCTAACTATTTACAGTGGGGATTTTTCATCAATTGCATCTGGCAACGCTGGGTCGGGCTTCGCTGCGGCACTCGGTCGCAGTAACGAAAACCCACCTTTACCGGTGCAATGAACAATGAGAAATAAATTTTTGTTTCAAAACAGCTAATCAGTTGAAATGTGAAAATTTTCGGCTCACCTATCCCTATGTTGAAGCAATGGCAAAAATTGAAACTTTGATCGCTCATTTCTCATCTCCTCCTCCTCCTCTTCCTGCATCTTCTCCTCCTTCTTCTTCCTCCACCTTTTCTTCTCCTTCTTCTACTCCTCCTTCTCCTACATGACCTCTTCCTCCTCCTCCACCTTCTTCTTCTCCTACATGACCTCTTCCTCCTTCCCCTTCATTTCCCCCTTCACCTTCTTCTTCTCCTGCTCTTCCTCCTCCTCCTCCATAACGGTTTTTATCTCTAATAGCACTCGGTGGTTTTATAGTAGGCGTAACAACACTATTACAACATCAAAGATAAAAGCGCCCTTCAATGGAAACGACCTTGAAGACTCGCTGTTGACACGCAATTCAGTCTACGGTCAGCTGATCGATAAATAGCTGGAGACAGAGAGAGAGAGAGAGAGAGAGAGAGAGAGAGATGGTGAGTGAGTGAGAGAGGAGAGAGAGAGTGAGTGGGTGGGATAGGGAATAGATTAGAATATTCACCAAGTATGTCGCTTGAATTCTTGGTCATGATTGTTATTACAATGAACGTCATTTAAAAATATTAACTAGTAGTTCTGTGAACAATAGACCCCGTGAAAAAGCCATGCTAGCTGAAATCTGTCAAAGCCGTAAATTAGCTGTTTTCTTGTCCACGTGTACAGAATTGGTCCTGTCAACTGTGTCGAGAGAGATGTTGTCAGGCGTCCCCCAAAATACGTTATTTACATCTAATTTAATTTTTTTTATTTTTTATTCTCTATTTTTCAATTTTTTACATTTTTTATTATTTTTTATTCTATATTTATTCTATTTTTTAATTTTTCCAATTTTCATTACATATTTTTATATTATTTATTTATTTTATTTTTGTTATTAATGTTTTAAACATACGCGACGTCCCACAAGCCGCCGCTTTCGCGAAAAAATCTTATTCTGACCCAGCTGATGAGCATTCCATAATATGACGATGTTTATATTCAATTCAAAATAAATCCTATCACGTGTTCCATAACTATAATATTGTATCCATTCTCTTTTCCTCATATTTCGTCCTTAAAATGCAAAATTCAAAAAAACCTCACATATACATCGTCGCGCAGTTTCAAAATGTACATTCCTGCCAAATCTTATTGAAATCTATCAATACGTTTAGCCGTAAAGGCGTTCCAAACACACAAACAGACGAAAGCCAATTGACTTGAAACAAGACTTCACTTCACTCAGACTTCACTTCGCTCAGTCTTCTCTTCACTCGGTCAACAACATTAAATTAACTGAAAAAAACATGAAATAAGAAATATTCTAAATAAAAATATATAGGTTTAAATTTCAATTCAAGATTTTTGAATACGACTTGGATTCTAGAGTATGATTATAATTTTTAAAATGAACGTCCTAAGTTGGAATATGGTTTTGTACTCACATGAAATGGTTGAGTTTGGACTTCTGAATGTCCATTCTTGGAGGAGAATATGCAACGACATCCTTCCCAAGAGTGTGTGTGTGTGTGTGTGTGTGTGTGTGTGTGTGTGTGTGTGTGTGTGTGTGTGTGTGTGTGTGTGTGTGTGTGTGTGTGTGTGTGTGTGTGTGTGTGTGTGTGTGTGTGTGTGTGTGTGTGTGTGTGTGTGTGTGTGTGTGTGTGTGTGTGTGTGAGAGAGAGAGAGTATAAAATTTGAGAGAGAAAAAATTTAATATATGGAGGAAAAGAAGAATACAGTTTTTTTATTTGCGGGGCAAGGCCGTACCCAGGAAAAAATTTCGGGGGGGGTTGAAGCACCGGGGGGTCTGGGGGGTATGGAATACCCCCCAGGAAGGCGGGGGGTCCGGGGGCACTTCCCCGGAAAATTTTGAAAATTTAAGTGTGAAATTACGCATTTTAAGACAGTTTTAAACTCTTGATTAAGCAGAGTTTATAGGTAAAAATCTATGGTTTGACTTGAAAATTTTAACATTCCATACCCCCCAGGAGGGCGGGGGGTCCAGGGGCTCTCCCCGGGGAAATTTTGAAAATTCAAGTGTGAAATTACGCATTTTAAGCTCTTGATTAACCAGAGTTTATAGGCAAAAATCTATGGTTTGACTTGAAATTGTTTACATTCTATATACCCCAGGAGGGCAGGGTCAGGGCTCTCCCGGGGAAATTTTGAAAATTTAAGTGTGAAATTACGCATTTCAAGACCGTTTTAAGCTCTTGATTAACCAGAGTTTATAGGCAAAAATCTATGGTTTGACTTGAACATTTTTACATTGAATAGTCCATTTTTAAGCCATTAGAATGTTTTTGCATTAACATATCGTATGATCCTTTGCCCTTTGATCCTTTTTTAATGTTTAAAGCTATTACCATTTAATTTCAAGTATGGAAATACTTTCCCTTGTGATTTGGTTAGCTCTGAAAATGAATAGATAAATACAAAATACAAATAGACTTGAATAATTTCAATACAATCATCACGTAATATTTAAAAAACTTCAAAACCTAAAATACTAAATCTGCTCTTCTATTCTTCTATCCTAGCCTAATGCTGGTAGGCTCGGGGCGGGATAGTAGTGGTGAGAGTCAGAGAGAGTGATAGAGAGTGAGGGAGTAAGAGTGTGAGAAAGAGACACGTTAGCATTTTTAGCAATACATCTTAATTTTACGTGTTTAATTTTAATTTTGTGAAAATTTGTGTTTTAATTTCAAAATAGGCTATTTCTTTCTGGAAATTTCGGGGGGGGTTTCAACCCCCCTGACCCCCCCCCTGGGTACGGCCTTGTTGCGGGGTGATACCCACATGAGCTTTCGCGTGGCTAATCGTATGTCTGATAATGATTTAGATTTAGATTTATTACTTTATTCATGTAGATAACAAATATCATGCCTTAAATTCTAGATTATGATAGTACATTTTTATACAACTAATTATTCGTCGAATGTACATAAGCTTATAAATTATGCAATGAGAAGATGTAAAACAAAAACATAGTTATTCTAATGTAATACAGTAGTTATACTGATTGTGAGTTATCTACATGGAAAGGCGAAGTTTGGACATATGAATGTCCATTCCTGGAAAAAAAGATACAAAGAAATCTTTTTCATCAACACTTGACCTTGGTAGAATAAATTATAAAATTTCAGACATTTTGACTGAAATAAAAAAGTTAAATTAGCCTTAAGACTAATGAAGTACTAATCTATATTAATAAAAGAGAGTTGGTGTCTGTACGCTCGCTTATAACTCGAGAACGGCTGAACCGATTTAGATGATTTTGGATTCGTTTGAATTTTTAAAGCACTGGTTAACATAATATGTATTAAAATATAAGAAAATCCCTTTGTAATTAATAAATAATTAGTAAATTAATGACCTAACCTATCAAACATAATATTGACTTATGTTCAAACTTGCCGGGCAAGCGGCTACGGGAAGATGATCGTGTATTTGAGATCGGAAAATCTGCTCACAGATTCTAAGCTGCCGTGGCGCAGTGCATAGAGCGTCTGCTTTGAAATCAAGAGGTCCGCGGTTCAAATCCCGCTCCGAACCATTTCTTTTTGCACTAGGTTTTCTACTCTAATTATTTTTTACGCTAAAATCATGAATTAAGAATGAGTTATCGTTCGTATCAAACATGTTTTATTGTTTCAAATAATAAAATTGAAGAACGAAAAAAAAATAAAAAATTTTAAAAAAAAATGTTAAATTAAAATTAAATAAATAAATGAAAAAAAATGGAAGAAATTAAAAAAAATAAAAAGAAATAAATAAAAAAAAATTACAAAATAGGAGAAATTAAAAAAAAAATGGTGGGAAGAGGGGGTTGACATGAAGAGGGATATGTGGGGGTGACATTGGGGGGGGGGAAGGAATGAACGGGGGTCATTTGGGGGATGACATTTTTTGAGGGGTGGCATGAAGGGGGGACATTTGGGGGGGGGGGAAGAGTGCGATACGAAGTTCGCCGGGACAGCTTGTCTTCTATATTAATAAAAGAGAGTTGATGTCTGTACGCTCGCTTATAACTCGAGAACGGCTGAACCGATTTAGATGATTTTGAATTCGTTTGAATTTTTAAAGCACTGGTTAACATAATTATGTATTAAAATATAAGAAAATCTCTTTAAAATTAATAAATAATTAGTAAATTAATGACCTAACCAATCAAACACGACATCCATTTTGATCCAGTCCAAACAATAATGCTCCTATGAAATCGATGTGTAGTTGAAGATGCTACAATATAGGACTTCCCTAAACGATCGCGGCGGTCTATTGGTTAGCGACTCTGCCTTCCACGCAGAATTCTCGGGTTCGATTCCGAGACGGGTGAGATTTTTTTGGCAACTTTCAGCATTGATTAATATTGATTATTATCCACTAGCTTTATAAAAATTGGTATATTGCAGATTTCTTTTAATTTTCCATCAATAAAGCGAGTGGATATCGATATTTTTACTTCGTGACATTTTTTTCGTGGGGGGGGGGTGTGATCTGTGATATGAAGGGGAGACATTTGGGGGGAAGAGGTGGGTGACATGAAGGGGGTTATTTGAGGGTGACATGAAGGGGGTTATTTGAGGGTGGCATGAAGGGGGAACGTTTGTGGGGAGAAGAGGGGGGACATTTGGGGGGGGGGGTAGAGAGGGTGATACGAAGTTCGCCGGGACAGCTAGTAAAACAATGAATGGAATAAATAAAACAAGTAATTGAAAAAATGAATAATTTCAAAAAGAAATCGAAGGAATAGCTAAAACATAATTGACCGAGCGAAGACTTCTTGTTTCAAGTCGATTGGCTTTCGTCTGTGGATTTGTAGATTTGTGTGTAATGCATAAACGGCTAAACGCATTGACAGATTTCAATAAGATTTGGCAGGAATGTTCATTTTGTAACTGCGCGACGATGTATAGGCCTATGTAAGGTTTTTCAAATTTTGCATTTAAATTTTGGATGAAATAGAAGGAAAAGAAAATGGATACAATAGATATGGAGTATAAACATCATAGACGTTAATTTAGATTAGAATTGAACATTGATCTAGAGATGAATTGATAAGATAATATGATGAGAGATGACGGCTACTTCTTAGGTAGCTGGGACCGACGGCTCAACGTTTCTCTCTCCAATTGTAAAGAAAAATCGGAGATCGAGATAGATGAATAGAATTGAGGCACAAGAGAGTAAGGGAGAAAGAGATAAGATAAGATAAGATTACTTTATTCGTTTAGATAACAATAATTATAACTGCTTAGATACTAGATTAGAAAGTTGTAAGTATAAGTAATATAATTCTATTAATCTCATGAATTGTAACTAATAATTTTCAACAATGTAAAATGCAATAGAGAGAGAGAGTGAGAGAGTGTGTGAGAGAGAAAAGGACTAAGAAACACATTGAGGAAATCTTTCGAAATGGGAACAGTTTCCAAGAATACAACACTCTGTCAAAACTAAAAATAGTTCAGTTATTGGATAATTCGCAATCCTCTTTGAGTAATGTCAATTATTATAATAGGCTACTCTACCATCAACCACTTTCCACTTCAACTCTATCTCTCTCTCTCACACACTAATTCTCTCTATCTTCATCGCAATGTCATTTAGAACCTCAAATCTATTTATATTCATCATGATATCCTATTATCGATTTCGAAATCTCACTCATTTGAGGTAAATTTGATAAAAACGAAATTTACCTTTTAAATCTTAAATCAGTTTTATGCAGGTTGATTTATTATTTGAGATAAATCCAACAAAACGGAATTCACCTTTGAAAGATCATTGTTGCTACTACTTTTCAGCTGATTCAGCCTTTCTCCATTTTATAATTTCCTCACTAACTGTCTCTTTCTATACCTCTCTTTATCTTTCTACTTCTCCCTTTCACTCTCCTTCCTCCCTCATCTCTCTCTCACACATTCTGTTCCGTTTTCTCTTGGGATTCTTCTCGGTGTCATCCCCTGGATCGGTTTTCCGTGTTCCTGCTTTTGAACGGCAAATTGTATTGGTGGAGGCTCATTCGGTAAATACATTAGAAGTACCATGCCTAGGAATGATTTTCCTCAACGAAGGTGTGCTTCTGGAACTGTTTCTGAGAAGAAGGAGGAGAAGAAGAAGGAGAAGAAGAAAAGAAGAAGAAGGAGAGGAAGAAGAAGAAGAAGAAGAAGAGAAAGAAAAGAAGAAGAAGGAGAAGAAGAAGAAGAAGGAGGAGAGGATGAAGATGATGGAGAAGAAGAAGAAGAAGAAGAAGTAGAAGGAGAAGACGGAGGAGGAGAAAAGAAGAAGAAGGAGAGGAAGAAGAAGAAGAAGAAGAAGAAGAAGAAGAAGAGAAAGAAAAAGTAGAAGGAGGAGAAGAAGAAGAAGAAGGAGGAGAGGATGAAAAAAAAGAAGAAGAAGAAGGAGGAGAAAAAAGAGAAGGAGAAGAAGAAGGAGTGGCAGAAGAAGGAGGAAGAAGAAGAAGAAGAAGAAGGAGAAGAAGAAGAAGAAGAAGAAGAAGAAGAAGAAGAGGATGTAGAAAAGAAGATTTATTACGCCATCTTGGATTCGCCATTATTTTTCAAATTATGAGGTGGTGATGCGATACATGAATTCAACACGGAATTTCAAATCAAAGTGAATGGCGAAAATCGCACATCGATATGTGTCAAACCGTTTTTGAGATATTAACTGATTTAGGGTAAATATGTCTGATTAACAATTATTGAAATATCTTAAAACACAGTAAAGTAGTATTTCAAATTTGAGTACGATCCTCAATGTCACATACCGTCAAATTACCTTCGTATAAGAAATATTAAGCAGTTTCCAATAATTTTCACCAACCCTGTATAATCGTCATTACTATACAAGTTTCAAATTCCATATCGAAAAGCTACAATTCCATTTATAAAAGCTTTCAATTGAAACTGAATCAAACAAAGCAATTATGAAACTGTAATGAATGCGTTATAACACGGTCGTAGATAAAGAGAGATTAGATTACACTATTTATTTTATTCATGTAAATAACAATTATTATTTCGGCTTAAATTCTAGATTATAATAGTACAATATAGAACTAATTGAACAACAAATGTACATAAACTGACAAATCATTCAATGAGAAGATGTGAAGCAAAATGATCAGAATGACATAATTGTGATGGTATCTACATGGAAGGACGAACCTTGAAAATAGAAATGTCCATTCTTGGAAAAGGATTCACAAAGATATCCATTTCATCAACACTCGACCATGGACAGAGAGAGTGAGAGAGAGTTAGTGAGAGGAAGGGAGGAGCAAGTTAGAATCCGAAAATAGTCTGAAGTCTGAAAATATTTATGACAGTACTCTGAGATCAATAATAATCACATCATGGATTCTCTGTGTCAGAAGGTCGAAGCATTGACCTTAAGTAAGGGGTGGTCCACTATTATCAATATGAAGGTGAAATCCACACTTTTTGTCTTCTTCTTATTATTATTATTCTTCATAACCCTCCACTTTCTTCTTCTTTTCATACACCTACTTCACCTTTATCTTCCTCTAATTCATCTTTTCTTCTTCATCATTTTCTTCTTCTTCTTCTCCTTCTTCTTTTCTTCTTCTTCTTCTTTTTCTTTTTCTTCTTCTTCTTCTTCTTCTTCTTCTTCTTCTTCTTCTTCTTCTTCTTCTTCTTCTTCTTCTTCTTCCATATGTTTAAATTATGATCTTGGATGAAAAAACATTGAGATATGAATATAGCAGGATTCTTTTAAATTGTCAGAAAACAGCTGATAAGAAACCTCCTTGGTAAGAGCAGCGTCCCCCCTACCAAAACTGAGAAAAATATTGAAGAAGATAATACCATTTGAGCAGATAGCTGGGGGACTCATGACCATTGCATGTTGTCCATTGTATTCTAATCTTTTTTTTATCGTATGGCTTTTTATCGGTGTGGAGACCCTTACGGGTAGGTTCCACCTCGTCTAATTGCACAATATTTTGATAATACTGATACCGATTAAGTAAGTACAGTATGAGTGATTATTATTATAGTGACATTCATTCAATTTGACGCTTGGCATTAGATAGATGGATAGATATTATTTTTTTGATATCGTACCCTACGGTCTTCAGCAACGGCAAGAAATAACATCTCTCTACCGATTTATCTATCGAAAGCTAAGCGTCAAATTAAATGAATCTGATTGCAGTGGCGTAACTAGTCTGACTGCGCCCCAATGCAAGTACTCCCCGTGCGCCCCTATTCGTAGACACATTCCCCCCCCCCCCATAACCATCAACGAAACTAATGACATTTCTCCGTACTTCCACACTTCCTGGATTCCTAGATACTACAGAGTGGTCCAAAAAAATGGATCCACTGTTTAAAAGTTCATAACTTGCAAACTAATTGATGCACTTGTCTCATCTTTGGTGAAAGTGTAGTCCAACTTAAACACTTTAGGCACAGATAATGTAAATCTGATGTAAATCAGATCTTATCTGTGCTTTAGGTGTTCTAAATGGCCACAATTCACGTCCACACACAAACGATGCCGCCGAACTGCAGCAAAACCTACCTACTGACTAAACACGACATTGTGCAAGCTATATTCAATTATTAGAGAAAGATTATTCAAAGAAATATAATTTATTATGTACCGTACAGTAATTTTAAAGTTAATTTATTTAAAAAAATTAATTGTAAGTAAAATTAAGTTACTAAACATTTCCAAACACCATTAACATAACTGACGTAAGGATCGCATTACATACTTACAATTAATTAAAATGTACTTTTTAGGACGATAAAAAAACTACTTCTTACTTTACTTAACATTTTATTATTATTTTATTATTTATTCAGTACACATGATATCGCAAGCTGCTATATAATGTTTATGTTCCGTAGCTCAAAATCTGATTAATTTTACTAGATAATGCATTTTTTTAATCAAAGAGCTGCCTACAGCTCATAGTGACAACACTTTATTACTTTTGATATCGTCTTTGACTACATTTCTAAAGCAAATTACTTATCAACCGATGCTTGAGTCACATCAGATTCATATTTGTTACAAAATTCAGAGGCTGACTTTACAAGTTGTTCGTCAGTAAACCGTATTAAATTATTTTGGTTTAAAAAAACTGTTTAAAATGTGTCAGATATACATAGCATAGATTTAAACCTTTACTTTAACTGTGAAATAAAAATATCAACAGCTCTCAAAAATACCTTAACTTTAAAGCAAGATCACCAAACTCATAGTCACTATAGAAAATTCGTCAAAAAATTGAGTTAGTTTGTGCGTGTTGCTTTTGCTTTATTCTAGGATAGCCTCGGTTGAGCGGAAAATGGATATTTTCCCTATAAATTTTCCAGAATATATTTTTTTGCGCCCCTCTAAGGCCTGCGCCCCAATGCACCGCATTGGTTGCATTGGCGTTAGTTACGCCACTGTCTGATTGTAGTAATTTACTTTCAAAAAGTAAAGTGCCGTTATTCATTTTCAATTAATGTTTAATTTCATGCATTTTTTCTCTTTAAACTTCCTTCCTTCTCTTTAAAATTCCTGGGCCTTCTGCACTCCCGAGCCGAGCTCGGTGCCCCGATATTGATTCCGTTATAACATGATCGTAGATAAAAGTAAATTCATCTTATCTCGTCTCATCAATTTCCTATCTCTATCTCTATTCCTTCACCTTCTTCATCCCATTGTAATATTTTTTTAGTAATATGATTTTTTTCTAATTTTGAATCACCCTTGCTCGCCCAACATCTTGAAGAATATTTTATTGATCTATAAAACACTCCTTCTTCTCAGACGTACTTCTACTGTATAACTTCTGGCACCAAATATACACTATGAAATTATTCACAAGTCCATAAAACTCCAGTGCTGTTAACACCCGAAAATACATTTCTCAGATCCATGAAATAGGAGAAGATGAGGGAGCAGAAGGAGAAGGAGAAGAGGAAGAAGAAGGAGAAGGTGAAGACGAAAAAGAAGGTGGAGAAGGAAGGAAGAAGGAGAAGAAGGAGGTGGAGAAGGAGAAGAAGAAGAAGACCAAGAAGGAGAAGAAGAAGAAGAAGAAGGAGAAAAGAAGAAGAAGAAGATGAAGAAAAGGAAGGAAAAGAATAAGAAAAAAAAGAAGAAAACGGAAGAGATATGAATATAGCAGGATTCTTTTAAATTGTCAGAAAACAGCTGATAAGAAACCTCCTTGGTAAGAGCAGCGTCCCCCTTACAAAAACTAAGAAAAATATTGAAGAAGATAATACCATTTGAGCAGATAGCTGGGAGACTCATGACCATTGCA
Organism: Laodelphax striatellus; assembly: GCA_017141395.1. Lineage (NCBI taxonomy): Eukaryota > Metazoa > Arthropoda > Insecta > Hemiptera > Delphacidae > Laodelphax > Laodelphax striatellus. The sequence continues at coordinate 9,945,129 of CM029543.1, read as the reverse complement.
TGTTGTCCATTGTATTCTAATCTTTTTTCTATCGTATGGTTTTTTATCGGTGGGAGACCACGGATAGGTTCTTCTTCTTCTTCTTCTTCTTCTTCTTCTTCTTCTTCTTCTTCTTCTTCTTCTTCTTCTTCTTCTTCTTTCTTCCTTCTTCTTCTTCTTCTTCTTCTCTTCTTCTTCTTCTTCTTCTTCTTCTTCTTTCTTCTTCTTCTTCTTCTTCTTCTTCTTCTTCTTCTTCTTCTTCTTCTTCCTTCTTCTTCTTCTTCTTCTTCTTCTTCTTCTTCTTCTTCTTCTTCTTCTTCTTGGTCTCCACTTACGGATGAGTTATTATTATTATAGTGGCATTCATTTAATTTGACGCTTGGCATTAGATAGATATTATTTTTTTGATATCGTACCCTACGGTCTTCAGCAACGGCAAGAAATAACATCTCTCTACCTATCTATCTATCGAAAGCTAAGCGTCAAATTAAATGAATCTGATTGTAGCAATTTACTTTCAAAAAGTAAAGTGCCATTATTCATTTACAATAAATGTTTAATTTCATGTATTTTTTCTCTTTAAACTTCCATTCCTGGGCCTTCTGCACTCCCGAGCCGAGCTCGGTGCCCCGATATTGATTCCGTTATAACATGATCGTAGATAAAAGTAAATTCATCTCATATCTCGTTTCACCAGTTTCCTATCTCTATCTCTATTCCTTCTCCTTCTTCATCCCATTGTAATATTTTTTTAGTAATATGCATTTTTTCTAATTTTGAATCACCCTTGCTCGCCCAACTTCTTGAAGAATATTTTATTGATCTATAAAACACTTCTACTTCTCAGACGTACTTCTACTGTACAACTTCAGGCACCAAATACGGTATGAAATTATTCACAAGTCCATAAAACTCCAGTGCTGTTAACACCCGAAAATACATTTCTCAGATCCATGAAGTAGGAGGAGATGAGGGAGGAGGAGGAGAAGATGAAGAAGAAGAAAAGAAGAAGAAGAAGAAGAACAAGAAGAACAACAACAAGAACAACAAGAAGGAGAAGGAAAAGAAGAAAGAAGAAGAACAAGAAGAAGAAGAAGAGAAGAAGAAGAAGAAGAGAAGAAGGATGGATTCGAGAGAGAAGAATAACAAAAATGAGAAAGGAAGAAGAAAGAGGGTGAAAAAAAGAATAAGAAGAGGAGGACGGAGAATGGAAGAAGAAGAAAAAAGAAGAAAAGAAGGAGAAGAAGATGATGTAAAAGATGGTGGAGGGAAAAAAGGGCGAGAGAAGAAAGAGGGTGAAAAGGGAAAGAATAAGTAGAAGAGGAAGGAGAAAACAATGGAGGAGGAGGAGAAGAAGAGGAAGAATAAGAAGAAGAAGAAAAAGAAGAAGAAGGAGGAGAAGAGGAAGATGAAGGAAGAAGAAGGAAGAAGAAGGAACAAGAAGGAACAAGAAGGAACAAGAAGGAAGAAGAAGGAAGAAGAAGGAGGGAAGAAGAAGGAAGAAAAGAAGGAAGAAGAAGGAAGAAGAAAGAAGGAAGAAGAAGGAAGAAGAAGGAAGTAGAAGAAGATGATGTAAAGATGGTGAAGGAAAAAATGGGGAGAGAAGAAAGAGGATAAAAGGAATGAGAAGAAAGAGATGAATAAGAAGAAGAAGAAGAAGGAGAAGATAAAGGAGAAGATAAAGGAGAAAATAACAGAAAGAAGTGAGAGAAGAAGAAGAGGAAGAGAAGGAAGAAGACGAAGGCTAGGGGGAAGAAGAGGGCTAGGAAAAAGAAAAAACGAAGGAGAAGGAGAAGAGAAAGAAGAAGAAGTGGAAAAAAAAGAACAAGGTATAGACCAAAAAAGGGAAAAGAAAATACAGTATTTCCATAAAATCCCGTACATACGGTAACGCATGTTTCAAATTCCAGAAAACTTTCAACCCATGTTTCCAACATGATACATTCCCCACATAAGTTTCGTGAAAAGTTTTTCTTGATACTGTCAAAAGCATGTAGATTACAGAGCTTTGTTCGGGATTAATATTTGAGCTTTTCCATTAAACTTTCACAATGCATTCTACTGTCAGCTTTGGTTTATTCTCTTTTCCTAGCAGATTCGTCTCTGCTTATCATTGTTTTCTTCTAACTCTTATTTCTCTTCTTGTTTCCCTCCACTTCCTCCTTCTCATTCTTCTTCTTCATCTTCCTTCCCTTCTTTTTTTTCTCCTCCTCCTCCTTCTCCTCCTCTCCCTCCACCCTCCTCTTTCTTATCCCCCTCCTCTCCTCACCCTCCCTTCCTCCCCCTCACCGTCTTCCTCCTTTTCCTCGTAATCCCCCTCCACCTCCTCCTCATCCTCCTCCTCATCCACCTTCTCATCCTACTCATCCTTCTCCTCCTTCTCCTCCTTTTCTCCCTCCTCCACGTCCCCTTCCACATCCTCCTCCTCCTTCAACGTTAAACAGGGGAGTTTCAAAATACACGGTGTTTCAGAACTCCCTACCAATACTCTGGGGCATGGTTTCCATATCTAAATATCATATTTAAATTGTCCAGAAGTCCTTAGTTACTCACACAGCTGCCATTTTGTTTTTTTCACTTACAATTTTTTATCTCAATAATGATGGAACATATGGAATTGAAACTTTACACCAACATTTATGACAACTAGACAAAGCTACAATTCCATAATTATGTTCTATCTTGTAGAAGGATATGCTAGGACATCCTTCCAATCATACCTTGACCGCGAAATGTCTGTGAGAGAGAGAGAGTGAGAGGAGATGGAGAGAGAGAGAGAGAGAGAGAAAAATAAAAAGAAAGATAGAGATAAAGAGAACGAGAAAAGAAGAAGGATGTATGGAGGAGAGGTTCGTGATGAAAAGAGTTAAAGAAGAAGAGAGAAAGAAAAAAGTGAAGGGGAATGAGGAGCAGGAGGATTAAAGAAAGAAGACCAAACCAAGAAAAAGTCTACCTTATACAATCCCTTTTTGGAAAACTGTACTGGAACGACCATCTCTCATTATTTCATGAACAAACACATAATCAATCTTCCCCGCACTCCACATGTCATCCTGCGTCGTGATCCTTTTCTGTTTTTATTTTCAAGTAATTCAAAAAGAATCATTTCCGTTTCCCCTTTTAAGGATACAATTTCTAATTCTGAAAGAGCCGTATTCGGTTTTTTGATGTCATTCATAGTTTAGAAGGAACTGTTACCTTTATTATTTATTCGTGAATTGAAAAAAGAATCCGTTAATTTTAAAATCTCTGACAGCTGGAACAAAAGCACGGTGGAACGGAATTCGAGAATGTCAAGTCGAGAATTTGAGAATGCCTGGATGAGAATGTGGTCACCTTTGTACGTTGTAGGGGGAAGAAGGGGGGGGGGGGTGAGGAGGAGGAGGAGAAGGAGGAGCTGGGTGTGAGGAGGAGGAGGAAGAGGGAGGGGGGGAGAAGAGGAGGAGGAGGGAGAGTAAGAGGAGAAGGAGGATGAAAAGAAAGAGGAGTAGGAACTGAAGGAGGAAGAAAAGGGAGGGGGGGAGCAGAAGGCAGAGGAAAGGTGATGAACGAGGAGGAGGAGGAAAAGAAGAAGAAGGAGGGATGGAGGAGGAAGAGAATGAAAAGAAGAGAGAGGAAGTAGGAGGAAGAGGAGGAGGAGGACAAGGAGGAGGAGGAGAAGGAGAAGGTGAAGAAGGGATGAGGAGTGCAAGGGAGGAGAAGGAGATGGTGAATAAGGAGGGAGAGGATGAGGTGGAGGAGGAGTGACAGAAATGAGAGGGAGAAGAGGATGAGGTGGAGAAGGCGTAGAAGGGGGAGAAGGGGGAGGAGGGAGTAGTGAAGGAGGAAAGGGAGGAGGAGGAGGAGACGGAAGAGGAGGAATAGAATGAGGAGAAGGAGGAGGAGATACAGGAAGAGAAGAAGAAAGGAGAGGAGGAGCGGAAGGAGGAGGAGGAAAAGGAAGAGGAGAAGAAAGGAGAGGAGGAGAGGAAGGAGGAAGAGGAGGAGAAGGACAAACAGGAAGAGCATAAGGAAGGAGAGGAGGAGAGGAAGGAGGAAGAGGAGGAAAAGGACAAACAGGAAGAGCATAAGGAAGGAGAGGAGGAGAGGAAGGAGGAAGAGGAGGAGAAGGACAAACAGGAAGAGCATAAGGAAGAGAGAGGAGGAGAGGAAGGAGGAGGAGAATCAGGTAGAGGAGAAGGAAAAGAGGAGTAAAAGGAGGAGGAGAAGGACAAACAGCAAGAGCAGAAGGAAGAAGATAAGGAGCAGAAGGAGGAGGTGAGACAGTGAGAGAAGAAAAAAGAAGAGGAGAAGGTGTACAGGTAGAGGAGAAGGAAGAAGAGAACGAGCAGATGGAGAAGGAGTGGAAGGAAGAGAAGAAGGAGGGAGAGAAGGAGGAGAAGGAGGAGGAGAATCAGGTAGAGGAAAAGGAAAAAGAGGAGTAAAAGGAGGAGGAGAAGGAGGGATAGATGAAGAAAGAGAAACAGGAAGAGGAGAAGGGAGAAGAGGAGGATCAGAATGAGGAGGAGAAGAGAATAATATAGCAGACGGGAGGATAAAGAAAAGTATTTTGAAAGGGTGCTATAGGAAAAAGTTTCGAGGTTGACTTTAACCTCTTCTCTCACGAAACAGGTCACCGTTATCAAAAAATGTACAAAGCCCTTGTCAAAGCCAAGTTGTGAAAGAGAAAAGGAGGAGAAGGAAGAGGGATAGCGTGGAAAGAGGAGGAGGAGGAAGATCAAAAAGGAGGAGGAGAGGTGGTGAAGATGAAAGAAGATGAGGATGAAGAAGAAGAAGAAGAAGAAGAAGAAGAAGAAGAAGAAGAAGAAGAAGAAGAAGAAGAAAAAGAAGAAGAAGATGGTGGAGAAGGTAAAGAATAAGATGAAGAGGGTGGAGAAGGGGGAGGAGAAGAAAGAGAATAATAGTAATAAAAAGAAGGAAGGGAAAGATTAGGAAAAGAAGGGTTCATGGATGTAGAAGAAGAACAGAAGAATTTAAGGGCAGACGTGAAGTTGGGGAGATAAGAAGAAGGAGAAGAAGAAAAGAAGAAGAAGGAGAAGAAGAAAGAGAAGAAGAAGATGAAGAAGAAGAAGAAGGAGGAGAAGAAAGAGAAGAAGAAGACTGAAAAGAAGAAGATGGGAAGAAGAAGAAGAAGATGAGAAGAAGAAGATGAGAAGAAGAAGAAGAAGAAGAAGAAGAAGAAGAAAAGAAGATAAAGAAGAAGAAGAAGAAAAGAAGAAGAATAAAGAAGAAGAAGAAGAAGAAGAAGAAGAAGAAGAAGAAGAAAGAAGAAAAGAAGAAGAAGAAGAAGAAGAAGAAGAAAAGGAAGAAGAAGAAGAAGAAGAAGAAGAAGAAGAAGAAGAAGAAGAAGAAGGAGTAGAGGAAGCAGAAGAATGAGTTGAGGACCGGGGTTTAATATCAGTGGACAGCTTTCGGGTATCCCTTTCATAAAGGTGTTTCTCCACTACACAATACAGTCTACATTCCAAAAATATATATCTTTACACTCCATATATTACACTTTGAGTGAACCCGGGATAAAATTCCACATAGAAAAGTGTGGGAAAGAGAGGAAAAGTGTGTAAAAGGAGATGAAAAGAGACGGTGTAAGACAGAGAAAGAAACGTAAGAATGTAATGGAAAAAGAGATTGTTGAAAAAGTAGTGTGGAATTGTTTTGCTTTGAGTGACAAGGGTTTTGGAAACTACAAGGACGCGTATGTTTGAAAAATAAAATAAATAAAGTTATCTGTTTTTATCTATTTGAGAAAAGTTCTTCACCAGATCACCACTTTAGTACCGGTAGTGTATTCGGAACTTTTGGGATGCGCTAAACTAGCATTGTTTTTTCGCGAGGTCTACTGTTCACAGAACTACTAGTTTTATCTACAACCGAGTTATAACACACTCATTACAGTTCATAATTGAAATCAAAACAGTAGCTTTTTCGAAATGAAAATTGAAACTTGTATTGTACTGTAATGAGGTCATTACAGTACAGTTTGTATATTATAACATGGTCCTAGTTCAATCTGTTCCAGTTCTAAAACACCTGGAACGGAACAAAACACAATCGCACTGTAGTTGCTTTTATTGTGCGATTCACGTCAAGAAGTCAGCATTGCTTAGATGGGAGTTTGCTATCCTTGTTCAGCACAAGGCAGTTGCTTATGTCTCTATCCTATTCCCACTGTGCATAGTTGCCGCACTGTGCATTGTTGTCGCTCTCAGTCCCAACAAACACGTTTGGTGCAGTTTTCTCTTTCTCTCTCAATGAAACTTGGCATTAATGCTCCTCATATAAATAATGCTGACTTCTTGACGTGAATCGGACTATAGCAGCTTCCTAACCTATAACTAAACATTGAAATAGAACAATGGTCGTTTGATTCCATGTGTTTAGATTGATAAAATGTAGAATGCTACTATTGCTTTTTATTGGTCGTAGATAAAATGGTGTATGCAATGGTTGTATTTTAGCCTTTGAACGACTCTTGAGATACCTTAAAATAACTAGCGGCGTTGCCGCTCGTATTTTGAACTCGGTATTGAAATGAATTAAAATCACATTTGACTTTCAAATTGAAATCATACGGATTAAAACGAAAATTGAAGAAAATAGTTCTAAACTCGGTATTAGAATGAATTGAAATCACATTTATAACTTTTTTTTGAGGGTGATGCCCACATGAGCTCTAGGCTTGTGCGTGGGTAATGAGAGGGGTGATGACGGCTTTTCGTCTCCCCCGAAAGACGGCAGTGGCCGTTTCTGTCAAAATCCGTTCCGGCAACTGTATTCGATCTTGGAACCTTTGGATTATCAGACAGGCGCTTATCGCCCTCGGCTACGGACCACTCCAAATTTGAAATAAGATGGACTTTCAAATTGAAATCATACGGATTAAAACGAAAATTGAAGAAAATAGTTCTACACTCGGTATTAGAATGAATTGAAATCACATTTGAAATGAGATGGACTTTCAAATTGAAATCATACGGATTAGAAAGAAATTGAAGAAAATAGTTCTAAACTCGGTATTAGAATGAATTAAAATCACATTTGAAATAAATTATGCTTTCAAATTGAAATCATACGGATTAAAACGGAAATTGAAGAAAACAATTTCTGGTGAGGATTTAAAAAATGATGCAGATATACAAGAGTCTCACGACTTAAAAAGACAAAATTAAAAAACTTTTTTGTGGATGACAAAATTCCAGGCAAGAAAAGTCATGCAGTTCTGTTACAGTGTTCTAATTTGTAATGGAGTCGGCGGTATCTCATTCACTTGACTCACCCATCATATATACATGTATACAGGTATCACATATATAGTATAAAGCTTTATATATGTATATAATAGCAAGGGAATATCATATATATGGCACATGCGGCCCCTGTTGTTTTTAATTTAACCCTGGAAACGCAAGCCGCTGTTATCTCTGTTGGATATCTGGGTGGCGTTGCACAACTCCAATTAGCCAGGAGAATGCTCTGAAATGAGGTGGAAGAGAGAACGAGTGAGAGAGAGAGAGAGAGGAAGAGATAGAGAGGGGGAAGAGAGAGAGAGTGAGAGAGAGAGAGGTGTGAGAGAGAGAGAGGAGAGAGAGAGAGAGAGGGAGGAGTGAGAAAAGTGAGTGAGTGACAGGGAGGACATAGGAAGAGATAAGAACAGACAAATAGGAGAGAGATAGAGAAACGGAGGGAGGGAGGGAGAAAGATGAGAGGTGCAGGAGGAGAAGAAGGAGAAGAAGAAGAAGGAGGAGAAGGAGGAGAAGGAGGAGGAGGAGAAGGAGAAGAAGGAGGAGAAGGAGAGGAGAGAAGGAGGAGAGGGAGGATGAGGAGGAGGAAGGAGGAGGAGGAAGGAGAAGGAGGAAGGAGGAGGAGGAGGGAAAGGAGGAGGGAGAAGGAGAAGTGCAAGGAGGAGGAGGAGGGAGGAGGAGGAAGAGTAGGAGGAGGTGGAGAAGAAGGAAGAGGAGAAGGAGAAGGAGGAGGAAGGAAGGAGAAGAAGGAGAAGGAGGAGAAGGTTAAGAAGTAGAAGCAGGGAAAGAGAAGGTGAAGGAGAAGGAGGAGATTGATTGATTGATTGGCTGCCTTTATTTCCTGGGAGGGTGAAGTTAGGGCTCAGCTGGCCCTCCCTTACACATAACCCCCAAGGAGAAGGAGAAGGGAGAGGAGGGGGAGGATGGGAAGAAGGAGAGGGAGGAGAGGCGAATAAGGAGGAGAAGCGGGAGAAGGAGGAAAAGAAGTAGGAGGACGGGATGGAAAGGAGAATAAAGAAGATGAGGGTGAAGAAGAAGGAGGAGAAGGAGGAGTGGAAGAAGGAGGAGAAGGAAGAGAAGGAGGAGAAGGAGAGAAGGAGAGAAGGAGGAGAAGAAGGGGAAAGAAGAGAAGGAGGAGAAGAAGAGAAGGTGGAGAAGAAGGAGAAGGAGAATGAGGAGGAAAAGAGAGGATAGAAGAAGAATGAGAAGTTGGAGATGTAAAAAAGTGAGAAAAGAAATAGGAAAACGAAAAGGAAGGATGAGGAGAATAAGTGGGAGAGAAAGAGGAAGGAGTTGAAGAGAAAGGAGATGATACTAGGAGAGAGAACGTGATAGGGAGGAAAGAGAAGATGGGGAGACAAGTAGAGAAGAGAGAAAGAGAGAAACAGTGGGATGGAATGACAAAGAGAGAGAGTGGAGAGAGAAAGAGAGGAGAGAGAGAGAAAGGAAGAGAGAAAGGAAGAGAGAGAGAGAGAGAGGTGTGTGAGAGTATAGGGAGAGGCTAGTGAGAGAGATAATCAGTGAGGAGGATAAATTGTAAGAGAAGAGAGAGTGAGAGAGAGTGAGAGAGAGTGAGAGAGAGAGCTATAGAGAAATATAAATTAAGTGACTGAGGGAGAGAGAAATTGAGAGACTTTGAGAGGAAGAGGATGCGAGAGACAGTGAGTGAGTGAGCGTAGACTACAAAAACTAATTTAATAATAATTATTGTTGCAGAAGTATGAGATTCTATAATTAAACTAACGATGATATGATTGCGCTCTATCTAAATAGAACGGTGGAGTTTAAAAATATAAAAGTGAGTTCTTGGAAAAGGATTTGCGAGGACATGCTTCTCGCATCCATGAACATTGTGATTCTTCTTCTTCTTCTTCTCCTCGTTTTGACATAGGATAGAGTCATTCTCCTTATCCACTTCTTCATCCTCACCTTCTTCTTTCACTTCTCTTCATTTCCTTCTCCACCTTCTTCTTCTTCTTCTTCTTTTTCTTCTTCTTCTTCTTCTTCTTCTTCTTCTTCTTCTTCTTCTTCTTCTTCTTCTTCTTCTTCTTCCTCCTTTTCCTTCACCTTTTTCTTTCTCCTAATCTTCTAATTCTTCTACTTCTATTCCTTTATCTACTTATTTTTCTTCTCATAATCTTTTTCTTCTCCTTCTCCTTCTCCTTCTCCTTCTTCTTCTTCCTCTTCTTCTTCTTCTTCTTCTCTTCTTTTTCTTCTTCTGCTTCTTCTTCATCTTCTCTCTTTCTCCTCCTCCTTTTCCTTCTTCTTTTTCTTTCTCCTAATCTTCTAATTCTTCTACTACTTTTCCTTTATCTACTTATTTTTCTTCTCATAATCTTCTCCTTCTCCTTCTTCTTCTTTCATCCTCTTCTTCTTCTTCTTCTTCTTCTTCTTCTTCTTCTTCCTCTTCTCCTCCTTCTCCTGCTTTTCATCTTCTTCTTCTTCTTATTCTTCTTCTTCTTCTTCTTCTTCTTCTTCTTCTTCTTCTTCTTCTTCTTCTTCTTCAGCTAATGTTATGTAAGAGAGTACTCCTCCTTTGTGTGTAAAAAATCCACATACTCAGCAAAATTTCAATTTCTGCATTTTTGTATAACTTTCTCATCAGTGAAATTTGAATGTTCTTCTTGTGTTTGTTCTTCTTCTGTTCTAATTAGTATCCACTTTATGCTTCCTCCTTCTCGTCATGATGATCCTCCTTCCTCTTTCTAACTCCTCTTTCTCCTCATCTTCTTTCATCCTTTTTTCTCTTAATAAAACAAGGAATCTCCAGCTCCCCTTCCAATCTTCACCAAACCTTCTCCCCCTTCTTCTTCTCATCCTTCCTTATACCATCTCCTCTTCCTCTTCATCCTCCTCCCTTTCTTTCTTATCTTCCTCTTTTATCCGCTCTCTCCTCCTCCCCTATCATACAGTTATCATACATACTTCTCCTTCTTTATCACGTTTTCCTCTTCCTTCCTCTTCGCCTCTTTCTCATCCTCTTTCAAATTTTCCTACTCTCTCCACCTCTATGATATTCCCTCCTCCCTCCTCCTCCTCCTCCTCCTCCTCCTCCTCCTCCTCCTTCTTCTCTCCGTATTTGCAGTCAATCAGCCGGAAACACAGTTACTCCAAATACAAATCAATCGGCAAAAAAGAATTTAACGGGCCCTAATACAGATCCTGCAGAACTTCAGCCGTCATAAAACGACAACGCCGAGTAAAGTCATAAAATCTCATAAATCCCATCAACTGAGTGCCGAGTTTCACAGATTTTTATTGGCTCTATCAGTTTTCCAGCTTTTAGGGCGATAAAAAGTCATAAATCAAACTGTATTTATTGTCAAAAGCCTTTGCGACATCAATGGTGTTCATCAATACTCAATTTCCTGATGGGTCTGGAGGTTCTGAAATGTCTTTTTCATTTTGAACTTATTTTTATTTCCTATTGTGTAATTTGAGGGGATTGGAAGAAGGAGTGAAAGTACAAATAAAAAGTTAGAATAAAATATTGGTTGAGGATTCTTTATCTTCATTGTTCTCTTATTATCTTTGATTACCTCCTTCTGCTTGCTTCATTTCGTCTTCATCCGTTTCTTTATCGCGGTCCATCTTCTCCTTTTTCTTCTTCTTCTTCTTCCTCCCCATCCTCATTCTCTTCCTCCTTCATCTCCTCATCCTCTTCCTTCTCCTCCACCACCACCTGATCCTACTCTTCCTCGGCTCCCTACTCCTCCTTCATGTCCTCTTTCCTCCTCCTCCTCCTCCTCCTCCTCCCTCCTCCTCCTCCTCCTCCTCCTACTCTGCCTACCACAGATAGTAATCAATAAAGCATTGTTCAATCATAACATCGATGACAAATTGTCCATTCTAATAGGATAATTACGTTTCTCCAGAACGCATGAATTCACAATTTCAATACACAGAAATTCAACCATAATTAGCGTCAAAAGCCTTAATAAGATCCATAAAGCCAGAGTCCATAATATCGTATAGCCTATATAGCTATATACAATATATGTAGGCAATTATCTATTTACTAATTTTCGATTTTAGTATGTAATTATGTCCACATAGATAATATATTGTATACCGTGGCGAAGCTTCGTATACTTATTTGGTTATCGCAGGGTATATTGGAAATATACCCGTGGCGAATCGTGGTATACTTATTTGGTCATCGCCGGGTATATTTCCTATATACCCTGCGATAACCAAATAAGTATACCACGCTTCGCCACTAATTGTATACTCATAGTATATAGTTACACTTTATTAAGGACCCGATAGGGTTCTTAATGCGATCGTACTGGTGTCCGTCTGTCCGCATGATAACTAACGAACGGAAGATCGTACACTTTTGAGACTTGGAATATAATATTTTCATAGATGAAGTGAGAAGCCTATTGATTTTGAATATTGAGGGTTGAATTTAAAAAAAGTTACAAGCAAAAAATAAGTACTGCATTTCAAATACATGTTACAGAGAAGTATAATGACATTGAACTACTCAAATTTCAGCCTTGATGGCGCAGTTGGTAAAGGATACGTTATCATCTTTGAAGCCAGATTCAATTCCGAGATGCTGGTTTGAGTCTCATCCGGGGCAGTTTTTTTGCTAACGAATTTCAAGTTTTAATCAATTATCCATACATTTTTTATTGAGATAAATTCATTATTGATGATTTGAAATTATCCATTATGCTTATTTTTAGTTATTACAATAGCCTATTCTAATTTTATGAAAGTAATCCAAATGTTGAAACGTTAATTGCATGAAATAACTATGTTCACTACTTGAGGAATTCTTGAAAGTACTGTCCTGTTTTTTCTGTTAATCTGTACACTACAATATCGGTTTATTCATTTAGCGTGTGGCTTTTAATAGTGGGGAGACCCGAGTAGGGTTGTTCCACTTCACCAACATAACCAATTACCCTCTGATAAGGAACATGGTATGAAATTGTTTTCACTTAGATAACAGACTTTGGTATTTTAAAAAGTTTTTTTTATTTTATCGAATTAAATATTATTTGTGTAAAATAGTTGATGTCTCTGAAATAATAATGTCTTTTTTACTCGCGACATTGATTGTTGCACGAAGCGGGAAGTTCAAACTTCAAACATCATAACCTTCAAGAAGAGTCTAGCAACAAAATGACGAAAATTCTGATAAAAATACTTTAATTCAATTAATACATTCATTAAAACACCTTGAAACCACTAAAGAATAGATAGCAATAAAGTATTGATGATACTTTAATGATTTAATTGAATTCTACCTCTAAATCGTGTTTTGTTCCTATCTCACAATGGTTAAAATCCCCCAGGTTGTTCACTCTCTCTCACCTAGAGCGCGCTGATCAGGTCTATAAGCTACTCCTCAATTGCATATACATTGATGCACAACTCTATAGATATATAGATATATAGAGTACATAGAAAGAACACTCAGAGTTCCTATTCAATGAAACTGTATAAAGATATGAATTGCAATGACCATAGATATATTAAACACAAGTAGCATCTGGATAGCTACAGTAGCATATTAGGATGAGATGCTACATAGGTATATAATAATTGAGTTTCAAATTATGATGAATATTACTAAAATAAATCATAGATATAACTGTAACACTCTGTGAGATGAGATGCTATATAGATATGATGATTAAGATGCAAATGATCATAGATATAACTAACATACAGATCTGCAACTGAAAGTGGTATGAGATTCTATATAGATATAATAATTGATATGCAAATAACGATATATACAGTGAATATATATACCAAACACAGGGCCCAATGCAATATGATAGTATATGAATATAATAATTGAGATGCAAATGACCTTATATATATGTATAGAATGGATATAGTTATGCAAATGTAGCAGAGGAACAGTTCAGCTTCATTTGAAATTCGCTCTCATTCATCATTTACATTTAATCACTGCCTTTTGAATTTCATCATCATGATGACGCTCAACGAAGGATTGATTTTGAGGATTCTTCTTCTGACAATAACTCATTAATATTTAATCTACTTAGCAGATTTTGATTCAGTGATAGGATTGTGATTAGATATTTTCAAATTCTTATTTTCTGTTGAGTGTTGTTATTTTCAGATTTGAGGCTTGAGGTCTTCAAAGTATCTATAATTCTGCTACCATTTCTGTTTCTTCATCTTCATCTTTTCCTATTCCAGTGGCGGATCTAGAAATGGATTTTGGGGGGGGGCTTGAAACCGATGACCGGGGGGGGGGGGGTAGTTGATTATTATTAGAATGATATTCTTATGATAGGTCTCTCGCTTTTATTGATTTTATATGGATTATTTAACTCAAGCTGCACTTTATATCGTATAAAATAGGATTGTATATTGCCTAATCTAATGCCTCGTTGAAATTTCAATCAGACATATAAATACTTGAAAATAATAATGTACAAGGAATCGTACATTATTACCATTTTATATGGAAATAATACCATATTATTATTGGAAGTTATCTTTATGTAGGCTACAAAATATTATTGCATATTATGTTCATTAGTTTTTCTTGAACCAAGAACCATTTTTGCCATCAATGTATCTCAAGCGATTTCTTGCAATTTCACTTGATTTTTTTCTATTCCACATGATTTCCGCGAGACTTGGCAAGGAAGAAGGAATAGCTTATGATGTATTATTAACATAGATGAACTTTGAAGAGCTATATCTCGCAAACTGTTGGGCCGCCTTTAACAGTAATCCTGCTTTGAAATTGGGGTTTATTTAATTAAATTTTAAAATTATATTAGGTGCTGTTATGAAAAAGTTATGCTTCAGGGTTAAAATTGTCTACATGTAAAAAATTGAGCCATTTCATTGAGGTTTTTGGCGGCGATTCGGAAGGTTGCCGGGATCGAATAATTGGATTCAATGTTCCACGATTATACAACATAGAAAAGAACCGGGCTACCCCATTTCATGCGAAGTAAACCCTACTTTTGATGACAATTACTGGAATTCGGTCATTCTTGCTAATGAATAGGGCCTATATATTAAGAGCTTAAAAACTAATTTATAAATAATATAATATTTATAAGATATATATATATATATATATATATATATATATATATATATATATATATATATATATATATATATATATATATAATTTATAAATACTATTATTATTAATACTATTTTGGATCCTTTATTGTGTAGCTTGTTCCTACTTTTTCTATTATGTGCCCGATTTCCTCCAAAAATAAAATGTTTTCTCGTTTTCAGAAAATGACTTCAAGGAATACCCGATAACAAACATGGCTACCAAAACATCAAATGAAACTGAGCATTTTATGAATGCGGTAAGTTCAATTTTCTATTGAAACTACTATACAGAGTGTTTCAGAACTCCCTACCAATATTCTAGGGCATTGTTCCTGGGTGAAAACCATATCTAAATATCATATTTAAATTGTCCGGAAGTCCGGTCAATTTTAGTGATTGGTGACTGCTGGAGTGTCTTTAAAATTCACACAAAATAATCTGGAATAGCATTAAAATAACATGCAAAGCAGATGGAGACTGCATTGTTGTAGCAGACTTTAGCCGCAAGCCCAGGATGCACTGCAACCAGCATCCAGCGGTCATCTCTCACTAAAGCTGCCATATCTCAGTCAATATTGGTCCAATCTTAACAAATACGGTTTCAATCGATTTGGAATTAAATTTACTAAAAAAAAGTTATTGATGTAAAATTTTCGTTATATCAACGGTTTCCGAGTTATTAATTCAAGAAACAAAATTTCAAATGGCCGCAATTTTGTTTTTTGGATTTGAAAAATGTTCGTAATTTTTTTGTAGCTTTGTTCAGTTGTCATAAATGTTGGTGCAAAGTCTCAATTCCATATGTTTTACCATTATCGAGATAAAACATAATAAGTGAAAGAAACAAAATGGCAGCTGTGTGAGTAACTAAGGACTTCTGGACAATTTGAATATGATATTTAGATATGGTTTTTACCCAGGAACAATGCCCTAGAATATTACTAGGGAGTTCTGAAACACTCTGTATTTTACTAATAGAGAAAATTAAAATATTGTCTAGCAAGTTGTTTAGAATACGTCATGAAAGAAATCACATTCACCTCAGTCCAGGTGCTCTATTCAATGTTCTAAGCCTGCTGCTTGTATGATGGTTCTTGATACAGAGAGTGTATAGTGGCCATTTGCGAGAAGCCCTCCATAAAATTATATGGAGATCATTTTTCTCCTACCGCCGCCATACTTTAGCCAAATTTTTGAATTTAATATGGGATTCCAGGCAAACATTAACCCATTCACTCATTCTTTAAACTTATTTCAAGAGAAATAACATTGGAAATAACATTTCTAACATTAAAAATTGTCTCTCTACTCTTGGTATTGTGTTATAAGCTTAAAATGATGAAAACTATAGTTCGAATAAAACTAGTTGTCCCTTGGCCTGGTGCTCAAAAACGACTCACTAGAAACGTCAGAAATTCCGATGTCCGAACAGCTCAAGGTATGTAGAGCTCCAAGGTAGGCCAATCATGTCGTTTTTGAGGTCGACCGGCCGTGACGAGTAAATACGTCATCGCGTGCCCACTAGTGTAATGCACTCTGCAGGGCAAAATATGAAACGTGTTTTTAAACTTATTCAGATGTTACCCAGTTGATTAGCAAAACAAAATAATACTTCACTAATTGTGTCTTGTAATTGATTATCTCTTTTTTGATGAATTGTATCATAATTAAAATTTACAAACAATTTCGATTACTGATATGTTGGCTATTTTTGGTTCAGAGCTTTCATATTAGGCCTACCATTTAAAATATTCGAAATTCCTTCAGTGTTTTCTTTGTGAAAAATGTCTCATAACCTAGATTTGGATTGTTTTCATAGCTAATGTAAATTTAAAAAGGTACAGTTTTTGGCGTAAGCCTGTTGTACCTTCCGTTAAATATCAATTATTGTACAATACTAAATAAATAATTACTGTAGTTATATAATTACTGTAGGTTAAATTTAGTAAAATCGAATCAAATTAGGAATTTATCGAAAATCAACATCAACTTTTACTAGGCTTTCCATGTTGTGCTAGAGATTTGTGATAATTTCAAATTCTCAGAAATCAGCTGGAAAATCTGAATAGTTGAAGTTTACTGTTTGGCAAGCAAGGCGTGATATTACAATTATATTAAATGATTTCTTATTATTATTGTAGATATTTGATCACAGTAATTATTTTTATTGCATTATTTTAATTTATTATTGTTATCTGACAATCTATAAGATAGAAATTTGAAAATTTTCATTTTTCCAAAAACCATCTGGAAAGATTTGAATACTAGATTAGTGATGAGTCTTGAATATAGATATAGGGCATATGTTAACCCGGGCACTGATTGACGTCATTATAGCAAGACTAATCGGGAAAAATTGGACTGCTGGGCTCTTATGGGGATTGGCCAACCTTAGGTCTCTACAAACCTTGCGAACAGCTGACCATTTGATTCAATGTTAGCATTATTGAATAAAATGGTCAGCTGTCCGGACATCGGACTTAATAACTAAAACGTTTCTAGTGAGTGGTTCTTGAGACCAGGCCAAAGGACAACTACACCTTCTCCAATTGTATCTGAGAAAGTATCAATTGTAATTGAGAATGGTCATTTGTAATTGAGAAAACATCAGTTGTAAATGAGAACGGTCAATTGTATTTGAGATGATATCACATGTAATTGAGAATGGTGAATTGTAAATGAGAAAGTATCATTTGAAATTGAGAATATGTCAGTTGTAATTGAGAAATCAAATTAAAGAACCAGCTGACATTTTTCACATTTTTAAATTCTCATTTACATGTGACGATTTCTCATTTACAATTCACCATTCTCAATTACATGTGATATCTTCTCAAACACAATTGACCATTCTCATTTACAACTGATGTTTTCTCAATTATAAATCACTATTCTCAATTAAATCTGATACTTTCTCAAATTGAATTGATACTTTCTCAAATACAATTGGAAAAGGTGTAGTTCTATTCGAACTATAACGCTGGCAGAGGAAAATTGTAGGTTTGAAGTGAATCAAACATATGATTTGCGTTGCATTTTAATGCTAATCTTATGTGAATTGGCTAAAGTATGGTGCATTTGTCCGAGCTAACCAATCAAAAGTGTGACATGCAATGTCCACACTGTTACTATACACTCTCTTTAGTTCATGATATCAAGATATTGGTTCAACCAAGTGAATAGAAGGTAGTAGAGATACTTTAACTAGTAGTTCTGTGAACAGTAGTCCTCGCGAAAAAGCCATGCTAGTCTAGCGCATCCCAAAAGTTCCGAATAAACTACCGGTACTAAAGTGATGAAGAATGTTTCTCAAATAGATAAATATAGCAGGATCCAATTAACTTGTCAAAAGTCAGCTGATCCAGTTATAATTGAACGGTGATTTCGACACAATAATCAAAAGGCTTGAAAGTCTTGAAGACCTTTAAAGTCTTTAAAAGACCGTTTTAAAGAAGACCTTTCAAAGAATAACTTTTTAAAAGACCTTTTCAATAATCTGCGAGATTCAGCATTTGTAGGTTTAGTATTGAGATCATATGCTCGTCGATCATATGTTTTGTGACAAGTTAAACGGATCCTGCTGTACAGATGACTTTATCCTCTCAAAAAATTCTCCAAAAAAGAATTCGTCACCCGTCCCCTACCCCCGACCCTATTGAAAACGCTGGTGTGGAAACTAAAATTTGTGTACCAAAGAAAAAATCCAAAATTTTATAAGCTTTCAGTAAGAAAATGTTTTGATATAGCCTAAATAAAACCCGTCTCCTCTGCAATATACATTTATACATACAATATAATAATTATGTGTAGCCAACCCAAACAAAAATGAAAACTCTGTTCTGTATGCCATTGACATTTAGAAATAATTTGGAAGAAATTTATGGGTAGAGCTAGGGCGATAAATCTCACCCACTTAAAAAGACGAATTAGAAATATGCAAAACTTTCATTTATCATACTCTCAGTGTTTGAGCTAACAAGTTTTATGAGCTTTCTAAATTATTGAGCCCTCGCCCTCCCCAAAATTTCTTCCAAATTTTTCTTCAATGTCAATGGCTTCCAGAACAGAGTTTTCATTTTTGTTTGGGTTGGCTACACATAATTATTATATTGTATGTATAAATGTATATTGCAGAGGAGACGTGTTTCTTATTTAGGCTATATCAAAACATTTTCTTACTGGCTTATAAAACAGACTGATACACAGTTTCCACCTCAACATTCAACGGGTGAACAGAACTTTTGGAGAACGAGGAGACTCTCAGTTTTTTATCACCTTCTTGTTATAGAGGTATAACACTGCAAACACAATGGATGGGGAGAGAGTTAATTTTTTTTAAACAGTGAAATGCTATGTTATTTGATAAAATATATTTTATCCTCACTATTTGGGTGCTACAAAATTATTCTAGCTATAAGTGAGCCAGTTATGGTTAATATTGAATGAACAAACAAGACGTTGTGACTGTGTCTGTTGCATCACACCTTATCATTTACTATCCAGACTTTAACGACATATCATTGTAGCAACATTAATTCATGTATAAGCAGTTATCCACAAAGTTTGTTAAATAAGATTGAGATTTTGAATTTAGATTGAAATTTTAACCCATTACGATAGGTCACATGACCACTTTTGATAAAAAAATATTTTGTAATCGAAAAATGAAATCCTTGTAAAAATTTGCCCAACACCATTATTATACATTCCAGGAACAAAATTCTCAAATTTTCCCCATTAATGATTCTAGAATGAACGATTCAATTTTTCTATTTCCTGTCAGAGTTTTATTTCTTTTAATTGCTGAAATTGTTGAATTGACGCGACATTTACATTCTTTAAAACTTCAAATTCCAAATATTGCAACTTTAATTATTATTCGGGCAGAGCTACAGAGCTTAATCGGACATTGAATGATTTGAAATTTTAAATGTGAATAGACTTCTACTAATCTACTGGAAGGCCTATATCTTCCAAACTATCAGGCCCTCAATGACCAATTAATTCTCAAATTGTAGGTATTTTAATATACTTTAAGAGTTGGATGTCATATATGAGGAAGTGATACTTCACGGTCAAAATTCAAAAAACAAATGAAAAATTACGATAATTCAATGAACTTTGAAGAGCTGTATTTCGCGAACGGTTGAGCCTACAATAACAAATTTGGTCTCAAATTGTAGGTAATTGAATCAGCTTCCAAAACTATGTTGAATGTTCTATATGGAAAAATGATTCTTCAGGGTCATAATTGAAGAAATGTAGAAAAAGTGGAAAAATTCAACAATTTGATAAACTTTGAAGGCCTACATCTCGCGAACTATTGGGTCTACAATAATCTATTTGGTCTCAAATTGTAGATTCTTAAATTATCTTTCGAAACTTTGCTGAAAGTCACATTCGAAAAAGTGATGCTTCACGGTCAAAATTGACCAAATGTAAAAACAAGTGAAAAATTACGATAATTTGATGAACTTTGAAGAGCTGTATTTCGCAAACGGTTGGGCCTACAATAACCAATCAGGTATCAAATTGTAGGTATTTAAATTTACTTTCAACCCTGTGTTGAATGTCCTATATGAAAAAGTGATTCTTCAGGGTCAAAATTACGAAAAATTGAAAAAAAGGGTAAATTCTCGTTAATTTTATGAACTTTGAAGAGCTGTATCTCGCAAACGGTTGGGCCTACAATGATAAATTTGGTCTCAAATTGAAGGTAATTTGATATACTTTAAGAAATATGCACAATGTCCTCTATGAAAAACAGATTCTTCAGGGTGAAAATTAGCCAAACATAAAAAAAGTGCAAAATTCCGCCATTTTGTACGTTTTTAGAGATGAACCGGTAGTTTGCCTAGGTCTAAAACTTGGATTTAGCATCCCAGGACTACCATCAACATTACTAAAAAAAAACCGACTATCCCATTTCATACAAGGTAGACCGTATTTTGATGACAATTTTACTGGGCTTTTTATTGAAAAGGTCGAATTTGGCGGTGGCAACAGTGTGAAACTTTTAGTTTTAACCGCTAGGATCGCGACATTTACATCAGGGCCACCTAGGAACATGGTCTAGCTAGACACTGAATTTAAACGTGCAGCTGACGTCATCACATCGTGTCCATAACAACTAATGTTTACAACTCATCCCTGCATTAAAATTGGAATTCGTGTTTGGTTTTTCTCGTCTCGAGTTTATTTCAACTGCACAATTACCTTTTGGTGGGTAAATAGGTCTATTTATTTATTTTTAAATAATAAGAATTTAAATATTCAAACTTGGTTGTGATCAGTGGCTGTTTATGAACAGTATAGTGGAGTGGTAGGCCTCTTAGCCGTGACGTCACATTTCGAGTGTCTAGGCCATGTTCCTGGGTGGCCCTGTTTACATTCGATAAAAAGCTTCAAATTCTAACTTCAAATTGCAACTTTAATTTTTATTCGGACAGAGCTACAGAACTTGATCGGGCATTAAATGATTTGAAATTTTTAATGTAAATAGTTTAAACATGTCTTCAATCGCTTTTGGTAGTCCGAAATCTCAACTCATTACAGATTTTTCACATCAAGTGCTCAAAGTTGAAAAAAATTGAAAAATCCCAAAATTAGTAAAATGACAAAATACCCGTATATAGTATCTTTGCGAATTTATATCGTAGAAAGTTCGTTCTGATCTTAAATGAAAGCGCTCAAAAATCTGAGAAAATAATGTCATTACAACATTTTAAAATTTTCACTACCTTCCGCGTAAATTGAGATGGCGGCATGCGAACATCAAAGGGAAGTTCGTTACAGAATATATAATATATAGTGGTCCCGGTCTTTCATTCGTATCACGGGGGGGACGGGTGGTGGAACGACCGTTCCACTAGATTTATTTTATTTTTTAGTTATTTATTTTTTAAACATATGCGGCGCCCCTCTTACTGCGACGCCCGGGGCCCTGACTACAGCGAAATAATCTTATTCTGACCTGGCTGATGATCATTCCATAATATGACGATGTTTATATTCAATTTAAAATAAATCCTATCACGTGTTCCATATCGATTGTATCCATTATCTTTTCCTTCTATTGCGTCCTTAAAATGCAAAATTAAAAAAAAACCTTACATATACATCGTCGCGCAGTTTCAAAATGAACATTCCTGCCAAATCTTATTGAAATCTGTCAATGCGTTTAGCCGTAAATGCGTTACTAACACACAAATCCACAAACAGATGAAAGCCAATTGACTTGAAACAAGACTTCACTTCACTCAGACCTCGCTTCGCTCGGTCAATAAGGTAAACATTGAAATAGAACAATGGTCGTTTGAATCAAGGTTAGTTTAGATTGATAATGTAAATATTATTGTTTTTTGTTGGTTGTCGATAAAATGGTGAATGCATTGGATGTATTCGAGCCTTTAAACAACTCTTGAGATACCGTAAAATAACTCGCCTTATTCAACCTTGGCGATCATTGCCGCTCGTATTTTAACCTCGGTATCTTGCTCGTCGTTTTTAAAGGCTCTCATAATACAACCATTGCATAAACCACTATTTCACACTAATGACCACACTGTTAATATACAGTTTCTGTACTCTTTTTTTATATATTTGTTTCGTACAACAAATTGGAAAAATCTTCTTTAAATAGAAATATTCCAAAAATTAAACTTTTCTAAATACTTTTTCCCAAATCTTCCCCGTCCTTTCCATTACAGTGACATTAATTTGATTTGACGCTTGACATTAGATAGAGAGATATCATTTCTTGATGTTGCTGATGACTGCAGAGTACGATGACAAGGGAATAATATCTCTCTATCTATCTATCTATCTAATGCCAAGCGTCAAATTGAATGAATATCACTGTACAATTCAATTTCATTTTTCCCAATCTCTTGTAATAACTTCCTTGTCATCATCACTGGATTAAAAGGAATAAAGTTGACACGGTGTTACAACTTTTCAAAACTTTTTAATTAGAATTTCAGAGTTGTAAAGCCCTCCAATGAACGGAATTATTAATTAAACTTTCTTCTTTCCTATACAAATAACGTTGAAATATTTGAAGTGAGGTTGGGGTAAACGTTTTATTTTATTCAATCCATTGATACAGTAATAATTTATAGTAGAACTAGCAGGTCACCCGCGGTTCGCTACTAATCTATACAGGGTGTCCCAAAAAATAGTGACTGCAGTACAACCACGGTATTCTACAAAACAAAACAAACAGAAAATTTCGTCGGCAAAATGCTGATTTCTCCTTAGTTTACCTGTAATCCGTCATTTTGTGTTTTTAATATTTTTCATTATATCTCGTTAGAAAAACAAGATTTTCCCATGAAATTTGGTAGGGGTATAATTAAAGGTGTGGTTTACAAAATACATGTATCAATAAATTTCAATATCGGTTTTTCCAAAATGGCGGCCGACTAAAATTTTCAAATCGATTTTACTGGAGTAATATTGCTTTTTAAGATGAAACTTTTGAATACAAGAATGTAGAAAATGCTATTCTGAATAAAATGGTAAATAATTCTGAAGAATCGGATAATAAATAACCGAGATATGACTATTTGAAGATTACCACTAATGTGTTTCTTCATTTCTCCAGCAATGAGACATGAGAATAAATTTATGAATGCGGAACATATGATTGCCTATCTTGAACGTTCTCAAATTTACTACTGTATCATATTTTCACATTCATGAAATTCATCAATTGGTTGTTCCATCCAATAATAAATTGAGAATGTTCGAGTGACAAAGATAGGGAAACAATCATATGTTTTGCATTCATAAATTTATTCTCATGTCTCACTTCTAAAATCGAATTGAAAAATTTAGTCGGTCACAGATCTTATCCTCTTCTTCTAGTCGTTTCAATCTTTCCTCTTCTTCCTTCATCAGTTTTCTTTCGAATTTAATCGAATTTAAAATTTTAGTCGGTCACCATTTTGGAAAAGACGAATATTGAAATTTATTGATAAATGTATATTGTAAACCACACCTTTAATTATACCCCTACCAAATTTCATGAGAAAATCTTGTTTTTTTAACAAGATATGATGAAAAATATTAAAAACACAAAATGGCGGATTACAGGTAAACTAAAGAGAAATCAGCATTTTGCCAACGACATTTTCTGTTTGTTTTGACTTGTAGAATACCGTGGTAGTACTGGAGTCACAATTTTTTGGGACACCCTGTATAATTATACAGTATATAAAAGCGAAATTTCACTCACTCACTGACTCACTGACTCACTGATTCATCAGCAGAACTAAAAATCTACCGAACCAAATGCGTTCAAATTTGGAATGCATGTTCAGTTGAACCTTTAAACGCGCACTACTTTGAGAACGGATTTTTAAAACATCTTAAAGATATGGGTTTTTCCATCCCAATATTCGCGTTTTTCTAGCGATTTCGTGCGTTTTCTCAGCTTTTTCGAGAACTAATTGGCAGAAAATGTTGAAATTTGGTACTTTCAATCGGTTGAAAAATGTTTGAGATTCTCCCAAAATTACGCCAAAAATGTTGAAATTTTGTAATTAGAAATGTTGAAATTTGGTACTTATATAGGTTCGTTTAATCTGTTAAAAAATGTTTCAGATTCTCGCAAAATTACGCCAGAAATCGGCGTTTTTGCAGTTTTCCTTGCGTTTTCAATGCGTTTTTGCATATTTTTCTACAAAGACTGAACCAAATGCATTCAAATTTGGCATGCTCAGTTGAACCTTTAGACGCGCACTAAGAACAAATTTTGAAAACATCTCAATTATACGCTCAATATTCGCGTTTTTCTAGTGATTTTGTGCGTTTTCTAAGCTTTTTGAAGAACCAATTTGTAGAAAATGTAGAAATTTAGCACTTAGGTTTGTTTAAGGTATAAAAATAATTTGTTGAAAAATGTTTGAGGTTCTCCAAAAATAACACCAGAAATCGGCGTTTTTGAAGATTTTTCAACAACGACAGAACTGAGAGCGTTTAAACCTTAAACACTGGTTATGCTAAGGTATAAGAAGAATGGAATTGAAGTTTTTAAAAATAATCCTCATACTATGCCTGATATTGACTTTTCTCCAGTTCTTCTTTCCGTGGAGCCCCTGGTGCTCACTCTTTTAGTTCATGAAAATTATTCTGCAAGGTAACCAGGCGGCGGGGCCCCCTGGCAGGCGGAGCCCCCTGGCTAGCCTGCTGAGGCAAGCGAAGTGAGTCTGCTGGCTAGTTAATAATATACTAGGACATCCCAGGTCGCATAAAACTGCGACTATTGGAATACATGAGATAGTTTCCAAACCTCCTCCTTCATCTACTTCTTTTCAATATTTTTCTTCTCCTTTTCTTCTTCTTCTTCGCCTCATGGTTCTTCTCATTTTTCTCCTTCTATTTTTCCTTCTTCTCCTTTTCCATCTTCTCCTTCTTCTCCTCTTTCTTCTACATCTACTTCTTCTCCTTATTCTCAATCTTCTTCTCCTTCTCGTACTTTTCCACCTCATTCGCCTTCTCCTTCTTCTGCTTTTCCTCCATCATTTAATTCTTCTCCTTCTCCTCCTTCTTCCCCTTCTTTCCAATATTATTCTCGATCTTCTTTTTCTTCTTCTTTATCTCCTCCTTCTCCTTCTTTTCCAACTTCTTCTCTTTCTTTTCCTTCTCCTCCTTTCTTTTCATCTCCTCCTTTTTCTCATCTCCTCCTTCTTCTCAATCTTTTTCTCATTCTTCTATTTCCTCTTCTTTTTTTTCTTCTTCTCCCTCTTCTCCATCTACTTCTTCTCCTTCTCTCGTTCTATATCTTCTAATTTTTCTCCTTCTCGTTCTCATCCGCTTTCTTTTTCTCTCTGCACAAATAATGCCGTTACCGGTGCAATGAACAATGAAAAATAAATTTTTGTTTCAAAACAGCTGATCATCAAATCATAAGTTGAAATCAATGTGAAATTTTCGGCTCACCTATCCCTATGTTGAAGCAATGGCAAAAATTGAAACTTTGATCGCTCATTTCTCACCTCCACGATAACTTTTTTCAAAATGTAAGACCTTATCAAACATCTACTCAATGAGATCTTTCAAATGAGACCTGAACGAACAAAATTGGTTGAAAAACAACGGAGTTGAGGTCACAAAAAACATGTTCACCTTTTAATAATATAGATAGATGATTACGTTCTCAAGTTAACGTGCGTTATTTTCTTAGCTCAGCGTGCAATGTTGAAGATTTTTGTACAGAAGATTCTCTTTCCAACTTTGAGCTACACGCTGGCAAAAGTGAATTTGTTTTACTCAGTAAAGTGGAAGAAACAATTCATTTTATTTGAATTTGTAGTGCATGAGGAACTTGACAAAATGTACTGAACTTGGAAAGAAAAGAATGTTCACTGACAAGTAGGAAAGAATTTGGAATAAAATAAAAGTAAAGTCGCAAATAAACCCAAGCATGAGACAATCATGATTCAAGCATTTCCACTGTTACGAGTTTTCACTGACACGGTGGAAAAGGAGAAAAAGAAAAGGAAGAAGAAGAATAAGAAAAAGAAGAGGAAGGAGAAGAAGATGAAGGTGGAGAAGAAGAAGAAGAAGAAGTGGAAGAAGGAGAAAGGGGAAGAGGTGAAGAAGAAGAACAAGAACAAGGAGTAGTAGAAGAAGAAGAAGAAGAAGAAGAAGAAGAAGAATAAGAAGAAGAAGAAGAAGAAGAAGAAGAAGAAGAAGAAGAAGAAGAAGAAGAAGAAGAAGGAGGAGTAGCAGAGAAAGAAGATGAAGGGAAGCAGACTGAAGAAGGAGAAAAAATTAAGAATAAGAAGGAGAAGAAGAATAAGGAACGGATGTAATAATGACGTAGAAGAAAGGAAAGAGGTAATGATGATAAAGATGAAAGAGATTGAGAAAAGAAGACGGAAGTAATAGGAAGGTAAAGATAGTGACGAATATGAATAAGCAAAAAGTAAGAAGAAGAAGAATAGAATAAAGAAGATGAAGTAAAAGAAGAAGAAGAAGTAGAGGGAGGAAAAGGAGGAGGAGGAGGAGGAAGAGGGAGGCGAAGAAGAACAAGAACAAGGAGTAGTAGTAGAAGAAGAAGGAGGAGTAGGAGAAAGAAAAGATGAAGGAGATGCAGACGAAGGAGAAAAAGAAGAAGAAGGAGAAGAAGAAGAAGAAGAAAAAACGATTAAGAATAAGAAGGAGGAAAAGAATGAGGAGCGGATGGAAGAATAAGTAGTAGAAAGGAAGAGGTAATGATGATGAAGATGAAAAAGAGGAAGTAATAGGAAGGGTAGAGACAGTGAAAATATGAATTAGCGGAAAAGGAGTGAAAGAAGAAGAGGAGTAAGTAGAAGACGAGGGAGTAGAATAAGAAGGAGAAGAAGAAGAAAGAGGAAGAAGAGGAACAAGAACAAGAAAAACAAGAACAACAAGAAGAACAAAAAGAAGAAGAAGGAGAAAGAAGAAGAAGAAGAAAGAAGAAGAAGAAGAAGAAGAAGAAGAAGAAGAAGAAGAAGAAGAAGAAGAAGAAGAAGAAGAAGAAGAAGGAGAAGAAGAAGAAGAAGAAGAGAAGAAGAAGAAGAAAAAGATCAAGGAGGAAAAGAAAAAGGAGAAGAAGAAGGATCAGTGTTAGAGCTAGAAGAAGAAGAAAAAGAAGAAGAAGTGAATGAAAATACTTTACCGTCGTGGCAGCCATAGCTAAAAGTTCTACACAGTCGTTGAGAAAGTTCTAGCTGTGATTCCAACTTGTAAACTTTTCAGCCGTATCTCACTTCTATTTGTCTTGATTTTCAACAAAATGTTTCACCACTACTTCACTAAAATCAACAGAGTCTGTATCTATTTGCACACAGGGGGCTGTCATTGATGGAGCGGAACAATCCTATCTTCCCTATGTTAAAGACGGGTGAAGCCTGTGTCACGACTTCATTGGCCGAATTCACTTGGACTGAATTGTAGCTGAGTTATCATTGGCCGAATAAACCTATTGGGTATATTTACCTATAGGAAATATACCCAGCGATGAGCAAATCAGATTGCAACGAAACAAAACACAATCGCAGCTGATAAAAACACTGTAGTTGCTTATGCGTGTGTGTTTCAAGCAGTTTCCTAACCTAAAAGGTAAACGTTGAAATGTTTAATCATGAACGTTTGAATGAAAGTTAGTTTGGAACTAGGACATCCCAGGTCGCATAAAACTGCGACCATTGGAATACATGAAAATAATACCTTCCAATCCTCCTCCTCCTACATCTACATCTATTCAATCTCTCTTCCCCAAATACAAATTGTTCATGTTCTCCCCCTCCTCCTCCTCATCATCATTTTTTTTCTTCTTTCTCTTTTCCTTCTTCTTCTTCTACTTCTTCTTCTTCTTCTTCTTCTTCTTCTTCTTCTTCTTCTTCTTCTTCTTCGTCTTCTTCTTCTTTTCTCCTTCTTCTTCTTCTTCTTCTTCTTCTTCTTCTTCTTCTTCTTCTTCTTCTTCTTCTTCTTCTTCTTCTTCTTCTTCTTCTTCTTCTTCTTCTTCTTATTTTTATTCTTTCTCGAAGAGATCAACAGATCTTCGTCCAACTCGAAGAGATCAACAGATCTCACCGAGTTGGAAAACCACAACCACCGACGAAGGATTCCAACGGCCGGCCCCGACCCCGACCCATCATCATCAGATTCCTGAGCTACAGGACGCGGCGCAGGATCTTCGAGGCAAAGTCTGCTTTGAAGGGGACCAACATCACTATCAGAGAAGACTTGACGAAGCACCGACTCAGGATCCTCAACGCTGCGGTCGACCGCTTCGGCGTCAAATCGGTGTGGTCGGTGGACGGGCGCATAAAAATCGCCACCAACAACGGGGGAAGAAAGGTCGTGCACACGATCGAGAGACTCTCGGAGCTGCAAAAAATAAGGTAGGTCTCCAATGTTGACATTGTGTAGTCTTAGTATGTACCGATGATTTAGGTAGCCTGTCCGATCAATAATACCATCCAATAAACATAATATACTTGTATTTTCATCTGTTGGTAGCCTATCACTGTTAACTAAATTCATTACATCCCAGAACAATTATTTTTCTACTACCCAATCCAAACCCGGAACAGATACAACAAAATTCTACCGAAAAACTAATAACAATAACGACTAAACAATAGCTTATCATTGCGAAGTAGCATGTGCTTGATTATTAGATCAATGCTTGAGATTACCGGTTTTTTTCTATTTTTTCTTACGATGAATAAGAAACACAAGAGCATAATTTATTTCTTTAACGAAATAACGCCATGAATGAGAATTTTCAGCATTAATTTTTGTATCTGATATTATGAAGTAGCAAAATAATAGCCTATAAATGATAAAGTCACTGATTAAGAAATTTGCGATGATCACAATTAGTAAATAATTGCTATCTATCTATTTATTAAGTCAGAGGCGGTTATTCATATTCGTATCAGCACTATTATTATTTCTTCTTCAAATTCCCCTGTCACCCACCTGCACTCATTTACCATTGTAGCTTTCTATTTCTCTCTATATTTATAGCACCTGTTTCTCATTCTCAACAATGGTTCCCCTACAATGATTACTCACGCTAACAACTTCCCACACATCGCCTTCCATAAAATTATCACTTCGGTATTTCACCCTTAGCTTATCTAATTCTCTCTCAACTCTTTGTCACTTGTTATCATTGCCCATTCACATTAACCTATATGAGCTACCCATCTTTCAAATACTATAACTTCAAATTCCAATTTATAATAACGCGCTTACTCATTATATGGTATTGATTTTCTCTATTTTTCATTCACTATATATCTACGTTTCAATAATACCAATCTAATTTTATTTTATTTTAAATGATTCAGTATTTTCTAGCATCAAAAAAATTAACTCTGTTCACGACCAAGTTGTAATAAGAAGAATATCCAGAATATCCTTTCCAAAAAGTAACATTTTATGTCTCAAAATTCACCATTTTCATGATAGACCCATAGAAATAATATTATAATTACCGGTTTCACCTGCATCTATTACAGACATCTATGGTTGAATATTTATTGAATATTCATTCATAATTATATGTATGTGTGTGTGTGTATGTGTATGTGTATATGTATGTATATGTATGTGTATATGTGTATATGTATATATGTATGTGTATGTATATGTATGTATATATATATGTATGTATGTATATGTGTGTGTGTATGTATATGTATATATATATAATTGATACTTCTATATTCTAAGGATACGTATTTTATTGCTATTGTATATATACTGCTTGTTTTGTTTTTCCCCTTTCTGCTGGTTTTCTCTCCTATTGTTGCAGCCACATGATGCCAGCACATCAACCTGCAACTAAACCCCGACTGTATTACTGGATGACCGACCATCTTCTTCCTACACCAACTTCGGCTACCTATATCTTCCCAGCTACCTGGAAACATACTTTTGACTACACAAACCACTCTACTCGGAAATGAACGGAACCGATTATTGAAGGACTTAAATAGTGGAGCTGATTAATAGGACTACATTATTATTAATACTAAACTAGTAATTAAGTTAATTGAATTCTAAATTTTATGTTCAATTCACAAGATGATGGTGAGTCAATTATTGGTTACTATGACACAGTTGAAGCGGACGACTTTTTCGATTTTCAACCTCAATACTACCTAAATAATCAAGATAATATTTTCTTTAATATACTACACACTAATATAAGAAGTATAAACAAAAATTTTAATGAATTTGTACATTATATAAGCAACAACAAAATTAAATATCAGATAATATGTTTAACAGAAACATGGATAACAGACGACTCGCAACTAAATTTTTCACTTCAGGGCTATAATATGATACAAAAGAAATGTCACCACTCTAAAGGCGATGGTTTGTCTGTTTATATTGATGAAACTATTCCAATCAACAACTTGAACATTGAGATAGATGAAGCTAATTCTATAATCATCTCTTTTGAAATCCATAATATGAAATACAACCTCATATCAATCTATCGTTCCCCAAATCTGAACATCAACATTTTCACTAATAGTCTAGAAACAGTCCTTCATAATATTGAAAAAGATGCAAATGTAATCATATTAGGAGATATAAATTTGAATATTCTAGCAAATACCTCATTGTCGAATGAATACTTAAGTACACTCCACCTAAATGGATACAAATCTTATATAAATAAACCAACCAGGATTTTCAATGGAAGCAGCTCCTGTATCGACCATATTTTTCTTAAAAACCACTCGTTAGCAAATAATTCAATTCTCGGAGCTATTACTAAAACTAATATAACAGACCATTACATAACTTCTCTACATATAGGCAGAAATAGGACCGAATATCAACCGCATGAAGAGAACAAAGAAAGAATTCAAATAGATTTTGAGAGCCTTAAACAAGATTTTCGAGAATTTAACTGGAATATAATTTACAATACCCCGGAAGATAATATAGAAAAGATGGTAGATATATTAATTGATGAAATAACCAAACTCGTTAATAATAGGTCAAAAATAATCAAATTGAGTAGGAACAGAAGACCGCTGAAAAAGTGGATCACCAGTGGTCTGGTGAACTCCATAAGAGAAAGAGACAAACTTCACAAAAAATCAGTCAAACAACCACACAACATTCAACTCAAAAATCATTACAAGACCTACAGAAATATTTTAAATAACTTGATCAGAAAAACAAAAATAGATTATTTTGATAAAAAATTTGAGGAACACAAGAATAATCCTAAAAAGACTTGGGAGAATATTGCTGAACTTCTAGAAATTAAAAGGAATAAAAACGTTCCCAATTTGGAACCAGAAATTTTGAATGAATATTTTGCAAAAGTAGGAGAAACCTATGCAAAAAAAATTATTCCTGACGTTAATAATATTCCTATTCCTAAATCTTTAACACCCACATGCAATGATAGTATTTTTCTGAAACCCACTAACATAGAAGAAATAACCATGTTGATTAATAATTTGAAAAATAAATCTTCTCCAGGCACTGACAACTTGACAGGCTCTCTCTTGAAAGAAATATCACCCTACATAACAAAACCGTTGGAATTTATTATTAATAAATGTTTAAACAAGGGTTATTTCCCAAAAAGATTCAAGGTAGCAAAAATAATCCCATTACCCAAATCAGGAAATTTGAATTTGCCCGAAAATTATAGACCCATCAGTTTATTAAGCAATCTGTCCAAAATATTAGAAAAAATAATAAAGAATAGGGTTATGGAATTCTTAACTAAACACAAGATTATAGACAAACATCAATACGGCTTTCAACCCAATAAATCAACCAAAGATGCAGTTATTCATTTAAATTCGATTATTTATGATAATTACAACTCTAAGAAAAAAACCTTAGCTATATTCATGGATCTATCAAAAGCATTTGACACCATTCCTCATAATATTCTATTGAGCAAACTTGAATCATGTGGTATAAGAGGTGTAGCAAATAAATTATTCGAGAGCTACTTGGAGAATAGAACTCAATGTCTCACATTGAAGAACGTGACCAATGTAACTCATTCAACACGCTTTGGTTTGCCTCAAGGTACCGTCTTATCCCCAATTTTATTTTTGTTATATGTAAATGACCTTCTCAAACTAGATACTAAAAACTATTCTACAATATCTTTTGCAGACGATACAACATTCATATTCACAGGAAACAACTGGAAAGATACTTTCGATAAAGCTAACCTTAATCTAGAAAAAATTCGTAAATGGCTTCAAGAACACATACTTACATTGAATATAAACAAAGCAAAATTCATAACTTTCTCTCCAAACAGCAGTGGACAACCTCCAAGAGAAATGGAACTCAAAATAATGAATAATAATATAATATGCTCTAATACCAACTCACAATTCAAACTACTGGAAAAAGTTCAATCAATAAAATATCTAGGTATAATTGTTGACCAACACCTAAAATGGAACAAACATATAGAACACCTCTGCTCCAAGCTTAAATACTTGATAAGCGTATTCTATAGACTGAATAAAATCAAGGATACTGAGATCATTAGAAAAATATATTTTGCTTATGCACATTCCCTTTTCCAATATGTTATTGAAGTTTGGGGAGCAGCGTATAACACACATTTCAAGAAACTATTCAATTTACAAAAACATATCATAAGAGCCGCCCTTGGTAGACCCAGACTATATCCCAGCAGACTAATATTTAAAGAATTGAAAGTATACACCCTACGACAAACCTATGCAAGAAATATAATTCTATTCATCAATAAAAATAAAGATCAATTCACAATCCATGAAACACCTTATAATATTCGTCAGTCAGCAGCAAATATCTACAATATAGACAGGACAGATTTATCAGTAAGCCGCCATCAAATGTTCTATTACAGCAAATGTATTATCAACAAACTACCAACTTCTTTTATCATCAACAAAATCACTGGAATCACAGCTAAAGAAATTGATAAATGGATCCAAGAAAAAATTTACTTCGACTTAGGAATATAACATATTATAAATACTGGACCTTTAACAACCTTCAGCCAATATTGACCACATCATAACTTGTTTTTAGCTTTTAACGTTATATATTTTTTCAATTAACTCTACCTACCGGTGTTACCTTATTGTACACCTAATTTACTTATTAACTTATTACTGAGTACTTAACTTAATTTTAAATTTCTTTTGTTGAATGATTCATTCTTATAAATTCCGAATAATACTTCATAGCAATAATATTATCACCTATAGAATAATGAATCATATCATTTGCAACAACAATTACACAAAATCACGACTAGCGCACAAGTTTTAACTTATGCTAGTCGAGCCACAATATTAATGAAATCACATTGACACTTTGCACATTTACTCACATAAACGATTTTAATATTATACTCAGAGGGACTTGATTAATTAATGTAGGTCATATTTAAATGTGTATCTGTATTGGTGTATATTTGTGTATATATGTGCATTTTGTCCATTATTGTTTTGTAATTTTATGGCAAATAAATTTGATTTGATTTGATTCTCTTTTCCTCCTTCTTCTTTTTAAGTTGAAATCAATGTGAAATTTTCGGCTACCCTATGTTGAAGCAATGGCAAAAATTGAAACTTTGATCGCTCATTTCTCATCTCCACGATAACTTTCTTCAAAATGTAAGACCTTATCAAACATCTACTCAATGAGATCTTTCAAATGAGATGTGAACGAACAAATTCGGTTGACAAACAACGGAGGAGTTCTGTTTACGAAAAACATGTTCGCTCATTAATAATATAGGTGATAATGTAGATATTATTGTTTTTTTGATGGTCGTTGATAAACTGGTATATGCAATGGTTGTATTTTATTTATTATCAATCCTCACTTTATTGCCAACTCAAGTTTTTTGGTACTACATACTGTATTAGAAAAAAATTTCATCCTCACTTTATTATCAACCTAACGAAATTGGACGGAACACTAATCCTGCTAGCAGCCCTAGCTTGTGCTACCTCCAAATGGATATATTTAGCTCAGTGGCTGAAATAATCTTGTCTCACTCCCACATACTCGCTCTCACTCTTTCTCATCATTTACAGCCGACGGGGAACTGCTTCTCCTGTCAGCCGATTATAAAAAGATCAATTGAGTCCTTTATCCTTTTTGAATTGAAGTATTTCGAAAATCCTCACATATATATCGTCGAACATTTCTATAAGGAACATTTGTACCAAGTTCCAATGAATTTGATCCACTCGTTGAGCCATGAATGCGGAACATACCTATATATACATACAAATGCAAAACGGTCCACTACTTGAATCTTAGACCTCATCTATCGCTTCGGTTAAAAAGCATCTGATTGATTTGAATTTTCACATCAATGATGCATTATAATCTGGCAACAGACAAAAGAGCCTCCAAAATAAGAACTCTACTGCGCCGAGAGAGCGCACGTTATGCAATGCAGCAGTTTATCTCACTCACTCACTAGAGTAGTGGTACTATGTGATACTGTATCACTTCGGTGATACGATGCGCGAAGGTTCTTTTGTCTGTTGCCAGATTATAAAAAATATTCCCCCCACACTTCGCTAAATTCATACAGGCTTCATCTGAAAAACTCCCACAATATAAATCCAGTCCCAAACCCATGTTCTACTCAGTTACAAGACTACATGAGGGAAAACGTTCCAAATCCGCTTAAAACGGACTGTAAACAAAAAAAAAATACACAAGGCAGGAGATTTAGCCAGTGTATGATGCTACAGCTTTTCATCGTGATATGCATGTGTAACTTACGAGCTTCATATGGATGTGAGAGAGGGATTGGGGCGATTTTGAGGAAGAGGATGAAGAGGAGCGGGACGAGGAGAAGGAGGAGAAGGGGAAGAAGGAGGAGAAGGATTAGAAAGAGAAGGAGAAGAAGGGAATGGAGGAGAAGGAGGAGAAGGAGGAGGAGAAGGAGAAGAAGGAGGAGGAAGAAGAGGGGTAGGAAGGGAGTAGGGGAGCAGGAAGAGCAGAAGGGAAGGAGAAAAGGTGGAAAAGGAGGAGAAGGGAAGGATGAAAATGAGGAGAAGGGAGGATTAGGAGGAAAAGGAGGAGCAGGAGGAGAAGGTGGAGAAGGAGGAGGAGGAGAAGGAGGAGTAGGAGAATTGGGAAGGAGGGGTAGGAAAGGGAGGAGGAGGAGGAGAAGGGAAGAAGGACAATGAGAAGAAGGAGGAGAAGAAGGGAAGAAGGACAATGAGAAGAAGGAGGAGAAGAAGGAGAAGAAGGAGAAGGAAGAAGAAAGAGAAAATGGAGGAGGAGAAGGAGGAGGAGGAGAAGAAGAAGAAGAAGAAGAAGAAAAAGAAGGAGAAGAAGAAGAAGAAAAAGAAGGAGAAGAAGAAGAAGGAAATAGTGGAGAAGGAGGAGGTCGAGAAGGATTAGAAGGAGAAGAAGAAGAATGAAGAGTAGACTGAGTGGAAGGTATAAGAGGAGGAGGAGGAAGAAGGGAAGAAGAAGCAGGAAAAGAAGGTTTAGCAGAAGAAGGAGAAGAAGAATTTTAAAAAAATGAGTGGGAGGAAGAGTAGGAGAATGTAGGAAAGAGGAGGAGTAGAAGCAGAAAGAGATGTATCAGAATGAGGAGTAAGCAAAGAAGATGAGTAGGAGGTTGAAAAGGATAAAGAGGTGGTGATGAAGACGGAGGAGATTAAAGTGTAGAAAGGGCAAGGTGGAGTGAGGGAGAAAGAAATTGAAAACATAAGATAGATGATGATAAGAGAGAAGAACAGTGAGAGAGGAAGAAGAGAGAGAGAGAATGAGGGAGAGAGCGGGTGAGAGTAATTGTGTGTGAGAGGGGGTGGAGAGAGAGTGAGAGAACGAAGTTACTATCATGAATGGAAAGGTCGGTTAGTGCTCATGTAATGATGAGTTAGGGTATCTAATACCGCTTTATGGGGATTCAAGGGGTATTACATCGTAGTTTCACATGAATATATACAGGATTGGTGAAAATTGTGGAAACGGCTTAATATTTCTTATACGAAGGAAATTTGACGGTTGGTGACATTGGGGATTGTACTTAAATTTGAAAATACTACTTTACTGTGAATTCAAAAATCTGGTCCGCCATCTTGGATCCGGTATGCGGATATGCGGTTTTCGCCATTGATTTTCTCTTAAAATTCTGTATCGAGATCATGTATAATATGACCACCTTCCCATTTGAAAAAATGAATTTAGATTCAATATGGCGGATCCAAGATTGCGGATCAGATTTTTTAAGTCACAGTAAAGTAGTATGTCCAATATTAGTACGATCCGCAATGTCACCTACTGTCAAATTACCTTCGTATAAGAAATATCAAGCCGTTTCCATAATTTTCACAAACTCTGTATAATGATCAATTGTTTTCTTTGTCTGTGTTCTCTAGGAGCTGGAATGCCTATTGCAAATTCACCAGGAGAGAGAGATGGAGATAATCCTGGACTCCCCCCCTTTTGAGGGGTGTAGCAGGGTGTGGGACAGTCTTCTGTGTTGGCCTCCCACACTCCCAGGGGTAGCCGCTATCATGCCTTGCTTCCCAGAACTAAATGGAATCAGATACGATACAAGCTGTGAGTATTTTTTGAATATTTATTTCAAAGTTCGTCATCCAGAATAATTTATTATTCTTGTTCATATTTTCTTCTTCATCTTTTGTCTCTTCTTGTTTTATCTTCATCTTCTTTTCCTTCTTCTTCTTCTTCTTCTTCTTCTTCTTCTTCTTCTTCTTCTTCTTCTTCTCCTCCTCCTCCTCCTCCTCCTCCACCTGCTCCTCCTCCTCCACCTCCTGCTCCACCTCCTCCTCCAACTCCTCCTCCTACTCCTCCTCCTCCTCCTACTCCTCCTCCTCCTCCTATCTCCTCCTCCTCCTCCTCCTCCTCCTCCTCCACTACCTCCTCCTCCTCCCCCTTCTCCTCCTCCCCCTCTCCTCCTCCTCCTCCTACTCCTCATCCTCCTCCTCCTCTTTCTCCTCTTCCTCTTTCTCCTCCTCCTTCATCCTTTTCTTATTCCTCCTCTTTTCACCCCTTCTCCTCCTTCAACTTTTTTCTCCTTCTTCCTCTTTTTCTCTTTCCTCCTCAACCTCCTCTCTTTCTTCTCCTTCATCCTCTTCTTCTTCTCCTTATCTCAACCTTCATCTTAGCTCATCTGCATGCCTTCTTCTTTCTCATCTTTATTACCATAACAACTCTACCTTCTTTCTCTACATTCTTCTGCTCTTTCATATTCTTCTTCTTCTCTCCTCCTACTCCTCCTCCTCCTCCTCCTCCTCTTTCTCCTCTTCCTCTTTCTCCTCCTCCTTCTCCTTTTTCTTATTCCTCCTCTTTTCACCCCTTCTCCTCCTTCAACTTTTTTCTCCTTCTTCCTTTTTTCTCTTTTCCTCTCCTCAACCTCCTCTTTTTTCTTCTCCTTTATCCTCTTTTTCTTCTTCTCCTTATCTCAACCTTCATCTTAGCTCATCTGCATGCCTTCTTCTTTCTCATCTTCATTACCATAACAACTCTTCCTTCTTTTCTACATTCTTCTGCTCTTTCATGTTCTTCTTTATCTCTCTTTGATCACCCGCTAATTATTCCACTCCTTCCTCTCTTATTCTTCTTCTTTCCCTTTATTCTTCCCCTTATTCTCCTTTTTCAAAAAATTCTTCTTTTTCTTCTTCTTCTTTCTCTTCATCTTCTTTCTCTACTTCTTTGTCGTTTTCTTCTTCTTCTTCTTCTACTTATTCTTCTTCTTATTATTCTCCCCTTCTCCTCCTTCTCCTCCTCCTTCTCCTCCTTCACCTTCCTCCTCCTTCTTCTCCTCCTCCTCCTTCTTCTCCTCCTCCTCCTCCTTCTCCTCCTCCTCCTCGTTCTCTCGTTCTCCTCCTTCTCCTCCTTCTCCTCCTTCCCCATTTCCTCCTCATCCTCCTCCTTCTTCTCCCTCCTCCTTCTCCTCCTCCTTCTCCTCCTTCTCCTCCTTCTTCTCCTTCTCCTCCTCCTCCTCCTTCTTCTCCTTCTCCTCCTTCTCCTCCTTCTCCTTCTTCTCCTTCTCCTCCCTCTCCCTTCTCCTCCTCCTCCCTCCCTCCTCCCCTCCTTCTCCTCCCTCCTCTCCTCCTCTCTTCTCCTCCCTCCTCCTCCTCCTCCTCCTCCTCCTCCTCCTCTTCTTCTTCGTAGAATAAATTTCATTATTGAATTCCACTTCGACAATCATTATACGTTGCTGGCCTCACACTGAACATAAAGAATGTATGTGTGTAACAATCGAATCAACAATGAACTCGGAGTAGATATCTGGGAACACCTCTTTCTTCTTTTCTCTACATTCTTCTGCTTTTTCATATTCTTCGTCTTCTTCTTCTTTTATCTCTCCTCTCTCAATTACCCGCTTCTCATTCTACTCGTTCTCCCTCTCATTCTTCTCCTTTTCCTTTATTCTTCTCCTTATTATTCTTCTTCTTCTTCTCCTGCTTCTTCCTCTTCTTATTCTTCTCCTCCTTCTCCTCCTTCTCCTCCTTCCTCCTTCTCCTCCTTCTCCTCCTTCTCCTCCTTCTCCTCCTTCTCCTCCTTCTCCCCTTCTCCTTCTCCTCCTTCTCGTCCTCCTCCTTCTCCTCCTTCTCCTCCTCCTCTTCCTTCTCCTCAATCTCCTCCTCCCCCTCCTTCTCCTCCTTCTCCTCCTTCTCCCTCCTCCTTCTCCTCCTTCTCCTCCTCCTCCACCTTCTCCTCCTCCTCTCCTTTCTCAATCCTCCTCCTCCTCCTCCTCCTCCTCCTCCTCCTCCTCTTCTTTGTAGAATAAATTTCATTATTGAATTCCACTTCGCCAATCATTATACGTTGCTGGCCTCACACTGAACATAAAGAATGGATGTGTATAACAATCGAATCCAACAATGAACTCGGAGTAGATATCTGGGAAACAAAGGAGAATTCAACAGGAAAATTCGAATTTCCCAACAGTGAAAGAATATGCTCGTTGAAAAAACTACGCTCATGTCTCTTGTACGTGTTTAACCCGGCAAAACATGTTTTTGTTGGAAAACCGTGAGTAAAACGAACCAAAACACGTTTTCAAGTCTTTACATGTTTCTGTACATTTCATTTATCTTTTCTGCTGTCATATGTCGGTTGTAAGTTTTCATATAGCAGACTCACCAAAACTCTGAATGTGGGATATTTCAATTGTGTTTGGAAATAATTCAAAGATCTGTAATTCTTTCAGTTTGAATATAAAGACCAATGATATACTGTACATTAGAGTATAATAATAAAAGACCGAGATTTTATGTTTTTAAAGTACAAAAATGAAACAGAGTACAGAAATACTTTGTGAGAAGATAATTCACATAAAGTGAATCAATGTAACGGTGTGTGGAGAGAGAGAGAGAGAGACTCGGAAAGAGAGAAGGATGGAGAGTGAGAGAGGGACAGAGAGACAAATAATGTCAAAACCAAAATATCGAGATTAAAGAGTATGGTGGAGAAAAAGGAGAAGGAGGAGAGGATGATGAGGAGGAGGAGGATGACGAGAAGGAGGAGGAGGAAG
>CM029543.1:9890799-9900799 GCA_017141395.1 Laodelphax striatellus | reverse complement strand
TACTTTAAGAAATATGTTGGATGTCATATATGAGAAAGTGATACTTCACGGTCAAAATTCAAAAAACAAATGAAAAATTACGATAATTCAATGAACTTTGAAGAGCTGTATTTCGCAAACGGTTGAGCCTACAATAACAAATTTGGTCTCAAATTGTAGGTATTTGAATCAGCTTCCAAAACTATGTTAAATGTCCTATATGGAAAAATGATTCTTCAGGGTCATAATAGAAATGTAGAAAAAGTGGAAAAATTCAACAATTTGATAAACTTTGAAGGCCTACATCTCGCAAACTATTGGGTCTACAATAATCTATTTG
The DNA here is from genome assembly GCA_017141395.1 of Laodelphax striatellus. Classification (NCBI taxonomy): domain Eukaryota; kingdom Metazoa; phylum Arthropoda; class Insecta; order Hemiptera; family Delphacidae; genus Laodelphax; species Laodelphax striatellus. The sequence goes on along the minus strand of CM029543.1, from coordinate 9,900,480 downwards.
GTCTACAATAATCTATTTGGTCTTAAATTGTAGATTCTTAAATTATCTTTCAAAACTTTGCTGAAAGTCACATTCGAAAAAGTGATGCTTCACGGTCAAAATTGACCAAATGTAAAAACAAGTGAAAAATTACGATAATTTGATGAACTTTGAAGAGCTGTATTTCGCAAACGGTTGGGCCTACAATAACCAATCAGGTATCAAATTGTAGGTATTTAAATTTACTTTCAACCCTATGTTGAATGTCCTATATGAAAAGTGATTCTTCAGGGTCAAAATTGCGAAAAAATAAAAAAGGTAAATTTCGTTAATTTGATGAACTTTGAAGAGCTGTATTTCGCAAACGGTTGGGCATACAATGATCAATTTGGTCTCAAATTGAAGGTAATTTGATATACTTTAAGAAATATGCACAATGTCCTCTATGAAAACAGACTCTTCAGGGTGAAAATTAGCCAAACATAAAAAGTGCAAAATTCCGCCATTTTGTACGATTTTTGGAGATGAACCGGTAGTTTGCCTACGTCTAAAACTTGGATGTAGCATCCCAGGACTACCATAAACATTACTAAAAAAAAAAACCGACTATCCCATTTCATACAAGGTAGACCCTATTTTTGATGACAATTTTACTGGGCTATTATTGAAAAGGTCGAATTTGGCGGTGGCAACAGTGTGAAACTTTTAGTTTTTAACCGCTAGGATCGCGACATTTACATCAGGGCCACCTAGGAACATGGTCTAGCTAGACACTGAATTTAAATGTGCAGCTGACGTCATCACATCGTGTCCATAACAACTCATGTTTACAACTCATCCCTGCATTAAAATTGGAATTCGTGTTTGGTTTTTCTCGTCTCGAGTTTATTTCAACTGCACAATTACCTTTTGGTGGGTAAGTAGGTCTATTTATTTATTTTTAAATAATAAAAATTTAAATATTCAAACTTGGTTGTGATCAGTGGCTGTTTATGAACAGTATAGTGGAGTGGTAGGCCTCTTAGCCGTGACGTCACATTTCAAGTGTCTAGGCCATGTTCCTGGGTGGCCCTGTTTACATTCGATAAAAAGCTTCAAATTCTAACTTCAAATTGCAACTTTAATTTTTATTCGGACAGAGCTACAGAGCTTAATCGGGCATTAAATGATTTTAAATTTTAAATGTAAATAGTTTAAACATGTCTTCAATCGCTTTTGGTAGTCCGAAATCTCAACTCATTACAGATTTTTCACATCAAGTGCTCAAAGTTGAAAAAAATTGAAAAATCCCAAAATTAGTAAAATGACAAAATACCCGTATATAGTATCTTTGCGAATTTATATCGTAGAAAATTCGTTCTAATCTTAAATGAAAGCGCTCAAAAATCTAAGAAAATAATGTCATTACAACATTTTAAAATTTTCACTACCTTCCGCGTAAATTGAGATGGCGGCATGCGAACATCAAAGGGAAGTTCGTTACAGAATATATACCTCTCAAAAAATTCTCCAAAAAAGAATTCGTCACCCGTCCCCTGCCCCCGACCCTATTGAAAACGCTGGTGTGGAAACTAAAATTTGTGTACCAAAGAAAAAATCCAAAAAATTTTATAAGCTTTCAGTAAGAAAATGTTTTGATATAGCCTAAATAAGAAACCCGTCTCCCTCTGCAATATACATTTATACATACAATATAATAATTATGTGTAGCCAACCCAAACAAAAATGAAAACTCTGTTCTGGAAGCTATTGACATTGAGAAAAAATTTGGAAGAAATTTTGGGGGAGGGCGAGGGCGCTCAATGATTTAGAAAGTTCATGAAAACTTGTTACCTCAAACACTGAGAGTATGATTCCTGAAAGTTTAGCATATTTCTAATTTGTGATTTTAAGTGGGTGAGATTGAGCGCCCTCGCCCTCCCCCAAAATTTCTTCCAAATTTTTTCTCAATGTCAATGGCTTCCAGAACAGAGTTTTTATTTTTGTTTGGGTTGGCTACACATAATTATTATATTGTATGTATAAATGTATATTGCAGAGGGAGACGGGTTTTTGATTTAGGCTATATCAAAACATTTTCTTACTGAAAGCTTATAAAATTTTTGGATTTTTCTTGGTACACAAATTTTAGTTTCCACACCAGCGTTTTCAATAGGGTCAGGTAGGGGACGGGTGACGAATTTTGGAGAATTTTGAGAGGATATCAGTTTTTTAATCACCTTCTTGTTATAGAGGTATAACACTGCAAACACAATGGATGGGGAGAGAGTTAATTTTTTTTAAACAGTGAAATGCCATGTTATTTGATAAAAGATATTTTATCCTTACTATTTGGGTGCTACAAAATTATTCTAGCTATAAGTGAGCCAGTTATGGTTAATACTGAATGAACAAACAAGACGTTGTGACTGTGTCTGTTGCATCACACGTTATCATTTACTATCCAGACTTTAACGACATATCATTGTAGCAACATTAATTCATGTATAAGCAGTTATCCACAAAGTTTGTTAAATAAGATTGACATTTTGAATTTAGATCGAAATTTTAACCCATTACGATAGGTCACATGACCACTTTTGATGAAAAAAATATTTTGTAGGCCTAATCGAAAAATGAAATCCTTGTAAAAATTTGCCCAACACCATTATTATACATTCCAGGAACAAAATTCTCAAATTTTCCCCATAAATGATTCTAAAATGAACGATTCAATTTTTCTATTTCCTGTCAGAGTTTTATTTCTTTTAATTGCTAAAATTGTTGAATTGACGCGACATTTACATTCTTTAAATTTTCAAATTCCAAATATTGCAACTTTAATTATTATTCGGGCAGAGCTACAGAGCTCAATCGGACATTGAATGATTTGAAATTTTAAATGTGAATAGACTTCTACTAATCTACTTGAAGGCCTATATCTTCCAAACTATTAGGCCCTCAATGACCAATTAATTCTCAAATTGTAGGTATTTTAATATACTTTAAGAAATATGTTGGATGTCATATATGAGAAAGTGATACTTCACGGTCAAAATTCAAAAAACAAATGAAAAATTATGATAATTCAATCAGTGGCGTCATTTCACCAAAACCTTGGAGGGGGCAATGACCGGGGGGGGGGGTGTGGGGGGTATTGAATACCCTCCACCAAAGAGGGGGGTCCGGGGGTCCTCCCCCGGAAAATTGAGCCCTTTTAAAAACAAAAGGAGGGGTTTAAGCTTTTTTAAATGTCAAATGCACTTTGAATTAAAACAAAATTATGAGTAAAATTTCCTTAAATATACGCAGAAAATTAATGCAAAACGACAATAAATTATTATTGACAACAGGCAGAATCATAGTAATATTCTGGTAATGTTTGAAGAGTGTTAATAGTAGTTACATCTTCTTATATTAATAAAAGAGAGTTGGTGTCTGTACGCTCGCTTATAACTCGAGAACGGCTGAACCGATTTAGATGATTTTGGATTCGTTTGAATTTTTACAGCACTGGTTAACATAATATGTATTAAAATATAAGAAAATCCCTTTAAAATTAATAAATAATTAGTACATTAATTACCTAACCTATCAAACATGACATCCATTTTGATCCAATCCAAACAACAATGCTCCTATGAAATCGATGTGTAGTTGAACATGCTACAATATAGGTCTTCCCATAGACTATCTCGGTGGTGTGTTGGACAGCGACTCTGCCTTCCACGCAGAGTTCTCGGGTTCGATTCCGAGACGCGTGAAATTTTTTTGGCAACTTTCAGCATTGATTAATATTGATTACAAGCTGTCCCGGCGAACTTCGTATCGCACTCTTTCCCCCAAATGTCCCCCTCATCCCCCCACAAATGTCCCCCCTCCATCCCCCCCCTAAAAAAATGTCATCCCACAACTGCCCCCCTCCATTCCCCCCCAAATGTCCCCCCCACATATCCCTCTTCATGTCACCCCCCTCTTTCCCATCAAATGTCACCCCTCTCCCCCCACCAATTATTTTTTTCATATTTATTTATTTATTTCTTTTTAATTTTTTTATTTTAATTCTTTTTATTTTTTTTCCATTTTTTAATTTATATTTTTTTAATTTTATTTCCGTTCTTCAATTCTTTATCAGTCCTATTCTAATGAAAAGAATTTTTTTTTATAATTATTTATTTATTTTCAATTTTTTCATTTTAATTTTTTTTTTTTTAATTTTATTTCCGTTCTTCAATTTTTATCAGTCCTATTCTAATTAAAAGAATTTTTCATATTTATTTCTTTCTTTTTAATTTATTTTATTTTATTTTATTTTTTTTATTTATATTTTTAATTTTATTTCCGTTCTTCAATTTTTTATCAGTCCTATTCTAATTAAAATAATTTTTTCATATTTATTTCTTTCTTTTTAATTTTTTTTATTTTATTTTTTTTCATTTATATTTTTAATTTTATTTCCGTTCTTCAATTTTTTATCAGTCCTATTCTAATTAAAAGAATTTTTTCATATTTATTTCTTTCTTTTTAATTTTTTTATTTTAATTTATTTATTTATTTTTTAATTTTATTCCCGTTCTTCAATTTTATTTTTAGAAACAATAAAACATGCATAATACGAACGATAACTCATTCTTAATAATTGATGATTGTAGCGTAAAAAATAATTAGAGTAGAAAACCTAGAACAAAAAGAAACGGTCAGGAGCGGGGTTTGAATTAGCGTTAGATTATCACGCAGAGACACTATGCACTGAGCCACGGAGGCTTAGGATGTGCTTGCTAATTTATCTGATCTTGAATCGCGATCAAGTATTATTAATTTTAAAGGGATTTTCTCATATTTTAATACATATTATGTTAACCAGTGCTGTAAAAATTCAAACTAATCCAAAATCATCTAAATCGGTTCAGCCGTTCTCGAGTTATAAGCGAGCGTACAGACACCAACTATCTTTTATTAATATAGAAGAGATTATCTACTCGCTTTTTAAAAATTAGTATATTGCAGATTTCTTTTAATTTTCCATCAATAAAGCGAGTGGATATAGATATTTTTACTTCGTGCCATTTTTTTCGTGGGGGTGATATGATGGGGTGCCATTTGGGGGGAAGAGGGGGGTGACATGAAGGGGGATTTGTGGGGGAATGAAGGGGCATTTGGGGATGTCATTTTGGGGTGGCATGAAGGGGAACATTTGTGAGAAGAGGAGGAACATTGGGGGAGGTAGAGGGTGATACGAAGTTCGCCGGGACAGCTAGTATCTATCTATATTAATAAAAGAGAGTTGGTGTCTGTACGCTCGCTTATAACTGGAGAACGGCTGAACCGATTTAGATGATTTTGGATTCGTTTGAATTGTTAAAGCACTGGTTAACATAATATGTATTAAAATATAAGAAAATCCCTTTATAATTAATAAATAATTATTACATTAATGACCTAACCTATCAAACATTTACAGACCAAGTTTTGAATTTGCCGGCTACCGAAAAACGGAAAGATAGTCGTGATTCAAGATCAGAAAATTAGCAATGTCCTCTCAAGTCCCAATAGCCCAGTGGATAGCGATTCGGCCTATCCACGAATTGGATATCCAACGACCTAGAGGTTGGGTGTTCAATTCCGCTCGGGCTCATTTCTTTTTGTACTAGGTTTTCTGCTCTAATTATTTTTTACGCTAGAATCATCAATAACTTATCGTTCCTATAATACAGTCATGTTCTATAATTTCAAATATTAAAATTGAAGAACGGAAATAAAATAGAATAAAAATAAAATAAAAATAAAAATAAAAATAAAATAAATAAATAAAAATAAAATAAAATAAAATAAAATAAAAATAAAATAAAAATAAAAATAAAATAAAATAAAATAAAATAAAATAAAATAAAAATATAAAATAAAAATAAAAATAAAAATAAAAATAAAATAAAAATAAAATAAAAATAAAATAAAAATAAAATAAAATAAAATAAAATAAAATAAAAATAAAATAAAAATAAAATAAAATAAAATAAATATAAAATAAAAATAAAATAAAAATTTTAAGGGGTGGCATGAAGGGGGGACATTTGGGGGGGGGGAAGAGTGCGATACGAAGTTCGCCGGGACAGCTTGTTTATTAATAAAAGAGAGTTGGTGTCTGTACGCTCGCTTATAACTCGAGAACGGCTGAACCGATTTAGATGATTTTGGATTCGTTTGAATTTTTACAGCACTGGTTAACATAATATGTATTAAAATATAAGAAAATCCCTTTATAATTAATAAATAGTTATTACATTAATGACATAACCTATCAAATATTTCACAGAGCTACGTTCAAACTTGCCGGCACGAACGTGTACCTACAACGGAAAGATGATCGCAATTCAAGATCAGATAAATTAGCAAACATATTCTAAGTCCCCGTGGCTCAGTGCAAGAGTCTCTGTTAATAACCTAGAGGTTGCGGGTTCAAACCCCGCCTGGACCGTTTTTTGCTCTAGGTTTTCTACTCTTAATTATTTTTTACGCTACAATCATCAATTGAGAATGAGTTATCGTTCATATCATGCATGTTTTATTGTTTCTAATAATAAAATTGAAGAACGGAAATAAAATTAAAAATAAATCAAATAAATTAAAATAAAAAAAATTAAAAAGAAAGAAATAAATATGAAAAAAATCTTTTAATTAGAATAGGACTGATAAAAATTGAAGAACGGAAATAAAATAAAAATAAAAATAAAATAAAAATAAAATCAATTAAATGAAAAATTTAAAATAAATTAATAAATATGAAAAAAATTCTTTTAATTAGAATAGGACTGATAAAAATTGAAGAACGAGGAATAAAATTAAAAATATAGGCTAAATTAAAAATTGAAAAGAAAGAATTAAATAAATAAATAAATATAAAAAAATAATTGGAGGGAGGAGGGGGTGACATTTGATGGGAAAAGAGGGGTTGACATGAGGAGGGATATTTGGAGGGACATTTAAGGGGGAATGGAGGGGCATTTGTGGGATGACATTTTTGGGGTGGCATGAAGGGGGACATTTGTGGGGAGAAGAGGGGGACATTGGGGAAGAGTGCGATACGAAGTTCGCCGGGACAGCTTGTAGTGTGATAAATTATTATTTTTTTAATTACAAGAATACAAAGATTTTTACTCTGTCGCTAAGTTTTTAACATTTTACCGCATTAAATGCTTATTTGTACATTAGCTAGTACAGAATATTTTCTGTAACCCAGGAATCAGGGGGGGGCAAATGCCCCCCCCTGCCCTCCCCAAATGACGCCCCTGAATTCAATGAACTTTGAAGAGCTGTATTTCGCAAACGGTTGAGCCTACAATAACAAATTTGGTCTCAAATTGTAGGTAATTGAATCAGCTTCCAAAACTATGTTGAATGTTCTATATGGAAAAATGATTCTTCAGGGTCATAATTGAAGAAATGTAGAAAAAGTGGAAAAATTCAACAATTTGATAAACTTTGAAGGCCTACATCTCGCAAACTATTGGGTCTACAATAATCTATTTGGTCTCAAATTGTAGATTCTTAAATTATCTTTCAAAACTTTGCTGAAAGTCACATTCGAAAAGTGATGCTTCACGGTCAAAATTGACCAAATGTAAAAACAAGTGAAAAATTACGATAATTTGATGAACTTTGAAGAGCTGTATTTCGCAAACGGTTGGGCCTACAATAACCAATCAGGTATCAAATTGTAGGTATTTAAATTTACTTTCAACCCTATGTTGAATGTCCTATATGAAAAAGTGATTCTTCAGGGTCAAAATTGCGAAAAATTGAAAAAGAGGTAAATTCTCGTTAATTTTATGAACTTTGAAGAGCTGTATCTCGCAAACGGTTGGGCATACAATGATAAATTTGGTCTCAAATTGAAGGTAATTTGATATACTTTAAGAAATATGCACAATGTCCTCTATGAAAACAGATTCTTCAGGGTGAAAATTAGCCAAACATAAAAAGTGCAAAATTCCGCCATTTTGTACGATTTTTGGAGATGAACCGGTAGTTTGCCTAGTTCTAAAACTTGGATTTAGCATCCCAGGACTACCATAAACATTACTAAAAAAAAACCGACTATCCCATTTCATACAAGGTTTTTGATGACAATTTTACTGGGCTATTATTGAAAAGGTCGAATTTGGCGGTGGCAACAGTGTGAAACTTTTAGTTTTTAACCGCTAGGATCGCGACATTTACATCAGGGCCACCTAGGAACATGGTCTAGCTAGACACTGAATTTAAACGTGCAGCTGACGTCATCACATCGTGTCCATAACAACTCATGTTTACAACTCATCCCTGCATTAAAATTGGAATTCGTGCTTGGTTTTTCTCGTCTCGAGTTTATTTCAACTGCACAATTACCTTTTGGTGGGTAAGTAGGTCTATTTATTTATTTTTAAATAATAAAAATTTAAATATTCAAACTTGGTTGTGATCAGTGGCTGTTTATGAACAGTATAGTGGAGTGGTAGGCCTCTTAGCCGTGACGTCACATTTCACAAGCCTAGACCATGTTCCTGGGTGGCCCTGTTTACATTCGATAAAAAGCTTCAAATTCTAACTTCAAATTGCAACTTTAATTTTTATTCGGACAGAGCTACAGAGCTTAATCGGGCATTAAATGATTTGAAATTTTAAATGTAAATAGTTTAAACATGTCTTCAATCGCTTTTGGTAGTCCGAAATCTCAACTCATTACAGATTTTTCACATCAAGTGCTCAAAGTTGAAAAAAATTGAAAAATCCCAAAATTAGTAAAATGACAAAATACCCGTATATAGTATCTTTGCGAATTTATATCGTAGAAAGTTCGTTCTGATCTTAAATGAAAGCGCTCAAAAATCTAAGAAAATAATGTCATTACAACATTTTAAAATTTTCACTACCTTCCGCGTAAATTGAGATGGCGGCATGCGAACATCAAAGGGAAGTTCGTTACAGAATATATAGTAGTCCCGGTCTTTCATTCGTATCACGGGGGGGACGGGTGGTGGAACGACCGTTCCACTAGATTGAGCAGTGACACGCTTTCAAACTTGACATAATGTCAATAGCTGCTATGGAGAAAGTGATGCAGGGAGAGGTGAAGAGGGAGGAGGATAAGGATTGGTATGACGAAGAGGAAGAGGAGGAGGAGTAGGAAGAAGAAGATGAAGAGTAGGAGGAGGATGAGAAGGAGGAGTAGTGAGAGAGAAAGGAGTAGGAGTCATTCTTCTTTTCCCCCTCCTTGTTCATTTGCTCTTTTAACTCGTTTCTCTCATTCCCTCCTTTTCCTCCTTCTTCTCCTTCTTCTCTTTCTCGTTTTTCTCGTCCTTCTCCTCCTCCTTTTCCAACTTCTCCGTCTCATCCTTCTTCTCCTCCTCCTCCTTCTCCTTCTTCTTCTCCTTCTTCTCTTTCTCCTCCTTCTCTTCCTCTCCTCCTCCTCTTTATTCTCCTCCTCCATTTATTCTTCTCGTCCATTCCCGCCTCTCCTTCCTTTTCCTCCACCTTCTTCTCCTGCTCGTATTTCTCGTCCTTCTCCTCCTCATTTTCCAACTTCTCCTCTCATCCTTCTTTTCCTTCCCCTCCTTCTTCTCTTTCTCCTCCTTCCTCTCCTTCTCTTTATTCTTCTCCTCATCTCCTTTCTCCTCCTCCTCTTTCAACTTCAACTTCCTTCTTCTTCTTCTTCTGCTTCTACTACTAATGCTTCTTCTTCTCTCC
>CM029543.1:9870799-9885799 GCA_017141395.1 Laodelphax striatellus | reverse complement strand
TAAAAACGCAATTGTGAGGCAGTTAATCCTTGAAAAAGAATTAACTCTCTCACAATATATCAAAAATCAAAATCAAAGTTCACTTGAGTTCATTTCAATAAATTTAGAAAAAAGAACAGTTCAATAACCTGAAAAGAAGAACACAAAAAAAACTACAATATAATCCACTCCAATATTCACATATTACAATAGCGAACGTGGTTTTGTTGGCTCGATCGTTTCAAGTTCTCGACTTCGTCTCGAACTCTGAAAACTGCGATCTCAAGCCGGCAACATCCATTTTCCGCCCTAGGTGCGAAATATACTATTATGTTGTTTCTCTTAAAATAAGATTGAAAATCAGTAAACTGGTTCATGGTTCCCTGTTATCCAATATCAAAATTCAAATAAGGAGAACAAGGAAAGAAGAATTAGAAGAAGAAGAAGAGGAGGAGGGAGAAGGAGAAGAAGAAGAAGAAGAAGAAGAAGAAGAAGAAAAGAAGAAGAAGAAGAAGAAGAAGAAGAAGAAGAAGAAGAAGAAGAAGAAGAAGAGGAAGAAAGAAGAACAAGAAGAGGAAGAAGGAGAAGAGAAAGAATAAGAAGATGAAAGAGGAAGATGAAGATGAAATGAAGAGGAGAAGAAGAAGAAGAAGAAGAAGTAGAAGAAGAAAAGAAGAAGAAGAATGAAATGAAGGAAGAAAGAGGAGAAAAAAAGAACAAGAACAAGAACAAGAACAATGAAAGAAGAAGAAGAAGAAGAAGAAGAAGAAGAAGAAGAAGAAGAAGAAGAAGAAGAAGAAGAAGAAGGTGGATGAGAAGAAAGAGAATGAAGAAGATGAGAGAAGAAGGAGAAGGAAAAGAAGGAGAAGGAGAAGAAGACAGAAGAAGAAGAAAAGAAGAAGAAGAAGAAGAAAGAAGAAGAAGAAGAAAAGTAGAAGAAGAAGGAGAAGAAGAAGAAGTAGAACAGGACAAGGAGAAGAAGAGAAAGGAAAAGAGGTTGAAGAAGAAAAAGAAAGAAGAAATAAGAAGAAGAAGAAGTAGAAGAAGAGTAAAAGGAAGAGGAAGATCTATGCTTGTGCGTGGATAATGGGAAAGATGGTGATGAGACTTACTAACAGCTCAAGGTGGGTTCCAGACCACCGGGAAGCAACTTTAAAGCTCATAAATTGTTGTATTCAGAGGAGCCGGTCACCGTTACAACAGGAGTGGTAGGCGCCGTCTCTTATCCAATCTCATCGATTAGACCCGCCACTGAGAATCACCACTGAGAATCCGCTTTTGCGAAAAGCCCTGAATATTATTGCAAGCATGATAAACATGATGAAATTTCAACTTGAAAACTGACAAAGAATTTTGATTAGCTCTCAAACTATGACAAACTTGTTGGTTGGGGTCGGCTTTGTTTGTTTTTGGACCAAAGTTACATAATCAACTAAATGAGGCCTAAAATTAGCCACTTCAAACCTAAACCAACAAACCATGTCAACTTCTCATATCATACATTACAATATAGTAATACAGTGGAGCCAAGGCTCCACGTAGTTCAAGGGACCAAGGAAAAATTCGATCAATCGTGTTACAGAGGTACATCTAGAGTCCTTCTCCTAATTTTCCTCATTCTCTTCCATCTCCTCTTTCTCTTCCTTCTCCTTCTCCTCCTTCTCTTGCTTCTCCTCCTTCTACTCCCTCTACTCCCTTCTCCTCCTTCTCCTTCTTCTCTTCTCCCTCCTCCTTCCCCTCCTCCTACTCCACCTCCTTCTTCTCCACCACCTCCTTCCCCTCCTTCTCCTACTTTTCCTCCTCCTTCTCCTTCCCCTCCTTCTTCACCCCCTTTTCCTACTTTTCCTTTCTTGCTTCTTATCCTTCTACTCCCTCTATTCCTTCTCCTTCTCCTCCTTCACCTCCGTCACCTTCTTCTTCTCTTTTTAATCCTCCTTCTTCTCCCCCTACTCCACCTTTTTCTCCTTCCACTACTCCTCCTATTTCTACTCCTTCCACTCTTTATACCACTTCTACTTCTTCTACACCTTGTCCTTCTCCTCCTCCCTTCTCCTCCCTCCTCCTTCCTACTTCTCCCACTCCTCCTCCTTTCTCTCCCTAGTCCTCCTCCTCCTACTTGTTCTCTTTTCCTCATTGTCCTCCCTCTTCCTTCTCCTCCTCCTTCTTATACTCCTTCTCCTCATTCTCTTTCTTCTCGTCCTTCTTCTTCTGCTCCTCATTCTCTACCTCTTTCTACTTGTCCACCTTCTCCTTCTTCTCCTCGTATTCCTCCTCCTTGTTCCCCTTCTTTTCCTTGTCCTCCATCTCCTACTTTACCTCCTTCTTCCACCCTTCTACTCTTTCTTCTCCTCCTTCTCCGCCACCCACTCCTCCTTCTCCTCATTCTCCTCCTTTTCCTCTTACCCCTCTTCTTCTCCTTCTCCTTTTTTCCTCCTTCTCATCCTGCTCCTTCTCCTTGTCCTCCATCTCCTACTTTACCTCCCCCTATTACTCCTTCTACTCCTTCTACTCTTTCTCCCCCTCCTTCTCCTCCAACTCCTCCTTCTCCTCTTACTCCCCTTCCCCTTTTTTTCACTTTTCTCCTCCTTCTTCTTTTTTCCTCCTCTTCACCCCCCTTTTCCTTTTCCTTTTCTCCTCCTCCTCACCCCTATCCTTCTCCTCCTTCTTCTCCTTCTCCTCCTCCTCCTCCTCCTTCTTCTATTCCTCCTCCTTCTCATCGCTCCCTCCTTCTACTCCTTCTAATCCTTCTCTTCCTCCTCCACCTACTTGTCTCTCTTTTCCTCATTGTCCTCCCTCTTCCTTCTCCTCCTCCTTCTTATACTCCTTCCTCCTCATTCTCTTTCTTCTCGTCCTTCTTCTTCTGCTCCTCATTCTCTACCCCTTCTACTTGTCCACATATTCCTCGATTCCGTCCTCGTTCCCCTTCTTCTCCTCTTATTCCTGCTCTTTGTTCCCCTTCATTTCCTTCTCCTCCATCTCCTACTTTACCTCCTTCTTCCACTCCTTCTACTCTTTCTTCCTCCTCCTTCCGCCACCCACTCCCTCCTTCTCCCTCAATCTCCTCTTTTCCTCTTACTACTCTTCTCCTACTTCTCACCCTGCTCCTCCTTCTCCCCTTTTCCTCCTTCTCATCCTGCTCCTTCTCCTTGTCCTCCATCTCCCACTTCACCTCCCTATTACTCCTTCTCCTCCTTCTACTCTTCTCCTCCCTCCTTCTCCTCCACCTCCTTCTTCTCTTACTCCTCTTCTCCTCTTTCCTCACTCTTCTCCTCCTTCTCCTCTTTTCCTCCTTCTCACCCACCTTTTCCTTTCCTTTTTCTCTCCTCTTCCTCCTCACGCTCCTTCTCCTTCTCCTCCTTCTCCTCCTTCTCTCCTCCTCCTCCTCCTTCTTCTATTCCTCCTCCTTCTCATCGCTCCCTCCTTCTACTCCTTCTAATCCTTCTCTTCCTCCTTCTTCTCCTACAACTCGTCTAGTATACTCTATAATAACAGTGTGGTCATTGGTGTGAACAAGGCTTATAACACCATATTTTAGCCAAATTCTCGAATTTGTAGTAGTAAATTCCAGAGAGAGTGAGAAAGAGTCATAAGAAAGTGACAGCGAGAGAGAATAGAATAGAATAGAATAATCACTTTATTCATGCAGATTACAAAATATTTCGCTTAAATACTAGGTCATGAAAGTTATTACAATGAACGTCATTTCAAAATAGTAATTACAGTACAAGATCAACTGAATTAAACATGAAATAAGGGAGATTTTAAACAAAATATACAGGTATAAATTTAATTCAAGATTGTTGAATACAATTTAAATTCTACTGTATGATATATCTCATTAAATGAACGTATCATTGAAAATGAATTAATTGCACTATGATTTTGTAACTACATGAAATGGCGGAGTTTGGACTTTGGACATATAAATGTCCATTCTTGGAGAAGGATGTGACATCCTTCCCATCAACACTCAACCGTAAAATTATTCAGATAGCTGTAAATAAAACCTCAAATGAAAGTTAGGTACTATGTGATATGAATAAGATAAAATGATTGATAAACAAGAGTTAATGTACACTAATGATGGAATTAATTAACAATATTATTATTCGTAGACTATACATTATATGAATTGTAATAGTTATTTATGTACCTAGTGCGTAAAGTAGCACTTTGCTGCACCGAAAGAAACGATTACGCACGAGCCGCAGGCGAGTGCGGAATAGTTTCTTGAGTGCAGCAAAGATACTTTGTGCACGTGTAACATATTGAATTTTTCCTACAGTTACCTTTAAATGTGATCAAACTTCAAAATCCTAACCTAGCAAGAAGAGTCTAGCAACAAGATAACGAAAATTCTGATGAAAGTACTTCAATACATTCATTAAAACACATTGAAACCACTAATAGATAGCAATAAAGTATTGATGATACCTTAATGATTCAATTGAATTCTATCTTAAAATCCTCTTTTGTTCCTATCTCGCAATGGTTAAAATCCCCCAGGCTGTTCACTCTCTCTCACCTAGAGCGCGCTGATCAGGTCTATTAGCTACTCCTCAATAGGTTATGTTAGGTTAGGATAGCGGAAACAATTAGAACATCAGCAAAAACGAAAGAAAAACAAAATGAATAATTGAAAATCAAAAAACAGAGAATAATTCAGAGAATATCCAAAAAATAAGAAAAGATAATACATCACAAAAATAATTGAAATAACAATACTGAAAATTGAAAGTGCAACTGAAATGCAGCGACGAAACTCACAGAGGCAGTGGCTACGCAGAACACATCCGCAGCCGTGTTCGGCGTTGCCAACATGATTTCAAGAGCCATATAACCTTATCAGCAGCAAACATTTTGAGAAATTGAGATATTAGGTTGCAAATCTGGAGTGCGATAATTTTCTTTACGCACTAGAGCGTTAAGAAAGCACTTTAGGTACTGAAATCAGTGCAGGAACAGCCACATTATGAGGTAACTGTAGGAAAACAAAGTAATGAATTATTATGATGAAATAATTGATGAATGATGAATCAAATGTTGAAGAATGTTATTGAGAGAGAAAAAGATAGAGGCAGAAAGAAGAGAGAGAGAGAAAAAAGTGAAATTGAGAGAGAGAGAGTATGGAGAAAGTTACAGGAAGAGATAGAGAGTGTGGTGGAAAGAGAGATACATAAAGAAAAAGTGAGAGAAAGCGAGAGAATATAAGAAATTGTGAGAGGGAGTATGGAGGAAGTGATAGAGAGTGAGAGATAGGAGAAATTGAGAGAAAAGGAGAGAGTAGAAAGTGAGAGGGAGAGAAAGGAGTAAGTGAGAGAGATATATAAATAGAGTGAAATGGTGGAGAGTGGGAGAGACATTGCTTGATAGATCTCTGCAAAGCCTTCTATTTATAATGAACAGCCTTGCCAAAGCGGAGTTAGGAGTCCCTCTTGGTATCCGTTGATAAGTCTCGCAGGTGCTATTCATCAAAAGGAATGACAAATTTCAAAATGAACCAGGATGGAGTAGAAGAAGAAAGAGCGAGTCAGTGATAGAGTGAGAGGGATAGAGATTGGAATAGACTGGATTATATTCTCTATTCATGTAGATAACAAATATGTCAGTTTCAATTCTAGATTATAATAGTGAATTATACAAATAATGATTCGACAAAAGTACACTAGTAGTTCTGTGAACAGTAGACCTCGCGAAAAAGCCATGCTGTCAATGCGTTTAGCCGAAAATTAGCTGTTTTCTTGTCCACGTGTACAGAATTGGTCCTGTCAACTGTGTCGAGAGAGATGTTGTCAGGCGCCCCCCAAAATACTTTGTGTACATATAATTTAATTTTTTTCATTTTTACGTTTTTATTCATTTTTTTAAATTAATGGCGAAAACAGCACATCGATATGTCAAACGGTTTTCAAGATATTTTAACTATCAATCAGACATATTTACATTGTCAGAGTGGGCGATTAGTATTAGAACGGCTTGATTTTCAAATATAGAGGTAATTTGATGATAGGGGTGATTGAGGATCCTACTCAAATCAAAAAGATAAATTTACAGTGACTTTTTCAAATTTAGTCCGCCATCTTGGATTTGCTATTATTTTTCAAATGATGAGGTGGTGATGCGATACATGATTTCAATACGGAATTTTGAGGCAAAATGAATGGTGAAAACCGCACATCGATATGTCGAACCGTTTTTGAAATATCAGAGTAAATATGAATAATAATTGGAATTAAACGTTTGACATATCGATGTCCGGTTTTCGCCATTTATTTTCTCTTTAAATTCTGTATCGAAATCATGCATAAAATTACCACCTTACCATTTAAAAAATGAACTTAGATAACAATATGGCAGATCCAAGATGGCGGATCAAATTTCTGAAGTCACAGTGAAGTAGTGTTTTCAATTTCAGTACGATCCCCAATGTCACCTA
Source organism: Laodelphax striatellus (assembly GCA_017141395.1). Lineage (NCBI taxonomy): Eukaryota > Metazoa > Arthropoda > Insecta > Hemiptera > Delphacidae > Laodelphax > Laodelphax striatellus. The sequence continues at coordinate 9,879,384 of CM029543.1, read as the reverse complement.
CCGTCAAATTACCTTCGTATAAGAAATATTAAGCCGTTTCCATAATTTTCACCAACCCTGTATAACTTAGTTCATGAAGTGATAAAGAAGGACTGGAATAAAAAAAGGAAACGTTAAAGGAATAGTTAAAGGAAACGTCTTCCCTACGTTAAAAAAGTGTGAAGCCTGTCATGGCCTTCTTGAGTTTTGTCTAAAGATGGCCGTGCTGTGTCTCGATCTCATTGGAAGAGGAGAAAGAGGAGAAGGAGGAGAAGGAAGAGGAGGAGAAGGAAGAGGAGGGAGGAGGAGGAGGAGGATGAGAAGGAGGAGGAGGAGGAGGAGGAGGAGGAGGAGGAGGAGGAGAAAGAGAAAGAGTAATGGGAGAAGGAGAATGAGGGAGAAAAAGAAAAGGAGGAGGAGGAAGAGGAGAAAGAGATAGCTATGAGAAATAGAAGGAAGAAGAAGAAGAAGGAGAAGAAGAAGAAGAAAAACGACGGAGAAGATGAGGAGGGAGAAGATGAAAAGAAGAAGGAGAAATAAATGGGAAGGAGAAGATAAGGGGGAGAAGATGAAAAGAAGAAGCAGAAGAAGAAGAAGAAGAAGAAGAAGAAGAAGAAGAAGAAGAAGAAGCAGAAGAAAAAAAAAATGGAGAAGGAAAAGAAGAGAAACAAGAAGAAGGAATAGGAGAAGAACTAGGAGGAGAAGGAGATAAGAAGGAGGAGAAGAAGTGGAGGAAAATAGTGAAAGAATTGAGATAAAGATAGTTAGAGTAATAGATAATGAGTAATCGATAGAAGTGAGAAAAAAATAGGGGAGAAGAAGATGAAGAATAAGAAAAATAAAAAAAAGGAAAGGAAGAAGGAGGAAAGAAAAAAATGGGTGGGGGAGAAGGGGAAGGCTGTGGAGAAATACTAGTAGAAGGGGGAAAAGAAGGAGAAACGAATTAGAATAAGGAAAAGAAAAAGAAGGAGAAGAAGAAGCAGAGAAGAAGGAGAAGAAGAATAAGATGAGGGAAAATAAGAATAAGGAGATGAATAAGACAAAGAAGAAGGAAAAAGAAGAAGAAGAAGAATGTGGTGGAGGAGGAGGTGATGACTGTAAAGAAATACTAGTAGAAGAGGAGGGAGAAGGCAAGAAAGAAGAATAGTAAGGAAAAGAAGAAGTAGAAAAAAGAAGAAGAAGACGGAGTAGTCAAAGAAGAAAATGTAGATCAGCAGTACAGCGGGAATACATCATTCCAGGGGGCTGTCATTGAAGGAGTGGAAGTATCGTATCTTCCCTACGTTAAAAAAGAGTGAAGCCTGTGTCATGGCCTTCTTGAGTTTTGTCTAAAGATGGCCATGCTGTGTCTCGATCTCATTGGCTGTGTGGCACGATCCCATTGGCCGAATACACTCTGGACCGATGTCGGCCATTATTATGGACCTAATTTTGGCGGTGTATTTGAATTCAGAGCCATCATGTTAAATTTAATTTTCATAAAGTCTTGGAAGTTTATGGTATAAATCAAACCCGTTGAAAGAATATAGTTTATATTTACGGAAAAATACAACATTTTTGACAGATTTTGTGTTTTTTAGGCTGGTTTGGGTAGAAGTCATGTAGTTGTTTTCAAACACAGCGCCAAAATTAGGCCAATAATAATAGCCGACATCCTACTCCCATTATTTCTCTTACTTCCTCTCCCTCAGATCCCTGCATTAGTCTAATGTCGAGGCAAACTTCTATCCAAGATCTAAGTTCTGAAAGACTTATGATTGATATGATTTACTACGGTTAACTCAATTGAGAACTTAGTAGATATTAGTCGCTGACGATTGAAGCTAACTTGTATTATTAATTGACAATTTAACTCATGTTGAATCTTAATAAGATAAGTCATATATATTATATGTCACAGGAGGTTCTTCAACTTTGGAATCAAATTGCTTGATTTGTCAGACAAGACTTTAACTAAGAATGTGATACAATGCTGCTATTATGAATGTTGAGCGGAGCGTTTGTCTGCAGACAACTTCTTCTTCTTTATTCTTCTTATTCTTATTCTTCTTCTTCTTCTTCTTTCTTCTTCTTCTCCTTCTCCTTCTCCTTCTTCTTCTCCTTCTTCTCCTTCTACTCTTTCTCCTCCTTCTTCTTCTTCATGTTCTTCTTCTTCTTCTTCTTCTTCTTCCTTCTTCTCTTCTTTTTTCTTCTTCTTCTTCTTCTTCTTCTTCTTCTTCTTCTTCTTCTTCTTCTTATTCCTCTTCTTCTTCTCTTTCTCCTTCTTCTTCTCCCTTCTTCTTCTTTTTCTTCTTCTTCTTCTTCTTCTTCTTCTTCTTCTTCTTCTTCTTCTTCTTCTTCTTCTTCCTTCCCTCTTCTTCCTTCCTCTTTCCTCTCTCTTCTTCTTTTTCATCTTCTCCTTCTTTTTCTTCTTCTTCTTCCTCCTTCTCCTTCTTCTCCTTCTTCTTTCTTCTCCTCCTCCTTCTTCTCCTCCTCTTCTTCTCCTTCTTCTTCTTCTCCTCCTTCTTCTTCTCCTTCTTCTTCCTTCTCCTTCTTCTTCTTCCACCTCCTTTTTCTTCCTTCTACTTCTTCTTCTTTTTCTTCTCCTCCTCCTCACCCTCCTCCCTCTTCTTCCCATTCTCTTTCTTCCTCTTCCTCTTCTCCTTCTTCTTCTTCTCATAATTACGCTCTTCGCCTTCCTCTCCTTCTTCTCAGTCTTTCATTTCTTCATCCTTTTATTTTTCTTTTTCTTCTTCTTCTCTTTCTCCCAACTTCTTCCTCTCCTTCTTCTTCTTCTTGTTTCCGATCTTCTTCTACTTCCTTTTCTCGTTACCCTTCTTCTTCTACTTCTATATCTTCGTCACATCCATCAGAACAAATTCCATCAGACAGATTTCCGTAACATGAATAATTCTCAAAGCAATTCTCTGGGACCTAAGCTGCTGGCTGGATTTATTTTTATCTTTTTCCCTTTTTCGTATATGTTACCTCTTGTCTTTGTTCCTCTCTGTTCACATAGGATCTCTGTTTCGTTCTTTTTCGGCTTTTCCTCTCACTTTCAGATGCTGAAATTCTTCAAGTGTTTGTACAAGATAGAATTTGCTCTGAAACTTTCTTACATTGTCTACTGTCAATTTCTTCTTCTTTTCTTCTTCTCTTCTTCTTCTTCTTCTACTTCTTCACTTTATTCTTCTTTTTTCTCCTTTATCTCCTTCTTCTTCTTCACTTTATTCTTCTTTTTTCTCCTTTATCTTCTTCCTTCTTCTTCTCCTCCCTCTTCTTCTTCTTCAGCTTCTCCTTCTTATTCTTCTTTTTCTATTTCTTTTCTTCTTCCTGTTCTTGTTCTACCAGTTTCTCTACTCATTCCCTTCCTCTGCATTCTCTCCCTACAATTCTTCTTCTTTCTCTGCTCCTCTCTCTCCCTCCTTCCCTTTTCTTCCTCTTCATCATCTTCTTATTTTTCTCCTCCTCCTCCTTCTTGTTCTTTTCCAAAAGGAAGGAAATCGAAAAGAATAGAAGAGTAGTGGTACAGTTGGTGATAAATTGATAAGAGAAGACTATGAAGAAGAAGAAGAAGAAGGAAGAAGAAGAAGAAGAAGAAGAAAAAGAAGAAGAAGAGAAGAGAAGTAGATGAATAAGAAGAATTAGTAGAAGAACAGGAAGAACAAAACAAGAGGAAGAAGAAAAAATTTTATCTTCGACTCTTTTCGATTCCCTTCATTCCCATCCCTTCCTCCTCTCATCCTCTGGCCTCTTCTTTTTCTTTTCCGCCTCCTCTTCTATCTCCTCATCTTCCTCCATTTTCCCCTCCTCATTCTTTTTCTCTTTTCTTCTCCTTCTTCTTATTCTTCTTCTCACCTCTTCCTTCTCCTCCACTCCTTCTTCCTCCATCAACACCTCCTTCTCCTCCTCTTCCACCTCCATCATCTCCTCCTTCTTCTTCTTCTCTCTCTCCTTTCCATCCCTCCTTCCTTCCTCTCCCTCCTCTTCCTCTTCTTCCTTCTTGCCAACGACATTTCTATTTGTTTTTGAGCTTGTAGAACATAGAGTATTACTGAGTACAACAAGAAGTATTATTTTTGGGACACTCTGTATATACATTGTAAAAAGAACAGTATAATTAGGCTATATTACCTTGTATAGCAGGATCATTTCAACTTGTCAGAAAACAGCTGTTTCTGGTAATAAGTAAACAGTGATTCTCCCAAGTAATGGGAGAAGGAGAATGAGGAGAAAGAAAAGGAGGAGGAGGAAGAGGAGAAAGAGATAACTATGAGAAATAGAAGGAAAAGAAGAAGAAGGAGAAGAAGAAGAAGAAAACGACGGAGAAGATGAGGAGGGAGAAGATGAAAAGAAGAAGGAGAAATAAATGGGGAAGGAGAAGATAAGGGGAGAAGATGAAAAGAAGAAGAAGAAGAAGAAGAAGAAGAAGAAGAAGAAGAAGAAGAAGAAGAAGAAGAAGAAGAAAATGGAGAAGGAAAAGAAGAGGAACAAGAAGAAGGAATAGGAGAAGAACTAGGAGGAGAAGGAAATAAGAAGGAGGAGAAGAAGTGGAGGAAAATAGTAAAAGAATTGAGATAAAGATAAAGTTAGAGTAATAGATAATGAGTAATCGATAGAAGTGAGAAAAAAATAGGGAGAAGAAGATAAAGAATAAGAAAAATAAAAGAAGGAAAGGAAGAAGGAGGAAAGAAAAAATGGGTGGTGGAGAAGGAAGGCTGTGGAGAAATACTAGTAGAAGAGGGAGAAGAAGGAGAAACTAATTAGAATAAGGAAAAGAAGAAGAAGGAGAAGAAGAAGCAGAGAAGAAGGAGAAGAAGAATAAGATAAGGGAAAATAAGAATAAGGAGATGAATAAGACAAAGAAGAAGGAAAAAAGAAGAAAAGAAGAAGAATGTGGTGGAGGAGGAGGTGATGACTGTAAAGAAATACTAGTAGAAGAGGAGGGAGAAGGAGAGAAAGAAGAATAATAAGGAAAGAAGAAGAAAAAAGAAGAAGAAGAAGAAGGAGTGGTTAAAGAAGAAAATGTAGATCTGCAGTACAGCGGGAATACATCATTCCAGGGGGCTGTCATTGAAGGAGTGGAAGTATCGTATCTTCCCTACGTTAGAAAAGAGTGAAGCCTGTGTCATGGCCTTCTTGAGTTTTGTCTAAAGATGGCCATGCTGTGTCTCGATCTCATTGGCTGTGTGGCGCGATCCCATTGGCCGAATACACTTGACCGATGTCGGCCATTATTATGGACCTATTTTGGCGGTGTATTTGAATTCAGAGCCATCATGTTAAATTTAATTCTCATGGAGTTTTGAAAGTTTATGGTATCTTTCGCGGTATTAATCAAACCCGTTGAAAGAATATAGTTAATATTTACGGAAAAATACAACATTTTTGACGGATTTTGTGTTTTTTAGGCTGGTTTGGGTAGAAGTTATGTAGTTGTTTTCAAACACAGCGCCAAAATTAGGCCCATAATAATGGCCGACATCCTACTCCCATTATTTATCTCACTTCGTCTCCCTTAGATGTCAGCTCCCTGCATCAGTCTGATGTCGAGGCAAACTTCTATCCAAGATCTAAGTTCTGAAAGACTTATGATTGATATGATTTACTACGGTTAACTCAATTGAGAACTTAGTAGATATTAGTCGCTGACGATTGAAGCTAACTTGGATTATTAATTGACAATTTAACTCATGTTGAATCTTAATAAGATAAGTCATATACTATCATGTTATATGTTATGTGTCACTGTAGGTTCTTCAACTTTGTAATCAAATTGCTTGATTTGTCAGACAAGACTTTAACTAAGAATGTGATACAATGCTGCTCTTGCGAACGTTGAGAGGAGCGTCTGTCTGCAGACTTCTTCTTCTTTTTATTCTTCTTCTTCCTTCTTCTTCTTCTTCTTCTTCTTCTCCTTCTCCTTCTCCTTCCTCTTCTTCTCCTTCTTCTTCTCCTCCCTTCTCCTTCTTCTTCTTCTTCTCTTCTTCTTCTTCTTCTTCTTCTTCTTCTCCCTTCTCTTCTCTTTTCTTCTTCTTCTTCTTCTTCTTCTTCTTCTTCTTCTTCTCTCTCTCCTTCTTCTTCTTCTCTCTTCTTTCGCCTTCTTCTCCTCCTTCTTCTTCTCCTTCCACTTCTTTTCCTTCTTCTTCTTCTTCTTCTTCTTCTTCTTCTTCTTCTTCTTCTTCTTCTCCTTCTTCCTTCTTCCTCTCCTCCTTCTTCTTCTTCTTCTTCTTCTTCTTCTTCTTCATCTTCTCCTTCTCCTTCTTCTTCTTCTTCTTCTTCTCTCCTTCTCCTTCTTCTCCTCCTTCCTCTTCTTCCCTCCCTCCTTCTTCTTCTCCTCCTTCTTCTTCTCCTTTCTTCTCCTTTTCTTCTTCTCTTCTCCTTCATCTTCATCTTATTCTTCTTTTTCTTTTTCATCATCTTCTCCTTCTTCTTCTCCACCTCCTTTTTCTTCTTCTACTTCTTCTTCTTCTTCTCCTCCTCCTCACTCCTCCTCCTCCTCCTTCTTCCCATTCTTTTCTTCCTCTTCCTCTTCTCCTTCTTCTTCTTCTCATAATTACGCTCTTCGCCTTCCTCTCCTTCTTCTCAGTCTTTCATTTCTTCATCCTTTTATTTTTCTTTTCTTCTTCTCTCTCTCCAACTTCTCTCCTTCTTCTCTTCTTCTTGTTTCCTGATCTTCTTCTACTTCCTTTTCTCGTTACCCTTCTTCTTCTACTTCTATATCTTCGTCACATCCATCAGAACAAATTCCATCAGACAGATTTCCGTAACATGAATAATTCTCAAAGCAATTCTCTAGGACCCAAGCTGCTGGCTGGATTTATTTTTATCTTTTCCCTTTTTCGTATATATGTTACCTCTTGTCTTTGTTCCTCTCTGTTCACATAGGATCTCTGTTTCGTTCTTTTTCGGCTTTTCCTCTCACTTTCAGATGCTTTTGAAATTCTTCAAGTGTTTGTACAAGATAGAATTTGCTCTGAAACTTTCTTACATTGTCTACTGTCAATTTCTTCTTCTTTTCTTCTTTCTCTTCTTCTTCTTCTTCTACTTCTTCACTTTATTCTTCTTCTTTTCTCCTTTATCTCCTTCTTCTTCCTTCTCTTCTTCTCCTCGTATCTTCTTCCTTCTCTTCTTCTTCTCCCTCTTCTTCTTCTTCAGCTTCTCCTTCTTATTCTTCTTTTTCTATTTCTTTTCTTCTTCCTGTTCTTGTTCTACCAGTTTCTCTACTCATTCCCCTTCCTCTGCATTCTCTCCCACAATTCTTCTTCTTTCTCTTGCTCCTCTCCTCCTTCCCTTTCTTCTTCTTCTTCTTGTTCTTATTTTTCTTCCTCCTCCTTCTTGTTCTTTCCAAAAGGAAGGAAATCGAAAAGAATAGAAGAGAGTAGTGGTACAGTTGGTGATAAATTGATAAGAGAAGACTATGAAGAAGAAGAAGGAGAAGAAGAAGAAGAAGAAGAAGAAGAAGAAGAAGAGAAGAGAAGTAGATGAATAAGAAGAATTAGTAGAAAAACAGGAAGAACAAAAGAAGAGGAAGAAGAAAAAATTTTATCTTCGACTCTTTTCGATTCCCTTCATTCCTATCTCTTCCTCCTCTCATCCTCTGGCCTCTTCTTTTTCTTTTCCGTCTCCTCTTCTATCTCCTCATCTTCCTCCATTTTCCCCTCCTCATTCTTTTTTCTCTTTTTCTTCTCCTTCTTTTTTTTTTTCTTCTTCTCCCCCTCTTCCTTCTCCTCCACTCCTTCTTCCTCCATCAACACCTCCTTCTCCTCCTCTTCCACCTCCACCATCTCCTCCTTCTTCTTCTCTCTCTGCTTTTCCATCCCCTCCTTCTTCCACTCCCTCCTCTTCCTCTTCTTCCTTCTTGCCAACGACATTTCTATTTGTTTTTGAGCTTGTAGAACATAGAGTATTACTGAGTACAACAAGAAGTATTATTTTTGGGACACTCTGTATATACATTGTAAAGAACAGTATAATTAGGCTATATTACCTTGTATAGCAGGATCATTTCAACTTGTCAGAAAACAGCTGTTTCGGTAATAAGTAAACAGTGATTCTCCCAAGTAATGGGAGAAGGAGAATGAGGAGAAAAAGAAAAGGAGGAGGAGGAAGAGGAGAAAGAGATAGCTATAGAAATAGAAGGAAAAGAAGAAGAAGGAGAAGAAGAAGAAGAAAAACGACGGAGAAGATGAGGAGGAGAAGATGAAAAAGAAGAAGGAGAAATAAATGGGAAGGAGAAGATAAGGGGAGAAGATGAAAAGAAGAAGAAGAAGAAGAAGAAGAAGAAGAAGAAGAAGAAGAAGAAGAAGAAAATGGAGAAGGAAAAGAAGAGGAACAAGAAGAAGGAATAGGAGAAGAACTAGGAGGAGAAGGAAATAAGAAGGAGGAGAAGAAGTGGAGGAAAATAGTAAAAGAATTGAGATAAAGATAGTTAGAGTAATAGATAATGAGTAATCGATAGAAGTGAGAAAAAAATAGGGGAGAAGAAGATAAAGAATAAGAAAAATAAAAGAAGGAAAGGAAGAAGGAGGAAAGAAAAAAATGGGTGGTGGAGAAGGGCAGGCAGTGGAGAAATACTAGTGGAAGAGGGAGAAGAAGGAGAAACTAATTAGAATAAGGAAAAGAAG
>CM029543.1:9794074-9870355 GCA_017141395.1 Laodelphax striatellus | reverse complement strand
GAAGAATAAGATAAGGGAAAATAAGAATAAGGAGATGAATAAGACAAAGAAGAAGGAAAAAAGAAGAAAAGAAGAAGAATGTGGTGGAGGAGGAGGTGATGACTGTAAAGAAATACTAGTAGAAGAGGAGAAGGAGAGAAAGAATAATAAGGAAAAGAAGAAGAAAAAGAAGAAGAAGAAGAAGGAGTAGTTAAAGAAGAAAATGTAGATCTACAGTACAGCAGGAATACATCATTCAGGGGCTGTCCTTGAAGGAGTGGAAGTATCGTATCTTCCCTACGTTAAAAAAGAGTGAAGCCTGTGTCATGGCCTTCTTGAGTTTTGTCTAAAGATGGCCATGCTGTGTCTCGATCTCATTGGCTGTGTGGCGCGATCCCATTGGCCGAATACACTCTGGACCGATGTCGGCCATCATTATGGACCTATTTCATGGCGGTGTATTTGAATTCAGAGCCATCATGTTAAATTTAATTTTCATGGAGTCTTGGAAGTTTATGATGGTATCTTTTGCGGTATAAATCAAATCCGTTGAAAGAATATAGTTAATATTTACGGAAAAATACAACATTTTTGACGGATTTTGTGTTTTTTAGGCTGGTTTGGGTAGAAGTTATGTAGTTGTTTTCAAACACAGCGCCAAAATTAGGCCCATAATAATGGCCGACATCCTACTCCCATTATTTCTCTTACTTCCTCTCCCTTAGATGTCAGCTCCCTGCATCAGTCTGATGTCGAGGCAAACTTCTATCCAAGATCTAAGTTCTGAAAGACTTATGATTGATATGATTTACTACGGTTAACTCAATTGAGAACTTAGTAGATATTAGTCGCTGACGATTGAAGCTAACTTGGATTATTAATTGACAATTTAACTCATGTTGAATCTTGATAAGATAAGTCATGTTCTAATATGTCACTGTAGGTTCTTCAACTTTGTAATCAAATTGCTTGATTTGTCAGACAGGACTTTAACTAAGAATGTGATACAATGCTGCTATTGCAAATGTTGAGCGGAGCGTTTGTCTGCAGACTTATTCTTCTTCTTCTTCTTCTTATTCTTATTCTTCTTCTTCTTCTCCTTCTTCTCCTTCTCCTTCTCCTTCTTCTTCTCCTTCTTCTTCTTCTCCTCCTTCTCCTTCTTCTTCTTCTTCTTGTTCTTCTTCTTCTTCTTCTTCTTTTTTCTTCTCCTTTCTCTTCTACTTTTTTCTTCTTCTTCTTCTTCTTCTTCTTCTTCTTCTTCTTCTTCTTCTCTTTCTCCTTCTTCTTCTTCTTCTCTTTCTCCTTCTTCTCCTTCCTTCTTCTCCTTCTTCTTCTCCTTTTTCATCTTCTTCTTCTTCTTCTTCTTCTTCTTCTTCTTCTTCTTCTTCTTCTTCTTCTTCCTCTCCCTCTTCTTCTCCTTCTTTTTCCTCTTCTCCTTCTTCTTCTTCTTCTTCATCTTCTCCTTCTCCTTCTTCTTCTTCTTCTTCTTCTCCTCCTTCTCCTTCTTCTCCTCCTTCTTCTTCTCCTCCTTCTTTTTCTCCTCCTTTTTCTTATCCTTTTCTTCTCCTTTTTCTTCTTCTTCTTCTCCTTCATCTTCATCTTATTCTTCTTTTTCTTTTTCATCATCTTCTCCTTCTTCTTCTCCACCTCCTTTTTCTTCTTCTACTTCTTCTTCTTTTTCTTCTCCTCCTCCTCACTCCTCCTCCTCTTCTTCCCATTCTCTTTTCTTCCTCTTCCTCTCCCCCTTCTTCTTCTCCTCTTTATTTCTCTCTTCATTTTCCTCCCCTTCTTCCCCGTCTTCTATTTCTTCATCCTTTTATTCTTCTTTTTCTCCTTCTCTTTCTCCAACTTCTTCCTTTCTTTCTTCTTCTTCTTCTTGTTTCCCTTCTTTTTCTACTTCCTTTTCTCCTTCCTCTTCTTCTGCTACTTCTATATCTTCGTAACATCTATCAGAACAAATTCCATCAGACAGATTTCCGTAACGTATGAATAATTCTCAAAGCAATTCTCTGGGGACATAAGTTGCTGGCTGGATTTATTTTTTATCTTTTTCCTCTTTTTTCGTATATGTTACCTCTTGTCTTTGTTCCTCTTTGTTCACATAGGAACTCTTTTCCGTTCTCTTTCGATTTTTTCCTCTCACTTTCAGATGCTTTTGGAATTCTTCAAGTGTTTGTACAAGATAGAATTTGCTCTGAAACTTTCTTACATTGTCTACTGTCAATTTTCTTCTTCTTTTCTTCTTTCTTCTTCTTCTTCTTCTACTTCTTCACTTTATTCTTCTTTTTTTTCTCCTTTATCTCCTTCTTCTTCTTCACTTTATTCTTCTTTTTTCTCCTTTATCTTCTTCCTCCTTCTCTTCTTCTCCTCCCTCTTCTTCTTCTTCAGCTTCTCCTTCTTATTCTTCTTTTTCTATTTCTTTTCTTCTTCCTGTTCTTGTTCTACCAGTTTCTCTACTCATTCCCTTCCTCTGCATTCTCTCCCTACAATTCTTCTTCTTTCTCTGCTCCTCTCTCTCCCTCCTTCCCCTTTTCTTCTTCATCTTCTTCTTATTTTTCTTCTCCTCCTCCTCCTTCTTGTTCTTTCCAAAAGGAAGGAAATCGAAAAGAATAGAAGAGAGTAGTGGTACAGTTGGTGATAAATTGATAAGAGAAGACTATGAAGAAGAAGAAGAAGGAGAAGAAGAAGAAGAAGAAGAAAAGAAGAAGAAGAGAAGAGAAGTAGATGAATAAGAAGAATTAGTAGAAGAACAGGAAGAACAAAACAAGAGGAAGAAGAAAAAAGTTTATCTTCGACTCTTTTCTATTCCCTTCAGTCCTATCTCTTCCTCCTCTCATCCTCTTGCCTCTTCTTTTTCTTTTCCGGCTCCTCTTCTATCTCCTCATCTTCCTCCATTTTCCCTCCTCATTCTTTTTTCTCTTTTTCTTCTGATTCTTCTTATTCTTCTTCTTCTCCACCTCTTCCTTCTCCTCCACTCCTTCTTCCTCCATCAACACCTCCTTCTCCTCCTCTTCCACCTCCATCATCTCCTCCTTCTTCTTCTTCTCTCTCTCCTTTTCCATCCCCTCCTTCTTCCTCTCCCTCCTCTTCCTCTTCTTCCTTCTTGCCAACGACATTTCTATTTGTTTTTGAGCTTGTAGAACATAGAGTATTACTGAGTACAACAAGAAGTATTATTTTTGGGACACTCTGTATATACATTGTAAAAAGAACAGTATAATTAGGCTATATTACCTTGTATAGCAGGATCATTTCAACTTGTCAGAAAACAGCTGTTTCGGTAATAAGTAAACAGTGATTCTCCCAAGTAATGGGAGAAGGAGAATGAGGAGAAAAAGAAAAGGAGGAGGAGGAAGAGGAGAAAGAGCTAGCTAGGAGAAATAGAAGGAAAAGAAGCAAAAGGAGAAGAAGAAGAAGAAAAACGACGGAGAAGATGAGGAGGGAGAAGATGAAAAAGAAGAAGGAGAAATAAATGGGGTAGGAGAAGATAAGGGGGGAGAAGATGAAAAGAAGAAGAAGAAGAAGAAGAAGAAGAAGAAGAAGAAGAAGAAGAAGAAGAAGAAAATGGAGAAGGAAAAGAAGAGGAACAAGAAGGAATAGGAGAAGAACTAGGAGGAGAAGGAGATAAGAAGGAGAAGAAGAAGTGGAAAAAAATAGTGGAAGAAGTGAGATATAGATAGTTAGAGTAATGGATAGTGAGAAATCGATAGAAGTGAGAAAAAAAAATAGGGGAGAAGGAGATGAAGAATAAAAAAAATGAAGAAGGAAAAGAAGAGAGAGGAAAGAAAAAATGGGTGGAGGAGAAGGTGAAGGCTGTGGAGAAATACTAGTAGAAGAGGGAGGAACTAATTAGAATAAGGAAAAGAAGAAGAAGCTGAGAAGAAGAGAAAGAAGAATAAGATGAGGGAAAATAAGAATAAGACAAAGAAGAAGGAAAAAAGGAGAAAAGAAGAGGAATGTGGTGGAGGAGGAGGTGATGACTGTAAAGAAATACTAGTAGAAGAGGAGGGAAAAGGAGAGAAAGAAGAATAATAAGGAAAGAAGAAGAAAAAAAAAAGAAGAAGAAGAAGAAGGAGTAGTTAAAGAAGAAAATGTAGATCTACAGTACAGCGGGAATACATCATTCCAGGGGGCTGTCATTGAAGGAGTGGAAGTATCGTATCTTCCCTACGTTAGAAAAGAGTGAAGCCTGTGTCATGGCCTTCTTGAGTTTTGTCTAGGGATGGCCATGCTGTGTCTCGATCTCATTGGCTGTGTGGCGCGATCTCATTGGCCGAATACACTCTGGACCGATGTCGGCCATTATTATGGACCTATTTTGGCGGTGTATTTGAATTCAGAGCCATCATGTTAAGTTTCATTTTCATGGAGTCTTGGAAGTTTATGGTATCTTTGTGGTATAAATCAAACCCGTTGAAAGAATATAGTTAATATTCACGGAAAAATACAACATTTTGATAGATTTTGTGTTTTTAGGCTGGTTTGGGTAGAAGTCATGTAGTTGTTTTCAAACACAGCGCCAAAATTAGGCCAATAATAATAGCCGACATCCTACTCCCATTATTTCTCTTACTTCCTCTCCCTCAGATCCCTGCATTAGTCTAATGTCGAGGCAAACTTCTATCCAAGATCTAAGTTCTGAAAGACTTATGATTGATATGATTTACTACGGTTAACTCAATTGAGAACTTAGTAGATATTAGTCGCTGACGATTGAAGCTAACTTGTATTATTAATTGACAATTTAACTCATGTTGAATCTTAATAAGATAAGTCATATATATTATATGTCACAGTAGGTTCTTCAACTTTGAAATCAAATTGCTTGATTTGTCAGACAAGACTTTAACTAAGAATGTGATACAATGCTGCTATTGCGAATGTTGAGCGGAGCGTTTGTCTGCAGACTTCTTCTTCTTTTTATTCTTCTTATTCTTATTCTTCTTCTTATTCTTCTCCTTCTTCTCCTTCTCCTTCTCCTTCTTCTTCTCCTTCTTCTTCTTCTCCTCTCCTTCTTCTTCTTCTTCTTCTTCTTCTTCTTCTTCTTCTTCTTCTTTTTTCTTCTTCTTCTTTTCTTCTTCTTCTTCTTCTTCTTCTTCTTCTTCTTCTTCTTCTTCTTCTTCTTCTTCTTTCTCCTTCTTCTCCTCCTTCTTCTTCTCCTTCTTCTTCTCCTTTTCTTCTTCTTCTTCTTCTTCTTCTTCTTCTTCTTCTTCTTCTTCTTCTTCTTCTTCTTCCTCTTCCTTCTTCTCCTTCTTTTCCTCTTCTCCTTCTTCTTCTTCTTCTTCATCTTCTCCTTCTCCTTCTTCTTCTTCTTCTTCTTCTTCTCCTCCTTCTCCTTCTTCTCCTCCTTCTTCTTCTCCTCCTTCTTCTTCTCCTCCTTCTTCTTCTCCTTTTCCTTCTCCTTTTCTTCTTCTACTTCTTCTCCTTCATCTTCATCTTATTCTTCTTTTCTTTTTCATCATCTTCTCCTTCTTCTTCTCCACCTCCTTTTTCTTCTTCTACTTCTTCTTCTTTTTCTTCCGCCTCCTCCTCACTCCTCCTCCTCTTCTTCCCATTCTCTTTTTTTCATCTTCCTTTTCTCCTTCTTCTTCTTCTCATAATTACGCTCTTCGCCTTCCTCTCCTTCTTCTCAGTCTTTCATTTCTTCATCCTTTTATTTTTCTTTTTCTTCTTCTTCTCTTTCTCCAACTTCTTCCTCTCCTTCTTCTTCTTCTTGTTTCCGATCTTCTTCTACTTCCTTTTCTCGTTACCCTTCTTCTTCTACTTCTATATCTTCGTCACATCCATCAGAACAAATTCCATCAGACAGATTTCCGTAACATGAATAATTCTCAAAGCAATTCTCTTGGGACCTAAGCTGCTGGCTGGATTTATTTTTTATCTTTTTCCCCTTTTTTCGTATATGTTACCTCTTGTCTTTGTTCCTCTCTGTTCACATAGGATCTCTGTTTCGTTCTTTTTCGGCTTTTCCTCTCACTTTCAGATGCTTTTGAAATTCTTCAAGTGTTTGTACAAGATAGAATTTGCTCTGAAACTTTCTTACATTGTCTACTGTCAATTTCTTCTTCTTTTCTTCTTTCTCTTCTTCTTCTTCTTCTACTTCTTCACTTTATTCTTCTTTTTTTCTCCTTTATCTCCTTCTTCTTCTTCACTTCTTCTTCTTCTTTTTCTCCTTTATCTTCTTCCTCCTTCTCTTCTTCTCCTCCTCTTCTTCTTCTTCTTCAGCTTCTCCTTCTTATTCTTCTTTTTTCTATTTCTTTTTCTTCTTCCTGTTCTTGTTCTACCAGTTTCTCTACTCATTCCCCTTCCTCTGCATTCTCTCCCTACAATTCTTCTTCTTTCTCTGCTCCTCTCTCTCCCTCCTTCCCCTTTTCTTCTTCATCTTCTTCTTATTTTCTTCTCCTCCTCCTCCTTCTTGTTCTTTTCCAAAAGGAAGGAAATCGAAAAGAATAGAAGAGAGTAGTGGTACAGTTGGTGATAAATTGATAAGAGAAGACTATGAAGAAGAAGAAGAAGGAGAAGAAGAAGAAGAAGAAGAAGAAGAAGAAGAGAAGAGAAGTAGATGAATAACAAGGATTAGTAGAAAAACAGGAAGAACAAAACAAGAGGAAGAAGAAAAAATTTTATCTTCGACTCCTTTCGATTCCCTTCATTCCTATCTCCTCCTCCTCTCACCCTCTGGCCTCTTCTTTTTCCCTTCCGCCTCCTCTTCTATCTCCTCATCTTCCTCCATTTTCCCCTCCTCATTCTTTTTTCTCTGTTTCTTCTCCTTCTTCTTATTCGTCTTCTTCTCCACCTCTTCCTGCTCCTCCACTCCTTCTTCCTCCATCAACACCTCCTTCTCCTCCTCTTCCACCTCCATCATCTCCTCCTTCTTCTTCTTCTCTCTCTCCTTTTCCATCCCCTCCTTCTTCCTCTCCCTCCTCTTCCTCTTCTTCCTTCTTGCCAACGACATTTCTATTTGTTTTTGAGCTTGTAGAACATAGAGTATTACTGAGTACAACAAGAAGTATTATTTTTGGGACACTCTGTATATACATTGTAAAAAGAACAGTATAATTAGGCTATATTACCTTGTATAGCAGGATCATTTCAACTTGTCAGAAAACAGCTGTTTCGGTAATAAGTAAACAGTGATTTTGACACAATAAACAAGAGGCTTAAAAGTCTTGAAGACCTTTTTGAAGAAGACATTTCAAAGAATAACTTTTTAAAAGACCTTTACAATAATCTGCGAGACTCAGCATTATTTTGTAGGTTAAGTATTGTGATATTGCTCGTCGAAACATATGTTTTCTGACAAGTTAAAATGACCCTGCTCTATGTACATTCCCTTGTACATAAATAAAAGCAATATGGCGGCAAATTATGTGACAAATTCCAAGTGCGAACAGGAGTAATAATGTGAAAAAGAGAATCTGAAATGTTGTTTTCATGTTAATTCACAAGGCGAATACTGAAAAATAAGTTCTTTCAGCTGGACTAGTGACGGTAGGGCATGCCATAATGAATACAAAATGTGTATTCACAAAGCAAAGGCATGTATCAAGAGAGACGGATGATTTTGTAGTAAGAGAGAGAGAGAGAGATAGAGATACATATAGATAGAGAGAGTGATAGATAGTGAGAGAAAGAGAATAGAATAGAATAGAATAGAATAATCACTTTATTCACGCAGATAACAATATAATATATGTTGCTTAAATTCTAGGTCATAAAAGTCATTTCAATGAACGTCATTCAAAAATAATAATTACAGCATAAGATTAACTGAACAAAACATGGATTAAGAGAGATTTTAAATGAAAATATATAGGTATAAATTTTAATTCAAGATTTTTGAATACAACTTAATACTATTATGATATAATATCGGGGGACCGAGCTGTGCTCGGGAGTCCAAAAGCACAGGAATGGAAATTATAAAGAAAAAAGTATGAAATTAAACAATTTTTTAAAGTACAGCCATCAGTCATATGCACTAAATAATCATTGCACTATAAAAAAATTAATCTCAGCTTTCAAAATATTATGAATAATCGAGTTTGAATGCATATTATTTGAAAAATTGCTTTTGTGGTAAAATTTTGTTTCAGAGAAATAAGAAATAATGAATGGGTTAGTAATCAGCTGTTTTAATGAACTCTTGACGACTTTTCTCAAATAAATAAAAACAGATGACATGGCTAACTTCATGCCTCAAATTTGAAAATACCAATACAATATGGAATATTTTTAATATTTTGAATTTCTTTTAATTTTCTATAGATAAATTAAAATAAACGAATAAACGAAAAATAGATAAACGAATTATCTCAACAGCTGATAATTATAATCTTCTCTCACTCGCACTCACTCTCTCTCAACATCAAGAACCGACGGAAAATTGTTTCTTCTGTCAGCTGATTCTCTGTCACTGTCTCAGCAGCTGAAATAATAATCTTGTCTCACTCACACACCACTGCTCTCACTCTTTCTCATCATTTACTGCCGACGGAAATTTGTTTCTTCTGTCAGCTGATTCCTAAAGGATCGGTTTTTCCTTTTTAATGTCCTTCAGCGAGTTATCCCAGGGATGAGACCCGGCGCAAACTAATTTTTGTATCACAAACCTCCTATATTCCAAATTTCGTCAAAATCGTTAGAGCCGTTTTCGAGATCCGTTGGACATACATACAACATAATTACATAAATACATAAATATAAACATACAGAGATTGCTCGCTTAATATAATAGGATTTTATTTAAATGAATTCATTGGAAATATAAGTAATTGATTTTGTATCTACGTGAAATGGCGGAGTTTGGACATATAAATGTCCATTCTTGGAGAAGGATGTGCAAGGACATCCTTCCCATCAACACTCAACCGTAAAATTATTCAGATAGCTGTAACTAAAAACTGAAATGAAAGTTATATATACTATGTGATATGAATAAAATAAGATGAATGATAAACAAGAGTAATGTACACTAAAAATGGAATTAATTAACAATAATTCGTATACTTTGGATGAGAGAAGAAAAAAAAAGAAAAAAAAAGGAATCCTACCTCATATTTAATTAAAGTGTGAATTGGAAGAAAAAATACGATGCGAGATCAATAGAAGTAAGATCAATAGAGTCTAAAAATTATGATATGAATGATAAACAAAAGTAATGAACGCTAATGATGAAGTAATTGAAAGATGATGAATAAAATGAAGAGTAATGATAATTTGAATTAAAATTAATGTACATTAAGCTAGATGTAATATTGGAACTAATACCTCGTCTGTTTGTTTTAGTAAGCTAGAACATAAAAATCTAAATATGAATAAAATAATATATACAACTATAAATAAGGGGGGGGGGGTTGGAAGTTGTCATGCAGTTGCTCTAAGGTTGGACAGTCATTTTCTCAAAAAGGTGTTTTCTCAGTTTTAGGATGAAGCCCGCTCGGCTCTCGTGGAATCTAATAGTATTGGGGAGCATGTTCCAAGCACGACAAGCACTCACTAAGAATGATTTAGTGTAAATGGTGGTTCGATGATTGGGAATTCTTAAAGTATTTTCTCCGGTTCTAGTACGTGAAACGTCCAACCTTCTGCCTTCAGAAACAAATTTGAAATCATCTTTAAAATAATTCGGTTTACCATAAGTCAAAATATCTCTAACAAGTTTTACTATTCGGAAAAGTCTCTGTTCTGGTAGTTTTAGAGTTGAACTAGCAATGTGAGCTTGAGTAATCCGTTCATGACGTTGAAGAGAGTAAACAAAACGAAGACAGTAATTTTGACATCGCTGCAGTTTATCATTTAGAGTGACTTGCATGTCGTTAAGAACAGAATTGCAATAAATAAAGTGAGGGAAGATCAGAGATCTAACTAGCAATAATCTAATGTTCCTAGGAAGAATGTCATGCAATTTTTTTAATGAGTGCATAGCTGAGAAAACTTTTTTACATGTGCTATTAACTTGCTCTGACCAATCCAGAGTTTTGTTCATGATAATTCCAAGGTTTTTGACTGAGCTACAGTAGGGTATTTCATTGCTATCTACAGTAATTTTGTGGATTGAATTAAAGTCAATGTTGTTAATTATGCGTGAGTATCCAATAATAATAGGCTGCGTTTTGGTAGGATTGAGTTTGAGGCCATTTTTCCTAGTCCATTCAACTATTAACTTTATATCTTCATTCATTTTGTCTACGGTTCCATTGATTTCAGACATTGAACAGCTGGCATAGATTTGAAGGTCATCTGCATAGGTATGGAAGCTACAAAAGTTAATGACAGAGGAGAGGTCGTTTGCATACAGAGTGAACAGTAGGGGTCCTAGGATTGATCCCTGAGGGACACCTTGAATAACATGTATCCAATTTGACCTCTTACCACCAAGAGATACACATTGTTTTCTACCTGTTAGATAAGAATTGAACCATGTTAATACTCTATGATTGAAACCGAGAATAGCTAATTTGTTTAAGAGAACTTTATGGTCAACAGTGTCAAATGCTTTAGAAAAATCAAATAGGCTTAAAATAGTGCATTTTCTATGGTCCATAGCGAACCTTATGTCATCAGTAACACGCAGTAGAGCTGTCTCTGTTGAGTGAGATTTTCGAAATCCGGATTGAAAATTATGAAGTTTACTAGTATGCTCAATGAATTTTATAACTTGTGCATGAACAAGTCTTTCAAGTACTTTAGAAAGGGCGGGTAAGATACTGATTGGTCTAAGTTCTTCAACTTTTGTGGGAGAGGCAACTTTGTTCAATGGACGAACCAGAGCAAGCTTCCAATTTTCAGGAAAAATACCATCATCAAGAGATTTATTGAAGATTAATGTAATGATTGGAAGTACTACAAATAACATTTTCTTGATAAATTTTATTGAAATTTTATCGGCGCCAGTAGCATTACTACGAGTGTGTTGAATTGCTTTAAAAGTGTCTTGTTCTGAAATTGGACAAAAATTAAATTGATCAGCTAATGGTATGTTTGAGTTTCTTACTTGATGGCTGAGAAAGTTGATATGATTACTAATGGTCGTTTCGTCACGTTGAGTCGAGTGTGAGACAAAGTAGTCATTAATATCGTCTAATGGTAAGTCAATGTGAGTTTCAGATTTTTGTTTACCAATGCCGAATTCTTTTATTCCACGCCACAATGATTGAGAATCTTGTCTATTTTCTGTCATGAATGAATTCAAGTACCTGATTTTTGAGTTTCGTAATTGCTGCTTTACTTTATTTCTCAGACTTCGATATTCAATTAAACTATTTTCGTCAAATGTCCTTTTAAATTTACTGTAAGCTTTGTCTCTTTGTCCCATCATTTTAAGAATTTCGTCAGTCATCCATGGTACCCGTCGTTTTCTATTTATCCTTCTGGTCACGTAAGGTGCATGATTGTCATATAGATCAAGAGTAAAATTTTCAAAAGTTGCAACCATTTCATCAACTGAGGACAAACCCTCAATTTGATGCCACGGAGTCTGGGCTACGTCAGTCAAGAAGGCAGCTTCGTCAAAGTGTTTGAAGTCCCTGTATGTTATAAATTTTTGTTTTGGTTTAGGTGGTCTATAAGAGAGCACACAGTATATCAAATCGTGTCCAGAAATGGCGGGAACAGAGATTTGTCCCGTTTGTACAACTTCTTCTGGATCACTCACTATGAGTAGGTCAATGAACGTATGAGAGTCGTTGGTGTGATGAGTTGGGTTGAGCGGTAGAATAGTCATATTGAGGCAATGGAAGATTGTCGTTAGTTGGTGATAGTCGAAATTTCGATTTGTCATGTTAAGGTCGGTGTTCATATCTCCCATAACCAGGATACGGTTGTAAAATGGCATGAAAGAAAGTAATGCGTTTTCGAAATCTGTGAAATGACCTATTTTAGGGGGGCGATAGCATATTCCAACTAGTAATTTATCTGAACTGGATAAAGATAATTCGATTAACATAAATTCAGGTCTAGCAGAATATTCTTGAGCAGATTTAGTTAATATTTTAGTTTTTATACCTTCCTTTACATATACTGCTATACCACCACATGCTTTATTCAATCTATCGTTACGGTAAAGTGTATAACCTGGCAAATTAACTTGACTGGATGGAATACTAGGCTTTAAAAATGATTCTGAGATTCCAATAATATGAAAATTTTGAAAACGAAATATTGCCCTAAGTTCGTCCATGTGATAACTGAGGGACTGTACATTTAAATGAGCCGCAGACAGTTGCTTGTTGTAGGGTCGAAGCCTGTTTGATAAGAAAAGACCAGTGTCTAAGTTACTTTGATCATTATTGTTATTCTTATTATTATTATTATTGCTATTATTCCAACTATTTCGATTAATAGGAGTTGAGAGCAAGCGAGCAGGATTATCATTGTGGAGCATTATTGGAGAGGCAGACGAACGTCGGTCCAAACAGAGAGCAAGGCATGACAGTTAAAATTAAATTAAAACTAAAACTAATTCTACTTAACCTAAATGACTTGATAGTCAAGATCTCCCGATGGAGCAAGCGCATGAGGATGCATTGTTAGCTCAGCTCACTTCACTATAATACACTTCATAAATCGATTCATGTTCACGCAACAAGAAGGTGGTGAGCTTCAGTGTTAGATCCTAGTTAGTGCAGGAGTGCGATGCAGCCCTTTGTGTAGGTTGGTGTCGGATGGTGAAAGATGACGGTGGATTCAGATGAAGTGGCTGTGGACCAGTTCAACTGAAACAAGAAAAAAAAAACAAGCAGAAACAACACGAAAAGACTTGTTGGTGATAACAGGGCCTGATAACAAATTATTAGTCAAATCTCAAAAGCTTGTGTAAAAAGAAATTATGTGAACATTGATATTGATAAACATCACGTCAATGTTTGAACTTGGTCTTAATAATGTTTAAACTTTAGTGTAGTAAACTTTTAGTGTAATAAAGTGATTAAAATGAATTATCGTAATTGTAATCTAATCAACCATGTAATACAAAGTACAGTATTATAGTACCAAATCTATTCATTCCCTTATTAATTATGTGGAGTAACGTTATGGGGGAATTTCATAGAATCAATTAGGATAAAAAGATTGCATAATTTGGGCTGTTAGAGTACTGTAAGGTGGGTATTGTAATTACAAAAACCAAGGCTCCATTGTAATTCTTCCACTTTCCAGCCACTTCAACTTAGAAATTATCTGTCTCAATACGGAAAATTAAAGATTAAGGTTAAATGACAGGAGGCTCTAAAATACGTTTGTAAGAAACAAGGGGACATTATAGTCAAATAGATGATCATGATCAAACAACTGTAGTTTTATTCTATAGGTGAGTCAATGAACTCACTACCCGAAACAAACAATCATTATAACTACTTCAATTCTATTATGTATATTATTATGTAAATGGCACATTCGAGCTATATAAAGTTCTAATACCCTTCCACAGGAGGTCCTGGATCCTTCACATATCTATAAATATCTGTCTTGCTATAATTGAATGACTGGCTATGTTATTCCCCGCTGATTATTAAGGCTATAGAAGGCCCAACGTAACAGCTTAGGAATGGAACAGTGAATAATCATGGATCAAATTGACAAGGATTTGAAACTATTTGCATACTGTAAGAAAAAACATTGATTAATAATTTAAGATGACGGAAATCAAATAACAGCAATGATAGCTTTTCAAGGACCTAATTATACGTGATTAAATTTCTCTGACTGATGCTATCCCTCATACCAAGGCTACACTAGATGAACACTAGTTCATCCAGTGTAGCCTTGCTCATACTCATTCCAATCATTGATAATATTAAAAAGTTGGTTATTTCCTTGAAATCATTAATAAATTATTATAATTTTATTGATATTGAAGCTTAGGCTTTCAGAAACAATGGCAGAATTATTGTATATTTTTGGTCTATAATAAACAGCAAGACTATAAGAAGTTTAAGAGAAACTCATGTGTAACTTTATAAAAAGTAATTTAACAACAACGAATTTAATGACAAGTGATGTAATAATCAAAATCTAGTATTCAAGCTCATTTGATAAAATCAATCAATTTATTAGTTTTACTAGGACTGCGTTAGGTGAGTACTCTCAATTCAGTTTGGGAAGTATCGGGGAGAGATAATAAATGGAATGAGTACGGAGCAAGATTATTTATGATTATAGTAGTAATATTGTATTATTCCGATCATTGAGGCTAGCGGAGGGCTGCATCATTTAACTATTGCACTAGGAAATGACGACTATGTATTCAAGAGCTCACCTTTAGCTTGAGGAGATCAGCCATCCTCTCGACAGTATGAACCCTCTTGGCGTCTCCGTGGCCGATGGCGATCTTGATCCGTCCGTCCTGACTCCAGACCTGACGGTGTCCGAAGCGGTCGGCTGCAGCGTTGAGTATCCTCAAACGATGCCCCGTCAGGTCTTCCCGGATGGTGATGCCAGTGCCCGCGAGTCCTCTCTTGGCATCGAAGATAGTTTTCCGGGTCCTGTAGCTCAGGAGACGGATAATTATTGGTCGGTCTTTCGGTTTGGATTGGCCAGGAGGGGGTGGTTGACGTCTTCCCACGCGATGGGATCGGTTAATGTCCTCAAGCTTCACGTTTAGTTTCAGCTTCTCATTGAATACTTTCAATGCCAGCTGGTCGGTGTCCTCCTTATCAGTTTCAGGGATGCCAAAAATTCGAAGACTATGACGCCGACCATATTGTTCGAGATCGTCAACTTTCAACTCGCACGACGTCTCGAGCTCCCTAATCTTTTCTTGAAGCCTTTTATTTTCATTTCTCAAGGCTTCAACCTCCGCGAAGATTGTCTGAATGGCTGACGTCACCGCCTGGCTGACTGCTGTTTCGATTTGCTGGCTTATCTGCTGGAGAAATTCCGCAGGCAGACCTCCAGAAATAGCCTCAGGTAGTTGAGCAGGTTGATGACCTGGTTGGGGTACCTGGGCGGGTCCATTGATTCGCTTCGGCGTGGAACGTGGTTTTCCCATGGTGATGAATAGGTTTTGGAAGGCAAACTACTTGATAAAACTGAACGAACGGTTTGTCTTATTGAAAAGAGTGTTTTAAAGATAACTAAATTATTTATAAAATTAATAGAAAAACAAGAACGCAGTTGCACAGTACTTCAAAAACTGAATCTAATGAACTAAAATTTGAAAAGAATCGAGCTAATAAACCCTACGAAAATAACACTTGAAGATGGAGCTGAACTAAAGCACGTTTCACTCGCTTGACATAACCACAGAGAAGAGAGAGAGAGAGAGAGTAATAGATAGAGAGATAAGATTAATCACTTTATTCTTGTAGATTACAATGTTCGTGCTTAAATTGAATAGTATGATAGTTGAATATTATCCAAATTGAAATATTATGATAGATGGAAAATATACAAATTGCAGTGATAGATGCAATTTATCTGTTTTATATTCAGTGATTATGCAATTTAGAGAGAGAAAGATTAGATTAGATTACTTTATTCATGTAGAAGATAAAAATAATTATAACTGCTCAGATTCTAGATTACAGAAGTTGTAATTGAGCAGAGCGTTTGTCTGCTGAGCGTTTTGTCTTCTTCTTCTTAATCTTCTTCTTCTTCTTCTTCTTCTTCTTCTTCTTCTTCTTCTTCTTCTTCTTCTTCTTCTTCTTCTTTTTTTTCTTCTTCTGCTTCTTCTTCTTCATTTTTGTCTTCTTTTTGTCTTCTTCTTCTTCTTCTTCTTCTTCTTCTTCTTCTTCTTCTTCTTCTTCTTCTTCTTCTTCTTCTTCTTCTTCTTCTTCTTCTTCTTCCATTAATTACCTGTTCTCTTTTTTTACAGTGAACGCAACAAGATATTGTCATCTCAATGGATCTTGGGATAATTACACCGACTATACCACATGTAAAGACCTGAATCAAATGCCCGAGATAGAGCCTGGGATAGAAGTTGCCACCATGATATACTCTGGAGGATATGCTCTATCATTGGTCGCTCTACTTATAGCTGTTTGGATATTTTTGTACTTCAAGTAAGTTTGGCCAGAATATTTTTGTAGTTCAAGAAAGTTTGGTTAGAATATTTTTGTAGTTCAAGAAAGTTTGGTTAGAATATTTTTGTAGTTCAAGAAAGTTTGGTCAGAATATTTTTGTACTTGAAGTAAGTCTGGTTAGAATATATTTTTGTTACTTAGGCAGCTCGAACACCGGAGCAAGAAGCAATAAGCAATAAGCAACAAGCAACAAGCAACAAGCAATGAGCAATATGCAACAGGCATCATTTTTTGTTGTACTTCGTACAACAAAGCAATAAGAAAATTATTGCTTATTGCCCTGGTCGTTCAAAATGTCGTCTGACGATGAAGACGAAGTGATAATGTTGAGGTAAATTTCGAGAATGGGAAATTTAACACAAGATAAAAATTTAATTATGAATTACGTAATTACTTGAAATCATATTACATTTTCATGTAGCAAGAAAACTGATCAATAATCAATTTCTCTATGGCAAAGCGAGGACCATGATGGCAACAGTAATATACTGTTTAATCAAGATCGTTTCAAAAAATAAATTGTTCCAAATAGACAACAGATAGGTTTATTTCATTTCCAACTGCATCCTATGCTTTCTCCACAACATCTCTTTGGCTGTAATCATCTCGAAGATAATCATTAATGCATTGATATTGCTCAACAAGCTGTACAAATTTGATATTAAATGCTGCTTCGTCAGACATTTTGTAAACAAAGAATAGAATAGAATAGAATAATTGACCGAGCGATGAGAAGACTGAGCGAAGCGAAGTCTTGTTTCAAGTCGATTGGCTTTCGTCTGTGGATTTGTTTGTGTGTTTGTTTGTAATGCATTTACGGCTAAACGCATTGACAGATTTCAATAAGATTTGGCAGATATGTTCATTTTGAGACTGCGCGACGATGTATATGTAAGGTTTTTATTAATTTTGCATTTTGAGGACGAAATAGAAGGGAAAGAGAATGGCTGTATGGAGTATAGCTATATGGAATATACAATAGCTATATGGAACACGTGATAGGATTTATTTTGAATTGAATAAAAGACTATAAGTTGAAAGTGGAAGTTGAAAAATGCACGAGCATAGAGGACCACAAAGGATCCCATGTTAATCTTATTATCCTATTATATTAAGTGAGCAATTTCTGTATGTTTATATGTTTATATGTTTATATGTTTATATATATGTTTGTATGTCCAACGGATCTCGAAAACGGCTCTAACGATTTTGACGAAATTTGGAATATAGGAGGTTTGTGATACAAAAATTAGTTTGCGCCGGGTCTCATCCCTGGGATAACTCGCTAAAGGACCTAAAAAAGGAGAAATTGATCCTTTAAGAATCAGCTGACAGAAGAAAGAAATTTCCGTCGGCTGTAAATGATGAGAAAGAGTGAGAGCGAGTGAGTGTGTGAGTGAGACAAGATTATTATTTCAGCTGCTGAGACAGTGACAGAGAATCAGCTGACAGGAAGAAACAATTTTCCGTCGGTTCTTGATGTTGTTGGTAAAACCAGCGGTTCCATTACTAGAATTGAGAAAAATATCGAAACACATAAGCTGCTCCTATTCCCCTTTTTTTCTGATTTTAATTTATCTATAGAAAATTAAAAGGAATTTGAAATTTTGAAAATATTCCATATTGTATTGTTATTTTAAAATTTGAGGCATGAAGTTAGCCATGTGATCTGTTTTTATTTATTTGAAAAAAAAATCGTCAAGAGTTCATCTAAACAGCTGACCTAAAAATAGTTATCAACCCATATTATTATTTCTATATGAAGCATATAGAAATAATAATAGTGGTAAAATATTTTTTAATGAAAATAATGAAGTATTATTACTACTATTATTACTACTACTACTATATGAAGCAAAATTTTACCACATGTGCGATTTTCAAAATGATATGTATTCAAACTCGATTATTCATAATATTTCGAAAGCTCAGATTACTTTTTTTATAGTGCAATGATGAATCAGTGCATAAGACTGATGGCTGTACTTTAAAAAATTGTTCAATTTCAGTCCTTTTTTCCTTTAAAATTTCCATTCCTGTGCCTTTGTAGGCCTACCCTCGAGCAGAGCTCGGTACCCCGATATTTAATCTTATATGATAAGATAGAGACCATAAGTTGAAAGTTGCACGAGCATGCGTGCGTTAACAGGTGATTTTTCAAAGATGACATCATCTCTCTCGATACAGTTGACAGGGCCAATTCTGTAGGCCTACACATGGACAAGAAAACCGCTAATTTACGGCTAAACGCATTGACAGCTGATTTCAGCTAGCATGGCTTTTTCGCGAGGTCTACTGTTCACAGAACTACTAGTATTTATTGATCAGCAAATATTATACAATACATGGATCTTGTCAAACAAGACAGTACTAAAATACAGTCAAATACAGTGATTAAAGTACATTACAGGAAACAATTATTATTATATCAACATTTTTCATGTCATGGTTTTGATACCTCATACCTTATGTGAGCTCGTACACCGGAGCAATAAGCAACAAGCAATAAGCAATACGCAACAAGCAATATTATCGCCAATGTGTTTTTCCATTAGATTTCAACTGAACTCGTACACCGAAGCAATACGATATCGCTATCGCCTCTGTAGAGCAACATATATCGACCCTCTGACTGCTAAAAAATGTTATGTATACAGCGAAAAAATCTTATTCTGACCCAGCTGATGATCATTCCATAATATGACGATGTTTATATTCAATTCAAAATAAATCCTATCACGTGTTCCATATAGCTATTGTATATTCCATATACATAGCTATATTTCATACAGGCATTCTCTTTTCCTTCAATTTCGTCCTTAAAATGCAAAATTAAAAAAAAACCTTACATATATACATTGTCGCGCAGTCTCAAAATGAACATTCTTGCCAAATCGTACTGAAATCTGTAAATGCGTTTAGCCGTAAATGCATTACAAACAAACAGACGAAAGCCAATCGACTTGAAACAAGACTTCACTTCGTTCAGACTGAGCTTCGCTCAGTCTTCTCTTCGTTCGGTCAATTATCTTCGAGATGATTACAGCCAAAGAGATGTTGTGGAGAAACAATAGGATGCAGTTGGAAATTAAATAAATCTATCTGTTGACTATTTGGAACAATTTATTTTTTGAAACGATCTTGATTAAACAGTATATTTATCTTGCCATGGTCCTCGCTTTGCCATAGGAAAATTGATCATTGATCAGTTTTCTTGCTACATGAAAATGTAATATGATTTCAAGTAATTACGTAATTCATAATTAAATTTTTATCTTGTGTTAAATTTCTCATTCTCGAAATTTGCCACAACATTATCACTTCGTCTTCATCGTCAGACGACATTTTGAACGACCGGGGCAATAAGCAATAATTTTCTTATTGCTTTGGTGTACGAAGTACAACAAAAAATGTTGCCTGTTGCGTATTGCTCATTGCTTATTGCTCCGGTGTACGAGCTGCCTATGGCTCCGGTGTACGAGCCCACTAACAGGTACAGAAATTACACACTTCAATGTTCAATTGAGATATTGCAGCTTTAGTGATAGGTGACCGCTGGAGGCTAGTTGCAGTGCATCCTGGGCTTGCGGCTAAAGTCTGTTACAACAATGCAACAGGTCTCCGTCTGCTTTGCATGTTATTTTTGAGCGATTTTAGATAATTCTGTGCGAATTTTAAAGACAGTAAAAGGAGTGTAACTAACCTCCAGAGGTCACCTATCACTAAAGCTGCCATATCTCAGTCGATATCTCGTTTCAATCGATTTGTAATTAAATTTTCTAAAAACAGTTATTCTTGTAAAATGTTCGTAATATCAACGGTTTCCGAGTTATTCAAGAAACGAAATTTTAAATGGCCGTCATTTTGGTTTTTGGATTTGAAAAATTGTCATAATTTTTTTCTAGCTTTGTCTAGTTGTCATGTTCTACCATTATTGAGATAAAAAATAATAAGTGAAAAAAACAAAATGGCAGCTGTGTGAGTAACTAAGGACAATTTAAATATGATATTTAGATATGGTTTTTACCCAGGAACAATAATGCCCTAGAATTATGGTAGGGAGTTCTGAAGCATCGTGTATTATATAAAACTGAAAGTTACACATGTTATTTGGTTTAAGCTATGCAGTAAACTACAGAGACTGTATAGTAACAGTGTGGCCATTCGTGTGAAGCACTCCATAACAGTAGAAGAAGAGGGAGAAGAAGATGGAAAAAATAAGGAAGAAGAAAAAGAAGAGGAGGAAGAAAAAGAAAATGAGGAAGAAAAAGGAGAAGAAGAAAATAAGTAGAAAAAGAAGAGAAGGAAAAGAAGAAGAAATAGGGGAAGGAGGAGATGTCTGAGAAGAAATACTAGTAGAGGAGTAAGAGTAGAAGAATAAAGGAAAGAAGAAGAAAAAGTGAAGAAGGAGATCAAGAAGAAGAAGAAGAAGAAGAAGAAGAAGAAGAAGAAAAGAACAAGAACACGATGATGACGAAGAAGAAGAAGAAGAAGAAAAAATGATGATTAAGAAGAAGAAGAAGAAGAAGGAAAAGGAGGAGGAGGAGTAGCAGGAGGAGAAGGGGATGAGGAATAGGGAAGAAGGAGGAGATGAGAGAGGCAATGGCATGAGAAAAAATAGTAGTGGAGAAGAATTTGAAAAGAAGACGAAGAAAAGATTAAGAAAAGAAGAAGAAGAGGAGAAGGTAAAGAGGAGGAGATGGCTGTGAAGAAATACTAGTAGAAGAGGAAGAAGGATGGGAAAAAGGAGAAGAATAGGAATAGAAACCGTATATTACAATGATCACCGAAGGAAAGGTAGAAGAAGAAGAAGAAGAAGAAGAAGAAGAAGAAGAAGAAGAAGAAGAAGAAGAAGAAAAAATGAAGAAGTGTAATTCCATCCAATGAAATAAGTTTGAACTAACAACTGATCATGTAAGAATCCCACACACAAGACATACATATCATGGTTTGCCGCATGGTTTGCCGCATTATAACAGTCCATGTCTAGTATAAGGGCACATTACCTAATCAGCTGTTGGTTTGAGATTATTATTTTTATTTGATGAAATTTGATTGAAAATTGTATTGTATATTGTATATAGTAGGATTAATTTAAATTGTCAGAAAACAGCTGTTTCGGCAATAAGTAAACAGTGATTTTGACACAATAATCCAAAGGCTTAAAAGTCTAAAGACCTTCTTGAAGAAGACCTTTCAAAGAATACCCTCTTAAAATACCTTTCCAATAATCTGCGAGATTCAGCATTATTGTAGGTTAAGTATTTTGACATTGATTTTCGAAACAGCTGTTTTCTGACAAGTTAAATTGATTCTGCTATACGTAAACATTCACTGAACTATGATTTTTAATTGAAAAAATTATGAAATACCTTATTCTTGTCATTTTTCAGGGATCTGAGATGTTTAAGGAACACCATACACACAAACTTGATGTGTACATATATTTTGGCCGACTTTATGTGGATTCTGAACATCACTCTTCAGGTAAGAATGAACTGAATATACAGTAGCACCCCTCTAATCCGGCCTCGGGTGATCCGTTGCTCCGGTTAGTCCGACTATCTCTCCCGAACCTCATTTGTTCAGATTGGACCAATATTGACTAAGATATGGCAGCTTTAGTGATAGGTGACCGCTGGAGGCTGGTTGCAGTGCATCCTGGGCTTGCGGCTAAAGTCTGCTACAACAATGCATCAGTTTCCGTCTTCTTTGCATGTTATTTTTAAGCGATTTGTTAGGATTGGACTAATATTGACAGTTTTAGTGATGGGTGACCGCTGGAGGTTACTTGCACCCTTTTTTACTGTCTTTAAAATTCACACAAAATAATCTAAAATCGCTTAAAAATAACATGCAAAGCAGACTGTTGCATTGTTGTAGCAGACTTTAGCCGCAAGCCCAGGATTCACTGCAACCAGCCTCCAGCGGTCACCTACCACTAAAGCTACCATATCTCAGTCAATATTGGTTCAATCTAAACAAATAAAGTTTTCATCGATTTGTAATTGAATTTACCATATTGAATCTAACTTCCTTTCTTTAAATGGTAAGGTGATCATGTTATGCATGATTTAGATACAGAATTTCAAGAGAAAATGAATGGCGAAAACCGCACATCCTTATGGCGCATCCGATTTCAAAATATTTATCATTAATCAGAAATATTTACTCATAATCAGTTAATATCTCAAAAATGGTTCAACATATCAATGTGTAGTCTTCACCATTCACTTGGCTTCAAAATTCCGTATTAAAATCATGTATCGCATCACCATCTTATCATTTGAAAAATAATGACGAATCCAAGATGGCGGACTAAATTTTCAAAAATGACTGTAATGTACTATTTTCTATTTGAGTAGGATCCTCAATGACCCCTATTATCAAATTACCTTTGTATTTTATTTTATTTAGCGTATGGCTTTTTTCGGTGGGGAGACCCGAAGGTTGTTCCACCTCGCCGTGATAACCTAACTCCACTTAGGTTGTAGTTTTATCCACTTTTCAGAATAATTTAGAATTATATTACCTTTGTATTATGATATATTAACCCGTTATCATACGTTTCACCCACTCTAACAATGTAAATATGTCCGATTAATAATATTGAAATATCTTAAAAATGGTTTGACATGTCGATGTGCGGTTTTCTCCATTCATTTTCTCTTGAAATTCTGTATCCAAATCATGTATAACATGACCACCTTAACTTTAAGAAAAATGAAATTAGATTCAATATGGCGGATCCAAGATGGCGGACCAGATTTTTGAAGTCACAATAAAGTAGTATTTTCAATTCTAGTACGATCCTCAGTGTCACCTTCTGTCAAATTACCTTCGTATGAGAAATACAGGGTGGCGCATAAAGAACGGATGTTTTTAAAAGTTTTTCAAAATGTAGAAAGATTACTCTCATCATACATTCATCTTCCTCACACCAAATTACTAAGTGAATAACCCAATTTGAGAATTTGTATGAGAAACTCCAAAACACTTGAGCATTTTTTAAAAATTACATAGGAAAGATGGAGCTCTTAATGCGTCAATGCTCATTAAAAGCCTCAAATCGGCCCTTAACTTTTGATTCAGCAGTAACTCTATCATGTATTGCAGTATTCAAATCTTCAATGTAACGATATTTACGACAGTAAACTTGATTTTAAGTAAAGAAGAATCACATGCCAATAAGCTCGACTTAAAACTCGACAAAAAGCTCCGTTGAACGACGATTGCAGATTTATTTATTTTTATTTTTTTTTGAGGGTGATGCCCACATGAGCTCTAGGCTTGTGCGTACCCACGAGACCCTCTCTCATTACCCAATGAGAGAGGTGATGATGAGAGATGACGACTGTTTTCAGGCAGTCGGGACCGACGGCTTTTCGTCTCCTCCGAAAGACGGGAGTGGCCGTTTCTTTTTTTTTTTTCTGAGGATGATGCCCACATGAGCTCTAGGCTTGTGCGTGGGTAATGAGTGGGGTGATGATGAGATATGACGACTACTTTTTAGGCTTAACGTCTCCTCCGGAAGACGGGAGTGGCCGTATTTGTCAAAATCCTTTCCGTCAACCAGGCTCGAACCCTGGCCCAATGGATTTTATCTGACTGCTGATAACTTTATCAGTCTGACGCCTTAGCCGCCTCGGCTACGAACCACTCCTAATATTGGAATTGGTGATTTCTTTTTTTTTTTTTTTCAATCCTATTGAATAAGATTGTATTCAATCTTGGAACCTTTGGATTAGGCTATCAGACAGGCGCTTATCGCCCTCGGCTACGGACCACTCCTATTCTATTGGAAATGTTGCTCAACAGCAAATACGCGATTTTGCAAGGTCAATTGCGCCATTGTTACATAAAACTGGATACTTTAATCTACAAAATGGTGTCGCTCTGCGGTCAAAGACAGCTCCACTCCACTGATATTATCCTACTCAAATCCATCCATTCTTTTTGCGTCACCCTGTATTTTTGCCACTCTTCGTGTTTCGGAGGACACGCTAAGCCGTCGGTCCCGGTTGCCTGAAAAAAAACAGTTGTTAAGTCACGTCAGAGACCCTGAACTGATCAGGAGTGACCTGAAAACTTTGACACCAGACCTGAGCCAGCCAGGTTACACGGAATTATTATTATTACCCTGTATTGAGACATTTCCATAATTTTCACGAACTCTGTATAAGATATCCATGAAATTAAATGCACTCCATGGTAACTAAATCGATTCTAATGGTGACCTGTTATGTACAGTCTAGGTAAGGTATATCCTTTTGTAGGTATTGGAAGCGTATTGAACCCTTTAGTAGGGACATCGGACGAATCATATGCATGGGTTGCCGCTTCTTCTGCATGAGAGAACTTACAGAGAAGCGGCTAGAACAACAATAAACCCCTGCTAAGGTCCGAACGGGGTGGATTTCAGTTCAGTAGTTTGGAAAAATGGGTCGGTCTATTACCAGACACTCTAGTCCAGTCATCGAAGGTATGATGCGGGATAAAACTACCATCAAGATAATTTTTCGTGCAATATTCCTTGGTCCTTGTACAACTTAGGCTAGGCGTACACCGGTTAGTCAAGACAAGACAAGACGAGATTAGTCACGTTTAGTCACAGTAATTCACATAGTTGCTTATGAAGCATTACACACTGATGCAATGACTAATCGGCGTGTGTTGCTTCATTAGCAACTATGTGAAGTATTGTGACTAAATGTGACTAATCTCGTCTTGTCTTGTCTTGACTAATCGGTGTACGCCTAGCCTTACATGTAAAGACAAAAAGTTGATCTTGTGCTTAATACAAATCTCCAACCAAGCAAATTTTTCGAGCAATACTCCTTGGTCCTCGGACAACTCACATGTAAACACAAAAATTTGACCTTCTACTAAATACAGAGTACCCAAAAAATGCAAAATTCCGGCTCGTTTTTCATTATTAATGCGATTTCTGTCAAAACGTAGCATTGGACAGAAATATCATCCGTACAAACTTTTTAGAGAATAAAATTTCAAAGAGATTGATCCACGATTAATCACTGTATAATCCAGGGAGCTGACAAACATAACCTCTCTTTTAAGGGAGAGGAAGTAAGAGAAATTAGGGGACTGGGATGTCGGCCATTATTATTGGACGTAATTTTGGCACTGTATTTGAAAACATCTACATAACTTCTACCCAAGCCAGCCTAAGAAACACAAAGTCCAACAAAAATGTTGTATTTTTCCGTAAATATTAACTATATTCTCCCAACAGTTTTAATTTATACCGCAAAAGATACCAAAAACTTTCAAAACTCTTCATGGAAATTAAATTTAACATTATGGCTCTGAATTCAAATACAGAGCCAAAATTCGGTCCAGAGTGTATTCGGCCAATGAGAACTCAGCTACAATACAGAACGAGTGAATTCGGCCAATGAGATCGAGACACAGTTTTAACATAGGGAAGATAGGATTGTTCCACTCCAGCAATGACAGCCCCCTGATTATTATGATTCGTTAAATTCGGTCAAAATAAATGAATTTTATCTCTGAGGGGATTTTCACTTTTCTCAATAATCGCCATGAAGTTCTATTTCCGTTGACTTCCGTCGCCATCATGGATTTAAACAATGGACGATGTGTGTTTTATCTATATTAACAAGCTGTCCCGGCGAACTTCGTATCGCACTCTTTTCCCCCCCCCCAAATGTCCCCCCTCTTCTCCCCACAAATGTCCCCCCTTCATGCCACCCCCCAAAAATGTCATCCCACAAATGCCCCCCTCCATTCCCCCCCCCCCAAATGTCACCCCCACATATCCCTCTTCATGTCAACCCCCTCTTTCCCATCAAATGTCACCCCCCTCCTCCCACCAATTATTTTTTTCATATTTATTTATAGGATTTATTTCTTTTTAATTTTTTTATTTTAATGTATTTTTTTCAAATTTATATTTTTTAAATTTTATTTCCGTTCTTCAATTTTTTATCAGTCCGATTCTAATTAAAAGAATTTTTTCATATTTATTTATTTATTTTTAATTTTTTTATTTTAATCTATTTTATTTTATTTTTATTTTTTTTTTATTTCGTTCTTCAATTTTCTATCAGTCCTATTTTAATTAGAAGAATTTTTTTTCTTATTTCTTTCTTTCTTTTTAATTTTTTTATTTTAATCTATTTTATTTTATTTTTTTATTTTATTCTGATCTTTTTTTAATTTTGTTCTTCAATTTTATTATTAGAAACAATAAAACATGTATGATACGAACGATAACTCATTCTTAATTGATGATTCTAGCGTAAAAAAATAATTAGAGTAGAAAACCTAGTACAAAAAGAAATGGTTCGGAATTGAACCCGGTACCTCATGTTTACAACGCAGATGCTCTAGCACTACGCTACCGAAGCTCAGGGTCAGCGAGCAGATTTTCCCATCTTAAATACACGATCATCTTTCCGTAGCCGCTTGGCCGGCAAGTTTGAACTGAAGTCTGTGAAATGTTTGATAGGTTAGGTCATTGATGTACTAATTATTTATTAATTATGAAGGGATTTTCTTATATTTTAATACATATTATGTTAACCAGTGCTGTAAAAATTCAAACGAATCCAAAATCATCTAAATCGGTTCAGCCGTTCTCGAGTTATAAGCGAGCGTACAGACACCAACTCTCTTTTATTAATATAGATAGAAGAAGATAGATAGATTACAAGCTGTCCCGGCGAACTTCGTATCGCACTCTTCCCCCCCCCATCAAATTTAATGTCCCCCCTTCATGCCACCCCTCAAAAAATGTCATCCCCAAATGACCCCGTTCATTCCTCAAAATGTCACCCCACATATCCTCTTCATGTCAACCCCTCTTTCCCATCATATGTCACTCCCCTCTTCCCACCAATTATTTTTTTTTATTTTTCAATTATTTCTTCTATTTTTTAATTTTTTTTAAATCTATTTATTTCTTTTTAATTTTTTTTAATTTCTTCTATTTTTTTCATTTATTTATTTCTTTTAAATTAAAAAAAATATATTTTATTTTTATTTTTTTTCCGTTCTTCAATTTTATTATTTGAAACAATAAAACATGTATGATACGAAAGATAACTCATTCTTAATTTAAATGATTCTAGCGTAAAAAATAATTAGAGTAGAAAACCTAGTACAAAAAGAAATGGATTGGAGCGGGAATTGAACCGCGGACCTCTTGTTTACGACGCAGACGCTCTATGCACTGCGCCACGGAAGCTTAGGATCTGCGAGCAGATTGTCCGATCGCAAATACATGATCATCTTCCCGTAGCCGCTTGGCCGCCAAGTCTGAACATATTCAGGATATGTTTGATAGGTTAGGTCATTAATCTACCAATTATTTATTAATTATAGTGATTTTCATATTTTAATATATTATGTTAACCAGTGCTGTAACAATTCAAACTAATCCAAAATCATCTAATTCGGTTCAGCCGTTCTCGAGGTATAAGCGAGCGTACAGACACCAACTCTCTTTTATTAATATAGATAAAAGTGAGTTGATGTCTGTACGCTCGCTTATAACTCGAGAACGGCTGAACCGATTTAGATGATTTTGGATTAGTTTGGATTGTTACAGCACTGGTTAACATAATATGTATTATAATATAAGAAAATCCCTTTATAATTAATAAATAATAAATTAATGACCTAACCTATCAAACATGACATCCATTCTGATCCAGTCCAAACAATTATTCTCCTATAAAATCGATGTGTAGTTGAAGATCCTACAATATAGGTCTTCCAAAAAATGATTTCGGTGGTCTGTTGGATAGCGATTCTGCCTTCCACGCAGAATTCTCGGGTTCGAATCCGAGACGGGTGAAATTTTTTTGACAACTTTCAGCATTGATTAATATTTATCCACTCGCTTTAAAAAGTAGAATATCGCAGATTTCTTTTGATTTCCATCAATAAAGCGAGTGGATATAGATATTTTTACTTCGTGACATTTTTTCGTGGGGTGGGGGGGATTGATATGAGGGGGGGGGCATTTGGGGGACATGAATGGGAACATTTGGGGATGACATTTTGGGGGGGGGTTTAAATGAGAGGGGCCAATTGGGGAGAAGAGGGGGGTGTCATTTGTTGGGAAAGAGGGGGTTGACATGAAGGGGTATTTGACATTTGATGTATTTGACACATGATGGGGATGACATTTTTTGGGGGGTGGCATGAAGGGGGGACATTTGAGGAGGGAAAGAGGGCGATACGAAGTTCGCCGGGACAGCTTGTATATTATAAAGTTCACCCCGTGCAGCGCAAAGCACCGATCATTAGAAAATTCTAGAATTCTTGGTTTTAAATAATTGCTATTTTTATCATCTGCAACTCAGTCATACCAATGGAATCCAACCTTGTACAGTGATTACTGGTAACTGTACTACTTTCAGAAAAACCTTTCTAGCTCTATCTATGTGTTTTTTCACAAACTAACACTGAAGGGATTCAATAATTTAGTACATTTTATGCCAACAGATAGTGCCACAGAAAACTATTCTAGGTTTTTATCAAAGTTATTTTATTTAAGATGATTATTTTCGAAAACAGATAGAGCCTGCAAAAATTATATTTTTTTATCTATAATTCGCCGCAAACCGCATCAAATTCGGTCCACTCAAACTTCTCCACGAACTTTCCAAAGTCCGGCACATAACTCTTTTGATATGAGATGAGTTTATTGATATGATTTCTAACTTATTGACCATGATTGATTTATTTATTGATTTTTCCAGATGTCTATGCCAGCAAATATGACAGCCTGCTTCGTTCTTGTAGTGATGCTTCACTATTTTCACCTGACAAATTTCTTCTGGATGTTTGTAGAAGGTGAGTTAATCAAAATTATCATTTTTGTCTCATTAAATTTGAAATTCTAAAGCTTTAGAAATTAAAAAGGAATCTGAATATCAATAAAGCCTGGTTTTCAATAGTAGAGTTAGTGGTAGAATTCTCTGGGCGAGTACTTACGATCTTGTGAACTCTCCCAATGAAAACGTTCATAGTAGAGTAGAGTGATAGTAGAGTACTTGTTTTTAAGTACCAAGTAAGTAGAGTGGAGTTAGTACGGTAGAGTTAGTATGCTAGTTACTCTACCACTAACTCTACGAATGAAAACCAGGTTTAATGCATTTCATGTAAATTTAATTGACCGAGCGAAGAGAAGTCTGAGTGAAGTGAAGTCTTGTTTCAAGTCGATTGGCTTTCGTCTGTTTGTGTGTTTGTGGATTTGTGTGTTTGTAACGCATTTACGGCTAAACGCATTGACAGATTTCAATAAGATTTGGCAGGAATGTTCATTTTGAAACTGCGCGACGATGTATATGTAAGGTTTTTTTCAAATTTTGCATTTTAAAAGGACGAAATAGAAGGAAAAGAGAATGGATAAAATAGATATGAAACACGTGATAGGATTTATTTTGAATTGAATATAAACATCGTCATATTATGGAATGATCATCAGCTGGGTCAGAGTAAGATTTTTCGCTGTAGTCAGGGTCCAGAGCGCCGCAGTCAGAGGGGCGCCGCGAAAGCGGCGGCTTGTGGGACGTCGCGTATGTTTAAAAAATAAATAACTAAAAAATGAAATAAATAATGTCATCTATTTTTATCTATTTGAGAAAAGTTCTTCGTCACTTTAGTACCGGTAGTGTATTCGGAACTTTTGGGATGCGCTAGATTCGACTAGCATGGCAATTTTGCGAGGTCTTCTGTTCGCAGAACTCCTTGTCTGTATGCTATAGCAGGGTCCAATTAACTATAATAATTAATTGAACGAAATTCCTAATTAATGCCATATTATATTCTGAAGACTTTGCTATTTGCAATATTGACAACAGATTAATAGCTAGTAAGGAAATTCGATGAACGCTACTGCACAAAAAACTTTCTCCCCGGGCGGGAATCAAACCCAGCACCTCTGTTATTCCGGGCCAGCGCCTTATCCACTCGACCACCGGAGATCTTCTGTATAGCAGCGTTCATTTTTGACTCAGCCAATTTAGCCAAATAATATAAAGATGGAAGGTAATAATGAGATTATATGGCATTGATTAGGAATTTCGTTCAATTAATTATTATGATTTAACAGCAACTGTATAGTTGCAATGTCTCATTACCTTGTGTCCAAATCACCTTATTGTGTCGAGATCACTGTTTAATTATTACTGGATCAGCTGATTTATGGCAAGTTAATTGGATCCTGCTATACATGGTCGAAGGCTTTAACATAGGGATAGGTGAGCTGAAATTTTTCACATTTCAACTTATGAGTGTCAGCTGTTCAGAATTTTTTTTTTTCAATGTTCATTGTACCGGTAAGGGCATTTAAGAGTAAAATAGGAAAAAAGAGAGTGAGAACGAAAAGAAGAAGAACGAGAAGATGATAGAGAAGAAGAAGGAAAAAGAAAAAGTTGAAGAAAGAGAAGGAGGAAAATGAGAAGAATAAGGAGAAGAGGGAGGATAAGGAGGAGAAGAAGGAGAAGAAGGAGGAGAAGAAGGAGAAGAAGAAGGATAAGAAGGAGTAGAAGGAGGAGGAGAAGATGGAAAATGAGAAGGAGGAGAGGAAGAAGGAGAAGAAAAAAGGGGAGAAGAAGAAGAATGAGAAGGAGATGGATAAGGAGATTGAAAAGTAGAAGAAGGGAGGATTGGAAACTATCCCATGTAGTTCAATAGTCTAAGTTTCATGCGACTTGGTATGTCTTAGTAATGTTATAACACAGCAAAAATGATAATAATGACTAGTGTTTGGGTAACTTACAAGTAAGTAATTTAATACAAGGTTGTATTATCCCATTTGTTGAAAAATTTGATTACACACGCATCCAATATTATACTTTCAACAAAACAATGATGACAAAAATAAAACAAAAACCGACTATCTGAATCCAATCTGATATTCAAAAAAAATGTCGTTTGTTTGAGAAGAGTTAGCAATATCAGCTACGAAATTCACTCGAAAAATTCCTCCATTGGTGAAATGAAATAACTGGCAAGCAATGTCATAAAACGTTTTCAATGATAACTGAGCTTTAAAGCTTTCAAACGCTAGCCTATAAATGTTTGCTAACTGAATATATATTTTTTATCTAGTCTTCCTCTCTCTCTTTCTCCCATCTTCTTGTCCTTTTCTCCTTCTTCTCCTCCTTCTCCTCCTTTTCTTCCTCCTCCTCCTTCTCTTCCTTTTCTTCCTTCTCCTCCTTCTCCTCCTTCTCCTCCTCCTCATCCTCCTCCTCCTGCTTTTCCTCATTCTCTTCCTTGTCCTCCTTCTCCTTCTCCTCCTTCTCCTTCTTTTCCTTTTCCTCCTTCTCCTCCTACTCCTCCTCTTCCTCCTTCTCCTACTTCTCATCCTTCTTCTCATTCTCCTCCTTCTACTTCTTCTCCTCCATCTCTGTCTCCTACTTCTCATCCTTCTTCTCCTTCTCCTTCTTCTACTTCTTCTACTCCTTCTCCTCCTTTTGCTCCTTCTCCTCCTTCTCCTCCCTCTTCTCCTTCTCCTCCATCTCCTTCTCCTCCATCTCCTTCTCATCCTTTTTCTCCTTCTCCTTCTTCTACTTCTTCTCCTCCTTCTCATCCGTCTCCTCCTTCTCCTCACTCTCTCCTCATCCTCCTTCTCCTCCTTCATCTTCTCCTTCCCTCGTTATTTTCCTCCACCTCCTCCTCCTCCTTCTTCTCCTCCTCCTTCTCTTCCTCCTACATTGCCTTATCCTCTTCCTCCCTCTTCTTTCTATCCTTCTCCTTATCCTTTTACTCCCCCTTCTCCTTCATCTCTCTCTCTCTCTCGCACCTCTCTCACTCTCATTCATATTTCTCCCTCTCTCTCTCACTCCCTCTCTTTCTCTCATTCCCCTCTGTGTCACAATTAATTCTCAAAAATAAAAATGTATTTCTCTTATATGAAAACATATCAGTTATAACCATGTACACCAGGAATAGTCCAGGCATGAATTTTTCAATTATTAAACTGTCAGCCTGGAATTAAAAGTAATCCTGCACATAAAGCGGTCACCAATATATAACTGATGCGGGCGTTTGTAGCTCAACTAGCCTATAAATAAAACCGGT
The DNA here is from genome assembly GCA_017141395.1 of Laodelphax striatellus. Classification (NCBI taxonomy): domain Eukaryota; kingdom Metazoa; phylum Arthropoda; class Insecta; order Hemiptera; family Delphacidae; genus Laodelphax; species Laodelphax striatellus. The sequence goes on along the minus strand of CM029543.1, from coordinate 9,838,271 downwards.
GTACGCCCAGCCTTAGTGTAGTACAGAGAGTGCCATCCAAATTGGCTTCTCACTGGAGCATGCGCGTTGATCGCTTTCTCCCACTACAGTGCCTGCTGACTCGCGGTACAGTAAATTTCAAAAGTTCATTCAGCTGGCAAACTCAGCTTTATAGAAAAATTCATATTCGCTTCGGGTTCCTAGCAGTTCTATGATGTTATTTGCTTCACTGACTGTACTAGCCTTAGCGGCTGGAGGGGAAGCGTGGTGGGAGAGATTATCCATCTCTCTCGCACAGCCTCCCCTAGACGCCAATTTGGATGGCACGCTCTGTATAGTATGTGAATGTGTCGTCTGCAGTCAGCTGAGCTACGGTATTATCACAAAAACAGCCTATGTCCAGGACTATGGTTGTTTTTGTAATAACAGTGGATTGAAAAAAGCCTTATTACTATGAATTGGACTATGGCTGTTTTTGGATATCTTTTTAGTTCAACGTCTGAAGGCTAGAATGAGCTGTAAATTGATGCCATAACCTGAAATAAAGATTTCTTGGACTATGGCTGTTTTTGTAAGTAACTCCTCAATTATCATGAGATAACAATGCTGCAAACGCCATCTATGAGGAAACTAGAGAACCAACTGAACAACTCTTCGCATTGCTCGCTTGTGATTGGCTGAAGGCGTGGCTTCGTGAAACAACCAATCATATTGCGAGAAGAATTAAATGGCGGTTCGGTTGCCAACTACTCTGATTGGCTGTAGGCGTGTCTTTGTAAAACAACCAATCGTATTGCGAGAAGAATTAAATGGCGGCTTCTTGGTTGCCTACAACTACTCTGATTGGCTGGAGGCATGGCCTCACAATGTAACAAAATTTAATGTAGATAAATCAAAATATATATATTTTTTTTCTCTGAGGATGATGCCCACATGAGCTCTAGGCTTGTGCGTGGGTAATGAGTGGGGTGATGATGAGATATGACGACTACTTTTTAGGCAGCCGGGACCGACGGCTTAACGTCTCCTCCGAAAGACGGGAGTGGCCGTATTTGTCAAAAATCCCTTCCGTCAACCAGGCTCGAACCCTGGCCCAATGGATTTTATCTGACTGCTGATAACTTGATCAGTCTGACGCCTTAGCCGCCTCGGCTACGAATCACTCCAAATTTATAATCTTCCTAATTTATAAAATATTATATAACTTTATATATATAAATATAACTTTAATATATATATATATAATATTATAACTTTAATATATAATATATTTATCTTCCTATATATTATTATCTTCCTAATTCTCACTTCTATTACAGCCTTTATTTCGGCAAAAACGTCCACAAGATTTCAAGTACGTCCACAAGATTTCAAGTACGTCCACATTTGGTATTAGTCGTAATGATATTTCATTTTAGTGGATTGGCTAACCTGCCATTATGGCAGGGTAGGATCAACAATTTGACAAAGACTGTTCTTTCTATTTATTTTTTTTATCGTATGGCTTTTATTGGGAACTTCTTTCTATTAACTGCTCTGAAAGGAATGAGATATTTTGATTTCATTTCAATCAATAGCTCATTGAATAGGAACGACCATGTAATTTATTTTACAAATTTATAATAAATTATTTCGAAATGTAAAAGAGCCTCAAATTTTGTTTTATATTAATTTTGTATAGAAGTAGGAGTTCTTCTTCTTCTTCTTCTTCTTCTTCTTCTTCTTCCTTCTTCTTTTCTTCTTCTTCTTCTTCTTCTCTCTTCTTCTTCTCTTCTTTCTTCTTCTTCTTTCTTCTTCTTCTTCTCTTCTTCTTCTTCTTCTTCTCTTCTTCTTTCTTCTTCTTCTTCTCTTCTTCTTTCTTCTTCTTCCTTCTTCTTCTTCTTCTTCTTCCTCTCTTCCTTCTTCTTCTTCTTCTTCTTCTTCTTCTTCTTCTCCTTCTTCTTCTTCCTTCCTCCTTCCTCCTCTTCTCCTTCTTCCTTCCTTCCTTCCTCCTCCTCCTCCTCCTTCCTCCTTCCTTCCTTCCTCCTCCTCCTCCTCCTCCTCCTCTTCCTTCTTCCTCCTCTTCTTCTTCCTCCTCCTCCTCCTTCCTCCTCTTCTTCCTCCTCCTCCTTCTTCTCCTCCTCCTTCCTCCTTCCTTCTTCTTCTTCTTCTTCTTCCTTCCTTCTTCTCCTCCTCCTCTTCTTCCTTCTTTCCTCTTCTTCTTCTCCTTCTTCTTCTTCTTCTTCTTCTTCTTCTTCTTCTTCTTCTTCTTCTTCTTCTTCTTCTTCTTCTTCTTCTTCTTCTTCTTCTTCAGAACAGAGATGGTGATCAATTGTTTGAAATTATTTAATTTGAAAGTTAGAGCAGAACTAAATGTCCAACAAAATTTTTTAAGCTTTCAGTAAAGAAATGTTATGATATAAATAAGAAACCCGTCTCCCTGTGCAATATACATATGTACATACAATTCTCAACAACAATATACATCAAATACATAAATACAAAGTCTTCTAAATCATCATTTTATATGAAATATTACATCTGAATTTAAAATTTTGCATAATTGAATTTTGTGGCCCCAACTATATAAAATACAAGCTGTCCCGGCGAACTTCGTATCGCACTCTTCCCCCCCCCAAATGTCCCCCCTCTTCTCCCCACAAATGTCCCCCCTTCATGCCACCCCTCAAAAAAAGTCATCCCCCAAATGACCCCCGTTCATTCCGCCCCCCCAAATGTCAGCCTCACATATCCCTCTTCATGTCAACCCCCTCTTTCCCATCAAATGTCACTCCCCTCTTCCCACCAATTATTATTTTTTTTCTTCTATTTTGTATTTTTTTTTTTAATTTATTCATTTCTTTTTAATTTCTTCAATTTATTTTTTCATTTATTTATTTCTTTTTAATTTCTTCTATTTTTTTTCATTTATTTATTTCTTTTTAATTTAAAAAAAAAATTTAATTAATTTTTTTCCGTTCTTCAATTTTATTATTTGAAACAATAAAACATGTATGATACGAACGATAACTCATTCTTAATTGATGATTCTAGCGTAAAAAATAATTAAGAGTAGAAAACCTAGTACAAAAAGAAATGGTTCGGAGCGGGAATTGAACCCGCAATTTCTTGTTTACAACGCAGACGCTCTATGCACTGCGCTACGGAAGCTTTGAATCTGCGAGCAGATTTTCTGATCTCAAATACACGATCATCTTTCCGTAGCCGCTTGGCCGGCAAGTTTGAACATAAGTCTGTGAAATGTTTGATAGGTTAGGTCATTGATTTACTAATTATTTATTAATTATAAAGGGATTTTCTTATATTTTAATACATATTAATATGTTAACCAGTGCTGTAACAATGCAAACTAATCCAAAATCATCTAAATCGGTTCAGCCGTTCTCGAGTTATAAGCGAGCGTACAGACACCAACTCTCTTTTATTAATATAGATTACATCTGAATTTAAGATTTTGCATAATTGAATTTTGTGGCCCCCACTATATAAAATATGTGTCGGGATGCCACTATTCTTCTTTTATTCAAGTTTCAAATCATGCTAAATTTATTAGTTACAATATAATAGTTACGTGTAAAAAATTTGGAAGAAATTATGGGGAAGGGCGAAGGAGTGCATGCGCACATCAAAGAGAAGTTCGTTACAGAATATACATTACAGTGGCGTCGGTCTTTCATTCGTATCATGGTGATGGGGGGACGGGTGGTGTAAGTACCGTTCCACTGGATTGATATTGGTTTGTGATCAAAGTCAAAGTATTGGGAACTGTATTTACTGTGTGAAGCAAATTGGGAAAGCCTTATAGCGTTCTATTATTCCCAAATGCTATGTGCGCCATTATAATGTAAAGTACACATGCGGGTTGAAGAAAGGGTGAAGGAGGAGGAGGAGAAGGAGAATGATAATGATGATGAGGAAGAGAAGAATGAAGAAGAGGAGGAGAAGGAGCAGGAGGGGACGGTGAAGTAGGAGGAGGAGTAGGAGAAGGAGGAAAAGGAGGTGAAGGGAGAGAAGGAGGATGACGAGGAGGAGCAGAAGTGGAAGAAGAAGAAGAAGGAGGAGGAGAAGGGAAAAGTGGCAAAGAAGAAAAGAGGAGTGAAAAAGTGGTTCAGGGAGAGAAGGAAAAGAAAAGAGGGAGTAAAAGTAGAGCAAAAAGAAGAAGGAGAAGATGAAGAACAAGAAGAAGGAGGAGGAGATGAAGAAGGAGGAGGAGGGAGAGAAGAAGAAGAAGGAAAAGTGATAAAGGAAAAAAAATGAAGAGGGTGAGAAGAGGAGTGAGAAAGATTGAAAAGAAGGCTGAGAAGGAGAACAAGGAGAAGGTGGAAAAGGAGGAGAAGGGGGAGAAGGAGGAGAAAGAGGTGAAGGTGAAGAAGGAGATGAAAGAGGTGAAGGTGTAAAAGGAGGAGTAATATAATAGACGAAGCAGGAGGAGGAAGAGAAGAAGGAGAAGGAAAAGTGGCAAAGAAGAAAAATGAAAAGTGAGAGAAGAGGAGGGGAACAAGTGGTAGAGGGAGAGGAAAAAAGAAAAGAGGGAGGAAAATTAGAGAAAAAAGAAGAAGAAGAAGAAAATGAAGAACAAGAAGGAGGAGAAGGAGAAGTAGAAGAGGAAGAGGAATTGAAAGAATTAGGAGGAAGACAGGAACAAAAAGGAAGAGTAGAAAGAAGTAAAAGAAGAGAAGAAGAAGAAGGAAAAGTGATAAAGAAGAGAAATAAAGAGTGTGAGAAGAGGAGTGGAACAATTGGTTGAGGGAGGAGGTTAAGAAGAAAGAGGGTGAAAGTGAAGCAAGAAGAAAGGGAGAAACGTTGTTAAATTACTAACACATATCTTATTCGCAGATGTTACACTCATCTGTAATTCACAATGTACAATATGAAAATACATACTTGGATAAACATATATAATCAACTATAAATACATAATAATTGGATATAGATATGTACTCAAATATAAGAATATACGTATATAAATTGGGTTGACATGTACAGATGTACGGTGCCATTCAATATGCATACAATACTGAACCAATTATTTTGGATACGTATATAAGGAGGGTTAGGAGTGGTGAGGGGAGAAGAAGAAGAAGGAAAGAGTAAGACAAAGAAGAAGAAGAAGAGAAGAAAAAGGAGAAGAAAGGAAGAAGAAGAAGAAGAACAAGTAGAAGAAGAAGAGAAGAAAAAGGAGCAAGAAGAAGGAGAAGAAGAAGGAGAAGAAGAAGGAGGAGAAGAAGAAGAAGAAGAAGAAGAGAAGAAAAAGGAGCAAGAAAATGGAGAAGAAGGAGGAGAAGGAGAAAAGGAAGTGGAAGAAGAAGGAGGAGAAGAAGAAGAGGAAGCGGAAGGAGAAAAGGAAGTAGAGGAGGAAGAAGAGGAGATGGAGAAGAAGGAGAAGAGGGAAAAAGGAGCAAGAGGATGGAGAAGAAGAAGGATGAGAAGAAGAAAAGGAAGTGGAAGGAGAAAAGGAAGAAGCGGAGGAAGAAGAGGAGATGAAGAAGAAGAAGAGAAGAAAAGGAGCAAGAAGAAGAAGAGGTAGCGGAAGAAGAAAAGGAAGAAGAGGAGGAAAATAAGAAGAAGAGAGGGAAAAGGAGCAAGAAGATGGAGAAGAAGAAGGAGGAGAAGGAGAAGAAGACGGAAGAAGTAAAGGAAGAAGATATGGAGAAGAAGAAGAAGAAAAGTAGCAAGAGGATGGAGAAGAAGTAGGAGGAGAAGGAGAAAAAGAAGCGGAAGAAGAAAAGGCAGAGAGGAGGAAGAAGAGCAGAAAGAATAGGAGATGAAGAAGAAGGAGATAGGAGAAAGGAGCAAGAAGATGGAGAAGAAGAAGGAGGAGAAGAAGAAAAGGAAGCGGAAGAAGAAAAGGAAGAAGAAGATGAAGTATGTTCGAGTCGGTTGTATTCGTCTAGTGATGTAATGGAGCTCCATTATATTTGAACCAAGTTGGAAAGGAAATTCTGATGGTGAACTGAGAAACGCTGAGAAATCAAGAGCAATTTATTGCATGAAAGGTGGGTTCTAAGAGACGGGGTATTGTAGGAGGAGATGGAGGAGAAGGAGAAGAAGGAAGAGGAGGAGGAGGAGATGGAGGAGATGGAGGAGAAGTAAGAGGAGGGGGAGAAGGAGGAGAATAGAAATAGGAAGGAGAATAAAGAGAGTAAAGATAATTTGGAAAATGATGAATGAAGCAGGAAAATTACTTAGGATAAAGGGCAATAGCTTCATATTTTGTAGGTGGAAGATGTGGTTTAGTAAGAGAAGAAGACGAAGAAAAACAAGAAGATGGAGAGTTAGGAAAAGGAGGAGAAAGGGAAGAGGAAGAAGAAGAGAAAGAAGATGTGATTAACAGGTAGAAAATGTAGAACAAAACTAACGAAGGAGATAACAACTACCCTCGTATATACAATTCACGGCAAAACCAGAACATAATTATAGAAAAGAATGTGCTGTGGAAGAAAAGAATAAAAAGTAGAAAAAGAAGAAGAAGAAGAAGAAGTAGAAGAAGAAAGAGAAGAAGAAAAAGAAGAAGAATAAAAAGAAGAAGAAGGAGAAGAAGAAGAAGAAGAAGAAGTTAGCGAGTGAGAAGAGAAGGATAAGAATGAGAAAAAGGAGAGAAAGAAAAGGGAGAAGAGGAAGAAGGAGGAGAAGAAGAAAAAGGAGAAGAAAAACAAAGGGGACAAGAAGAAGAATAAGAAGAAGGGAAGGAGGAGATGAAGAAAAAGAAGGAAGATGAGGAGAAAAAGGAGAAGTAGAGAAAGCTGTAGCAGAAGAAGAAAAGGAGAAGAGGAAAACGGAGAGAATAAGAAAAAGAAGATGGAGGAAAAGGTGGAGAAAGATGAGGAGAAGAAGAAAAAGGAGAAGAAAAACAAAGGGGACAAGAACAATAATAAGAAGAAGGGAAGGAGGAGATGAAGAAAAAAAAGAAAGATGAGGAGAAAAAGGAGAAGTAGAGAAAGCTGTAGCAGAAGAAGAAAAAGGAAAAACGGAGAGAATAAGAAAAAGAAGATGAAGGAAAAGGTGGAGAAGAATAAGGAGAAGAAAAATGAGGAGAAGGAGAAAAAGAAAATGAGAAGAAGAATGGAAAGGAGGAGGAGAAGAAACAAGAGAAAAAACAATGAGGGGAAGAGGGAGAAGGAGAAGAAAGAGGTGAAGAAGAAGATGGAGGGGGAAATGGTGAAGAAGATGAAGGAGGAGGAGGAGATGGAAAAGAATAAGAAGAAGGAGGAGAAGAAGAAGAAGAACCACAACAACATCAACAACAACAACAACAACAACATCAAGAATATTGAGAAGAAGATCGAGAAGAAGAAAACAAGTAGAAGAAGATGGAGTAGGTGGAGAAGAAGGAGGAGAAGAAGTAGAAGAAATATAAAAAAATTGAAAAGAAGGATGAGAATGAGAAGAAGGAGGAGGAATGAGAAAAATTGAAAAGAAGTACGAGAAGGAGAACAAGGAGAAGGTGACGATGGAGGATAAGGAGGGGAAAGAGCTGAAGGAGGAGGAGAAGAAGAAGAAGAAGAAGAAGAAGAAGAAGAAGAAGAAGAAGGAGGAGAAGAAGAAGAAGAAGAAGAAGAAGAAGAAGAAGAAGTAGAAGAAGAAGAAGAAGAAAAAGAAGAATTTCCAATCACCTCCCATGTCCTATTTGATCATGTATTAGAAACGTGTTTGGCCTTCACAAGTAAACGCTCTGCTACTCATTACACTAGGATCGAAGTTACTCCAGTTTTCCTATTGCTCTATGTTCGATACTATGTTGAAAAAATGTTAAGACATTGCATTGGATATGCATATAGGTCGACGATTTCCGCTCATCATTTCAGTCAGTATAGCTGGATTCATTTAATTTGTCGAAAACCAGCTGATTTGGCAATCAGTAAACAACTGATTTTACACAGCTTTGATGCGATAATCCAAAGATTTTGAAAGTCTTTGAGACTTTCAAGTCTTGAAGACCTTTTAAAGAAGAATGACCTCTGAAAAGAAGATCTTTAAAAGTATACCTTCTTAAAATACCTTTTCTATAATCTGCGAGATTCAGCATTTGTAGGTCAAGTATTGTAATAGTGATCGCCAAATCAGCTGGTTTCCGCCAAAATTAATGAATCCTGCTATTCGCTATGTGGTAGAGATAATAAAATCGACCCCAGCGCTCACGCGGAATTGTTGTGAACGAAACAGGGTATTTTCACATGAGAAAGGAATAGCATTTAATTTGATGCTTGGAGATCTGTGAACAGCTGATGTTACGGAGCTTTGTCACAATTATCCAAATACTTTTTGATGAGAAGAAAATATAGCAGGATCCAATTAACTTGTCATAAATCAGCTGATCCAGTAATAATTAAACAGTGATTTCGACACAATAATCGTAAGGCTTGAAAGTCTTGAAGACCTTTCAAGTCTTTAAAAGACCTTTTTAAAGAAGACCTTTTAAAGAATAACTTTTTAAAAGACCTTCTCAATAATCTGCGAGATTCAGCATTCGTAGGTTAAGTATAGCAGGATCCAATCAACTTGTCATAAATCAGCTGATCCAGATAATTAAACAGTGATTTCGACACAATAATCAAAAGGCTTGAAAGTCTTAAAGACCTTTTAAAAGTCTTTAAAAGACCTTTTTAATGAAGACATTTCAAAGAATAACTTTTTAAAAGACCTTTTCAATAATCTGCGGGATTCAGCATTCGTAGGTTAAGTATTGTGATCATATGCTCGTCGATCATATGATTCATGACAAGTTGAGTGGATCCTGCTATACTGTAGTAGTGGAAGAAGAGAGGAATAGAGGAAGAAGAAGAAGAACGAAAGGAAAAAGGAATGAAAAGGAAGGAATAGAAGAAGCGAATAGCAGGAAGAAGCAAAGTTTGATTTGCGAGTAATCGATATCAGTGGCATTCAATTAGTGGATGCATCCACGAGTTTGTCATTCGTTTGCCAGTCAAACAAGAGTGAACGCTGCTCCATTGCGATACCTCGAAATGTACACATATCGATACTTACCATATCGATAAGTACACGTATTGATACATACCACAGAGACTGCAAATCGCAGTGTTATCATTGGTATGAAAAGGTCCATAACCGTGTGTTGGTACATTTTTTATTCCCGCCACCGCCATACTTTTGCTAGATATTTGAATTATAATTGTGGAATTATATTTAGAATGATGAAATGAACTCATTGCATGTTCTTAAACATTTTTATAATATTTAATAAAGGTTTCAAATGAAATCAACTTTGTTGGTTATGTTTCATGCTGATTGAACAGACAATGAGAGATCATCCACAGCTGAGTTCATTCTCATTTGTTATTATTCGAAATGCATCATGGTCGTGGAACTTCAATTCATTCATGTGCTTTTCAACTAGATTTTCCACCCGATTAATTCAATTCTGTGATCGGTTTCTCTGTTGAATTGATTTACTTTTGGAAATATGGAAGGAATAAAGACACAATTACTGTTATGAACGTTATTTATACAATTAGGAATGCGATAATACAGAGTGATCGTAAAGTCGCGCAACCCAAAATGATAACAGTCTTGAAAAGCTGTAATGTGTTATTGATTTTTTTTAAAAAGTTTATGAAGAGACTTTTTGAAGAACGAATGAACGTTTCACTTATCGTCTGCAGTCTGTCGTCAGTCAAAACACTGCTTGGTCGGCCGGTAAGATTACGGTCATTCACGCTACCTGTATCCCGAATATGATGAAACAAACGACATAATATATGGTTGATTTGTTTGGTACTTTAGCATCTGGAAAGGCATTGGAGAAATGTTCTTGACACTTTGCGTAGAATTTCGATTCACAGTAACTCGAAACGATAGAAATACGTTGTTCTTGGGTAAAAGACATTGCGACTTGAACTGAACAAACAAACTGATTTCTGGCTTATTGTCGCCCGATGGCGTGATCTGGCAGTGCAGCCACCTGCTGTACTACTGGACGAAAAATTCCCATATGCAAATCATACTTTTAAAATTTACCTGTCATTCCTACACGGCTTCAAACATTGGGTTGCGCGACTTTCCGATCACCCTGTACTTTAAATGCGTTGTAAATGCTTATGCCCTATCATTTCTCATGTTAAATGTACAGAATTCTTTGCCCAAAAAACCATCGTGAGCGCTGGGGTGATCTCGATATCCCCACCACCTATGTGCACAAAGGGAATACTAAAGAGAGTGTATAGTAACAGTGTGGCCATTTGTGTGAAGCACCCATAACAGTACGTGGAGATCATTTTTCCCGCCGTCGGCATACTTTTCCCAAATTTTGAATTTTGATATGGGATTACAGGAACAAATTAACTCATTTGTCATACTTATTTTAAGAGAAACAACATCAAAAGTGACTGTTCCAACATTAAAATAGTCTCTTCTCTTGGTATTGCTTTGAAAGCTTGAAATGATGAAAACTGATACTGGCAAAGGCAAAATGTAGGTTAGAAGTGAATCACTTATCATAACATGATTTATGATTTGCTTTTCAATCCAATGCGAATCTCATGGGAGTTGGCAAAAGTATGGTGGATATTTGTCGGAGCTATCAAAAGTGTGACATGCTATGTCCACACTGTTACTATACACTCTCTGTAGCGAATACTATTACTAGTAGTTCTGTGAACAGTAGACCTCGCAAAAAAGCCATGTTAGCTGAAATCTGTCAATGCGTTTAGCCGTAAATTAGCTGTTTTCTTGTCCACGTGTACAGAATTGGTCCTGTCAACTGTGTTGAGAGAGATGTTGTCAGGCGCCCCCCGAAATACGTTATGTACATCTAATTTAATTATTTCATTTTTACATTTTTATTTATTTTTTATATTCTATATTTTCCAAATTTTCATTTAATTTTCTCATTTTTTTGAATTTATTTTATTTTTCAGTTATTTATTTTTTAAACATACGTGACGTCCCACAAGCCGCCGCTTTCGCGGCGCCCCTCTGACTGCGGCGCCCGGGGCCCTGACTACAGCGAAAAAATCTTATTCTGACCCAGCTGATGATCATTCCATAATGTGACGATGTTTATAATCAATTCAAAATAAATTCTATCACGTCTTCCATATCTATTGTATCCATTCTCTTCTCCTTCTATTTCGTCCTTAAAATGCAAAATTTAAAAAAACCTTACATATACTGTACATCGTCGCGCAGTTTCAAAATGAACATTCCTGCCAAATCTTATTGAAATCTGTCAATGCGTTTAGCCGTAAATGCGTTACAAACACACAAATCCACAGACGAAAGTCAATCGACTTGAAACAAGACTTCACTTCACTCAGACTTCGCTTCGCTCGGTCAATAAAATTGTGATGGTGTCTGTCTGTGGGTGGTTTAAAGGCTCTCATGAAACAACCATTGCATAAACTATTACTTCAAAAACAATAAATACGTACCCGTATCTGTATCATCTGGAGAACTGTGTATCCTCTCAAAAAATTCTCCAAAAAAGAATTCGTCACCCGTCCCCTACCCCCGACCCTATTGAAAACGCTTGGTGTGGAAACTAAAATTTGTGTACCAAAGAAAAATCCAAAAATATTTATAAGCTTTCAGTAAGAAAATGTTTTGATATAGCCTAAATAAGAACCCGTCTCCTCTGCAATATACATTTATACATACAATATAATAATGTGTAGCCAACCCAAACAGAAATGAAAACTCTGTTCTGAAAGCCATTGACATTGAAGAAAAAATTTGGAAGAAATTTTGGGGGAGGGCGAGGGCGCTCAATCTCACCCACTTGAAATCACGAATTAGAAATATGGTTTACTTTCAGGAATCATACTCTCAGTGTTGGAGCTAACAAGTTTTTATGAATTTTCTAAATTATTGAGCGCCCTCGCCCTCCCCCAAAATTTCTTCCAAATTTTTTCTTCAATGTCAATGGCTTCCAGAACAGAGTTTTCATTTTTGTTTGGGTTGGCTACACATAATTATTATATTGTATGTATAAATGTATATTGCAGAGGGAGACGGGTTTCTTATTTAGGCTATATCAAAACATTTTCTTACTGAAAGCTTATGAAAATTTTTTGGATTTTTTCTTTGGTACACAAATTTTAGTTTCCACACCAGCGTTTTCAATAGGGTCGGTGGTAGGGGACGGGTGACGAATTCTTTTTTGGAGAATTTTTTGAGAGGATATCAGTTTTTTTTTTAATCACCTTCTTGTTATAGAGGTATAACACTGCAAACACAATGGATGGGGAGAGAGTTAATTTTTTTTAAACAGTGAAATGCCATGTTATTTGATAAAAGATATTTTATCCTCACTATTTGGGTGCTACAAAATTATTCTAGCTATAAAAGTGAGCCAGTTATGGTTAATACTGAATGAACAAACAAGACGTTGTGACTGTGTCTGTTGCATCACACGTTATCATTTACTATCCAGACTTTAACGACATATCATTGTAGCAACATTAATTCATGTATAAGCAGTTATCCACAAAGTTTGTTAAATAAGATTGAGATTTTGAATTTAGATTGAAATTTTAACCCATTACGATAGGTCACATGACCACTTTTGATGAAAAAAATATTTTGTAATCGAAAAATGAAATCCTTGTAAAAATTTGCCCAACACCATTATTATACATTCCAGGAACAAAATTCTCAAATTTTCCCCATTAATGATTCTAAAATGAACGATTCAATTTTTCTATTTCCCGTCAGAGTTTTATTTCTTTTAATTGCTAAAATTGTTGAATTGACGCGACATTTACATTCCTTAAAACTTCAAATTCCAAATATTGCAACTTTAATTATTATTCGGGCAGAGCTACAGAGCTTAATCGGACATTGAATGATTTTAAATTTTAAATGTGAATAGACTTCTACTAATCTACTTGAAGGCCTATATCTTCCAAACTATTAGGCCCTCAATGACCAATTAATTCTCAAATTGTAGGTATTTTAATATACTTTAAGAAATATGTTGGATGTCATATATGAGAAAGTGATACTTCACGGTCAAAATTCAAAAAACAAATGAAAAATTACGATAATTCAATGAACTTTGAAGAGCTGTATTTCGCAAACGGTTGAGCCTACAATAACAAATTTGGTCTCAAATTGTAGGTAATTGAATCAGCTTCCAAAACTATGTTGAATGTTCTATATGGAAAAATGATTCTTCAGGGTCATAATTGAAGAAATGTAGAAAAAGTGGAAAAATTCAACAATTTGATAAACTTTGAAGGCCTACATCTCGCAAACTATTGGGTCTACAATAATCTTTTTGGTTTCAAATTGTAGATTCTTGAATTATCTTTCAAAACTTTGCTGAAAGTCACATTCGAAAAAGTGATGCTTCACGGTCAAAATTGACCAAATGTAAAAACAAGTGAAAAATTACGATAATTTGATGAACTTTGAAGAGCTGTATTTCGCAAACGGTTGGGCATACAATGATAAATTTGGTCTCAAATTGAAGGTAATTTGATATACTTTAAGAAATATGCACAATGTCCTCTATGAAAAACAGATTCTTCAGGGTGAAAATTAGCCAAACATAAAAAAAGTGCAAACTTCCGCCATTTTGTACGATTTTTGGAGTTGAACCGGTAGTTTGCCTAGGTCTAAAACTTGGATTTAGCATCCCAGGACTACCATAAACATTACTAAAAAAAGAACCGACTATCCCATTTCATACAAGGTAGACCCTATTTTTGATGACAATTTTACTGGGCTATTATTGAAAAGGTCGAATTTGGCGGTGGCAACAGTGTGAAACTTTTAGTTTTTAACCGCTAGGATCGCGACATTTACATCAGGGCCACCTAGGAACATGGTCTAGCTAGACACTGAATTTAAACGTGCAGCTGACGTCATCACATCGTGTCCATAACAACTCATGTTTACAACACTCATCCCTGCATTAAAATTGGAATTCGTGTTTGGTTTTTCTCGTCTCGAGTTTATTTCAACTGCACAATTACCTTTTGGTGGGTAAGTAGGTCTATTTATTTATTTTTAAATAATAAATTTAAATATTCAAACTTGGTTGTGATCAGTGGCTGTTTATGAACAGTATAGCGGCCTCTTAGCCGTGACGTCACATTTCGAGTGTCTAGGCCATGTTCCTGGGTGGCCCTGTTTACATTCGATAAAAAGCTTCAAATTCTAACTTCAAATTGCAACTTTAATTTTTATTCGGACAGAGCTACAGAGCTTAATCGGGCATTAAATGATTTGAAATTTTAAATGTAAATAGTTTAAACATGTCTTCAATCGCTTTTGGTAGTCCGAAATCTCAACTCATTACAGATTTTTCACATCAAGTGCTCAAAGTTGAAAAAAATTGAAAAATCCCAAAATTAGTAAAATGACAAAATACCCGTATATAGTATCTTTGCGAATTTATATCGTAGAAAGTTCGTTCTGATCTTAAATGAAAGCGCTCAAAAATCTAAGAAAATAATGTCATTACAACATTTTAAAATTTTCACTACCTTCCGCGTAAATTGAGATGGCGGCATGCGAACATCAAAGTGAAGTTCGTTACAGAATATATATAGTGGTCCCGGTCTTTCATTCGTATCACGGGGGGGACGGGTGGTGGAACGACCGTTCCACTAGATCACGTCTTCCATATCTATTGTATCCATTCTCTTTTCCTTCTATTTCGTACTTAAGGCTGTGCATCAGCTAAAAAAAAACTTTTTTATGGTGATATTTTTCCAAGTTTTACGATTTGGATACTATCAAGCTATCAAAATGAAATACTTTTAGAGGAAAATTTTTTTCTTGTTCATTAGTTTTGAGATATGGGCGTCTGAAGTAGAAATTTTCGGGAAATTAATCTCAAAATTGGTTGCAAATACAATTATGAAATTTTGAGCATACGTGCTTGAAGGTATTGTCTATCACTTGACATAATTAGTTTCTCAAAATAACCAATTTGAAAAAAAATATTTTCGAAAATAATTTATTTAAAAAAATAACTCAATTTTCAATTAAATTGAGAATTTGATATTTTTCTCAAAAGTTGATATTTCGAGAAAATTTAAAAAAACCTTACATAAATATACTGTACATCGTCACGCAGTTTCAAAATGAACATTCCTGCCAAATCTCATTGAAATCTGTCAATGCGTTTAGCCGTAAATGCTTTACAAACACACAAATTCACAGACGAAAGCCAATCGACTTGAAACAAGACTTCACTTCACTCAGACTTCGCTTCGCTCGGTCAAAAATTGAGATGGTGTTTTTCTGTCTGTGGGTGTTTTAAAGGCTCTTATGAGACAACCATTGCATAAACTATTACTTCAAAAACAATAAATACGTACCCGTATCTGTATCATCTGGAGAACTGTGTATATATGACTCACAAAACAACGCCGAAAACCCCCATGATTGTGTACTAATTGGGGATATGTCAGGGTTTTGATCGATGGTGGATGTATATGGCTTGATGTGACATTTTTCGAATAATGATTTCCAGCGTTGCAAAGTGAAACCGCAACAGAGCAGAGCTGCACAGCGTACAAGCAGTTAATCACCATCAAAGCTGAATGCTGCTGTTTGAGAAGAGAGAGAGAGAGTGTGCGAGAAAGAGGAGTGGGAAGGAGATAAAGGAAGACAGGGGGAGAGAAATAGGAGAGAGATAGGGAATGGTATCGGGAATGGAAAGGGAATGCGGGTGTTTGAGAAGAGAGACAGTGCGAGATAGAGAGAGAGAGAGTGAAGGGGGGAGAGGGAAGGAGATAGGGGAAGACAGGGGGAGAGAAATAGGAGGGAGATAGGAAATGGTATCGGGAATGGAAAGGGAATACGGCTGTTTGAGAAAAGAGAGAGAGTGTGCGAGAAAGAGGGAGAGAGAGAGAAGGAATAGAATAGAATAGAATATTCACTTTATTCATGTAGATTACAAAGTAAGTCGCTTAAATTCTAGGACATGATAGTTATTACAATGAACGTCATTACAAAATAGTGTTTACAGTATCGGATTCACTGAAAATACATGAGGAAACATGGGAAGGAGGTGGAGGAAGAGGAGAAGGAGGGAAAGGGAGATGAGAAGAAGAGTGGAAGGAGGAGGAGGAGAAAAGGGAAGGAGAAGAAGGAGGAGAATGGGGGATCGAGTACAAGCAGGAGAAGGGAGTAATGAAGGAAAAGGATGAGAAGAAGGAGAAGAAGGTGGAGAAGGAGTGGGAGAAGGAGTGAGAGAAGGAGTGGGAGAAGGAGAAGAAGGGAGAGGGGGTTATGAAGATAGAGTGAGAGAAGGAGTGGGAGAAGGAGAAGAAGCGGGAGAGGGGGGTTATGAAGAAAGAGAATGAGAGAAGGATCAGAGGAGAAGGAGGGAAAGGAGGAAGAGAAGGAGAAGGGAGGAAAGGAGGAGAAGAAGAAGGAGTGGAAGGAGGAGGAGGAGCAAAAGGGGAAGGAGAAGAAGGAGGAGAATGGGGGGATCGAGTACAAGCAGGAGAAGGGAGTAATGAAGGAAAAGGATGAGAAGAAGGAGGAGAGGGGGGAGAGGGGGGGGGAGAAGGGGTGAGAGAAGGAGTGGGAGAAGAAGAAGAAGCGGGAGAGGGTGGTTATGAAGATAGAGTGAGAGAAGGAGTGGGAGAAGGAGAAGAAGCGGGAGAGGGGGGTTATGAAGAAAGAGAATGAGAGAATGATCAGAGGAGAAGGAGGGGAAGGAGGAAGAGAAGGAAAAGGGAGGAAAGAAGGAGAAGGAGGAGGAGTGGGAGGAGGGGAAGAGGAGAAGGAGAAGGAGGAGTAGAGAGAGAAGGTGGAGAAGGAGGAGGAGGAGGAGAAGAGAGAGAAGGAGGAGAAGGAAATGTTGGAGAATGAGGAGTAGGAGGACTAGGTGGAGAAGGGAGGAAGGAGGAGGAAGAGGAGTAAGAGGAGGAGGGGGAGGAGAAGGAGAAGGAGGAGAAGGAAGAATAATCAGAGATGGTAGAAGAAGAAAAGTACATGGAGTGAAAAGTAAGAGAAGAAATAGGGGAACGAAGAGGAAGGAAGAGGAGAATTTATTTACACGTCAACCTCAATTACTTCATCACAAGCCAATAATATAATAAATATAATGCACTTAGAGGTACAAGAAGGACAAGAAGATAAGAGAATATGAAAGGTGACGAATAGGAGTAGAAGGAGGAGGAGGTGGAGGAGGAGAAGGGGGAGGAGAAGAAGGAGGAGGAGGTGGACTAGAAGGAGGAGGAGTAGTAGGGGAAGGAGAAGGAAATGAAGACGATGAAGACAAAGAAGAAGAATTGAAAGAAAAAAGGAGGAAAGAAGAAGAACAGAAGATGAATAAGGCGAGGGAGAGCAGGAGAAGATGCAGTAGGAGGAGGAGGATAAGGAGAAAAGAAGAAGCTGAAGTGGAAAATATATATAAAAAGAGAAAAGGGTAAGAAGAAAAGGAGAAAAAATAGGAAAATTGAGAAGGAGAAGAAGAAGAAGAAGAAGAAGAAGAAGAAGAAGAAGAAGAAGAAGAAGAAGAAGAAGAAGAAGAAGAAGAAGAAGAAGAAGAAGAAGAAAAAAGAGATTAAGGAGAAGAAGTGAATGTGTAGGGAGAAGAAGTAGTAGTAGAACAAGGAAAAGAACCAGCATTAGTATAGGGAGGAAAGAAGGTGAAGTGGAGGAGAATTAGGAAGAAGGAGAAAAATAAGAAGAAGAAGAAAAGAAAGAGACCAAGAATAATAGCGACAACAAAGCACAAAACCAAAAGGTAAATTGTTGATTGTTCAGATATGAAATCTAGACGTGGGTAGGAGAAATAGATTCGCACAATGGAAGAAAAAGGAGAAAAAAGAAGATGATGAAGCAGAAGAAGAGGATTACAAAGGGCGATTTCCCGGCCGGAAAATTCAGTCGAGAAAAACAGCGGCGCTTTTCACGCACAAACATGTATTGTTGAGGGAAATTTCAGTTATAAAGGAAATTTCCAGTGAGCTATCGGGTTATTTCTGCTGATAGAACATTATCTCTCTGTCTGTGGTTTTCATAAAGCCATAGAAGGAAGAATGAATGTTGAGAATCGAGAAATAAGTAAAGACAGGGAATGGGAGGATGAACAATGAGGTTTTTACTTTATTTTTTTTTACCTTCTACTTTTTCACTTGATCTCCCCCTTCTTCTTCTTCCACTCCCACTTCCCTCCACTTCTTCCTCTTTTCATCTTCACTTTCTCGTTTTCTCCGTCTCCCATTTCCTCTTCTTCTTCTTCTTATTCTTCTCCTCCTCTTCCTCCTCCTCCTTCCTCTTTCATTCTTCTTCTTCTTTTCTTTTTCTTCTTCTTCTTCTCCTTTTTCTTTCTTCTTCTTCTTCTTCTTCTTCTTCTTCTTCTTCTTCTTCTTCTTCCTCTTCTTCCTCATTTCCTCTTCACTTTCTCGTTTTCTCCGTCTTCTACTTCCTCTTGTTTTTCTTCTTCTTCTTTCATTCTTCTTCTTCTTTCATTCTTTTCTTTTCCTGCTTCTTTTATTCTTCTTCTTCTTCTACTTTCATTCCTCTTCTTCTTCTTCTCCATTTCCTTCATCTTCTTTTTCTTCTTCTTTCTTCTTCTCCTCCTTCCTCTCACTCTCCTCCTCCACCTTCATCTTCTCATACATCCCTCCCCCCCACTCTTCCATTTTCACCTACTTCTTGGCCTTCTTCTTTGCCTCTTGGTTGTAGGCTACTCTCCCATCTTTATAGTTTTGGTTTACAGTTTATTGTTTTCGCCACACTTGGACGTAATGAACTGTTTTTCACACCTCAAACGGAGGCCGAAAGCGTTCTGTTTCCGACGAGGTCGGTAAACGTTTACGGCCCTAGGGCGGAAAAGAAAATGACCTTGAATGACAGCTGATCGTGTCTGATCACACAAATCATGAAGAGATAATTACATAATTTTTACGGAAATAAGCTGTATATTTATATTATATTCTATAAATAATTATTGTTCCATAACTTAATATGTATTATCCTGTTTTTTCTTTAATAGTTTTTCTTGAACCAATAGAATACGATGATATTTCCTTTACCTCAACAATTATTGTGTTGGCTGCATTGTGTAACACAGAGTTATGAATTTTGAATATTGAAAAGTGAAGTACAGTAATTGTTTCTTTTTGAAATAGAATTTGACATCTTAATACAATAGATTCAAAAAATAATAATAGAAACGTGAGTATTTCTTCACTTAAAAGTATAGCCTATTATTTCTTTCAACAGTTTTGATATCAAACAATAGAATGCGATAGTATTTTCATAGGCCTAACCTCAAAACATTGAATTCTTCCTAGAATTATTTTACTTTCAAAATTGCCATATATATTTTTTTTTGGTGTGGCGAAAAATAGCGTTCACACCACGGGCGAAAATGTTTTGCCGGCTCTCGATCGCTTCAAGTTCTCGACATTCGTCTCGAACTTGAAAACCGCGATCTCAAGCCGGCAAACACAAATTTTCCGCCCTAGGTGCGAAATATACTATTATCAGCTCCGCGGTTCAACTCGTTCAGTCCCCTAGTTCAAGTTCAAGAGCCGAGAGAAAACGTTAATATCAGGGACCTGACATCTTAGGGACTGGAAGTAAGAGAAATAAGGGAGTAGGATGACGCTAGTTTCGGACGGACTTTAGAAAACATCGTAAATTGATAATAATGACAGCTGATTCTGATTGAATAGCGTATGTTTCAAAAGCTTGATACACGCATAACGATATTAGATCAATGATATTGAAGAATAATCCAAAAGTTTGATACACTCGTAACAATATTAGAAGTTGACCATTATTAGTGAATTAGTGAATAACCATTCTAACCTGTAGTAGAGAATCACACCTACTTCTACTCAAACCAACCTGAAAAACAAAGAATCTAACAAAAATGTTATGTTTTGCCGTAAATATTAACCATATTCTCTCAACCGTTTTGATTTATACCGCAAAAGATACCATAAACTTCTAAAAGTCTTTATGAAAATGAAACTAAACAAAAAGACTCTGAATTCAAATACAGCGCCAAAACTCCGTCCGGAAACTAGCGTGATCGAGACTCAGCCTACACCCCTTTTTAACATAGGGAAGATACGATACTTCTACTCCTTCTAATGACAGCCCCCTGGTTAATATTGTTAGAAACTTTTAATTTCATTCAATTCCTGCGTAGTTCAAGACTTATTTCCGTTTTATTGTCACACGAAAAAGCCCAAATTAAACTCAATTTTACAATTTTTCTTTTTTTACAATCCAAGTTTTGAGATAATCTCGGCGATTGTTTATTTTTAAACGAAGAAACCCAGATTCAAAAGTTATATAGTTTGGTGGTTGAGTTGAATTGCCGGGTTTTTTAACATGTTTCTACCTACGATATACGAAGCCCTTGCAAACTGAAACTTTGAGGGGGTGCTGGGGGGGAAGCAAGAGGGGTAGGGGTGGGGACTTTTGCCAGGACACTTGTCTATATGATAGTAGTCGATGGGGAAAAAATTAGCTTTATACTGTCAGGGTGAGATTGCATTGACAGCCCACCAACATATTTATTATATTAAAATAATGTTATCATGTTATTACACGGGTGTACTTTACTCACTCTTTATTGTATTTGAGAAATACTCGCTTATTGTGATTTTATTGTACCTCAATTTGTTTCAACTGAGTTATACTCATATTATTGTTACAGTTAACTGTACAGCCTAGGTGTTGTTTACTTTCAATCTTTGAGGTTAGTTTGATTTGAGCGCGAAACTGTTAACCGGCTTTTTGCCAAATTATAAATCAGCTGTTTTTGACAGGTAGGCCATCCAACCCGTGATAAGGAGAATTTATGTCAATTATTGTATTCTAATCTGTGTGATAACCTTTCCTGAATAAATCTGCACATTCCAGCCCCTCTAAATTACTTCTAAAATTTATTTGATTTCTATAAATTACTTTAATTGTCTTATGTGGCACACTTGTCTTTAAAAATTCGTTGTAGCATTCCTATTGGTGGAATTTATTTTTCTGCGCCCTTATTGGCGAAATTAATTATGACGTCAACCTTCTTCCCCGAAATATCCTACTGGACCTTCCGGGAAGGCGACTTGGCTTTGAGACTTGATACAAGTAAGAGGTCCGTTTGAAACCTCATTTTTGTTTTAATGTAACTTTATGTAAAGTGCCGTTCTTTTGCTGCCTAATAATCTCGGTATTGTTAGTTGAGATTTTAATAATGCCAAGCTAATTTTTTTTTGAAAAGTAATAGTGAAATTTATACTAAAATCGGTTCACCACATGACGAAGCCAGGCATGCCACGAGATGTCCACCTACCATTGAGATGAAGGCGTCATCTCTCCAAAAATCTGTGCGCGTAAGATCATGGCCATGAAAGTGAGTGATTATTAATTGATTTATATTAGCTTGAGCATAGATCGTTTGTAAAACAACAAATACCGACTCCTCCTAGAACTGGTCAGGGCAACCCTAGGCAAAGTCCTAATCTCTGATATATTTTAAAGAATTCTATCTTCAATTGAAAGACAATCTGAATTATTTCAATTAATTTCATTAATTCTTGGAATATCTCTTCAGTCACATATTTTAATTATTCAAATTTCTTTAATTGATTCCGTTATTAAATATTCATTATATATATTATTCTTTCATGTAATAAATGTTAATATTTTACAATCTCTATTTTATTCAGAAACCGTGTTCAATCCTGGTTGCAATTTATTTATCTGAATCATTTCAGAATTTATTTTTGTGCAGTTATCGAGATCATAACGCACATAAATTCAATACATTCCTCGACCTTTGTCGCAGGATTTATTTCTCATTATTCTGCTCTTCTTCCTCAACCTTTGTTGAGAAGAAACAGAAAGTCTATTTCAGTATCAGTAAATCTGACGATTTATTATTAAAAATTTTACTCAGTAGTATGGGTTTATCCCGGATGGATTGGATTGTAGAAGTTTTAATTAGCAAATGTTAAAACATTCCGAACGTCATCCACCCGGCATAGACTCCTGTGTCTTCTTTACTGTATTTATTAATTTTATATTGATCGTATCTCTCTCGGCGAATTGGACTGCATGAGAATATATCGTTGCGTACGACATTCGAATGCTGCTCAATCCGACGAGAGATGATTCATGTGGTATTGGAGGAGAGACGATCACCCTCCCACTCGAATTAGAAATAATTCCACCGACTGCAGCTACCGGCGGGTTAAATTCCCAAATTATCCATCCAGGCGAGTTGGTATATAAAAACAGTACCACAATACTAATTTTTTCCCCTAAAAACCACTCCTTGACTGGACTAAATTGAACAACATTGATTAGAGCATACAATATTTCAATTCCCGTGAAATCTCCAATTATAATCAATTTGTAATTTTAATAATGTGATCGATTTGAATCATAATCAATTGTTTATTCAGTGGAATCCCGTTTTTATGTATAGTAGCTAAAGTGTCCAAGTGAAAATTCTTTGTATTGGTGTATTCGTAGAGACTGAGTTATAATATACACTAAATTAAGTAAATAAATAAATAATAAATAAATAAATAATTTATTCGACAAACAACAAACACTGTACAATCAAAGCAAGTTCAAAATACAATATTACACACTAAAAAGAATGTTGTCTATTGTCTAAATAGTCATCCCCAAAGGTAATCCTGAGTGGGGATCCTTCATTAAAATTTAACTTAAAGTTCAAGAAACTCTGAAGAGATAAATGTGAAAACGATATAAGAAATAATCAAATAATTACCAAATAATAATAATAACAAAATAAGAAAACCCAACATTTCACAAAACAACAATTTTTCACCAACTAATAAAATGGAATTTAAAATAAAATAAAAACTTACTACCCAGTACATTGAAAATTATAAATCAACTCAGAAACCGAAAGATACTAATGACTACAGCTTAATATTAATGACTTACAGAAACAAGTTATCATTATCAAATGCAAAAATAATTTTTTTCAACTTTGCCTTGAGTCATTATATAGTAAACTTATAGATTCTAGTGACACACTCACTCACTCACTGACTCACTGATTGACAAAAACTCACAGCCAAAACCGCTGATCGGAGAGAAACTCTGGGGTCACCATTAGATAGGGGGCCGAGAGTACGTACAGAGAAAACTCCAAAACTTTGGAAAATTCCCCCCCTAAGGGGGGTTTAGGCCCCCCAAAGATTTTCTGCAAAGCTAACCGCTTATCGCACAGCAAAGTCATGGGGAACTTTTTTGTTCAGCACCTGGAGATACCCAGATTTCAATAATAAAATTTTGACCGGGTTCACAAGGGGGCCCAAGGGGGGCATTTGAAATTTTTTTTTCCAAAATTTTTTTCCAAAAATTCACAGCCAAAACCGCTGATCGCAGAGTAAATCTGGGGTCACCATCAGATAGAGGGCCAAGAGTAGGCATGGGAAAACTCCAAAACCTTCAGAGAGTCCCCCCCTCAGGGGGGATGTGGCCCCCCAAAGTTTTTCTGCCAATTCAATTACACATTTTACAGCAAAATGGTAGAGGAAAAACTTGTTCAGATTGTGGAAAAACATCGGAATATGTGGAAAAATTCTAACCGGGTCGGCAAGGGGGACCAGGGGGGACAATTTTCATTTTTGGCCATTTTTGCGGGTTTGGTCAGATTTTGATGGGTCAATTTCCAATGGTTCTAGATTTTTTAGCGCAGGTTTTGGGCTCAGAATGTTTTTCTTGGACCCAAAGACCTCATAAAATGTCATCTGCCCAAAAAATATTCAGGGGGGCACCAGGGGACCTATGTCAAATTTGACAAATTTTGGGACGGCTGTATTTCTTTATTTGGATACTGGGTATCATTGTGCCATACATTATTGAACTCAGCTCATCAAGGCGATTCAGAAACATATGCTATATGCCCAAATCAATTAAATTTTTGGGAACTCAAATTTGAAAATTTTCAAAGTCCCCCACTTTATTAAGATTACATTGGAGAGGTACCCACTGACATAAATTCTAAGCCACTCCCAGCTCAGGTGGAACAGTGGAAACGATTATTTTGTTCTCATGAGTACCCAAAACATTGAGAAAACTCCAAAACTATCAATATTTCTCATCAGGGGGGCACCAGGTCCCCCTCAATTTTTCTAACTTTTCTTTTTGACTATTTAGAGCAAAAGTGAAAAGGTCCTTTTTTGTTCAGCACCTCTATATGCTCCGATTTCAATAATAAAATTTGTACCAGGTCAGCGAGGGGGACTAAGGGGGGCAATTTTCATTTTTTACCATTTTTACCAATTTTTCAAAAAAATGTACCCACTGAAATACATTTTAAGCCACTCCCAGCATAGGTGGAACAATTATTTTGTTCTCATGAGTACCCGAAATCATCGAGAAAACTCCAAAACTATGACATTTTTTTGTCAGGGGGGCAACAAGCCCCCCTTAAATTTTTTCAACTTTTCTATTTGACTATTCAGAGCAAAAGTGAAAAGGACCTTTTTTGTTAAGCATCTCGATATGCTTCGATTTCAATGATAAAATTTGTACCAGGTCAGCAAGGGGGATCAGGGGGCGCAATTGTATATTTTGGTCATTTTTGCCAATTTTTCAAAAAATGTTTGGGGTACATTTTCTATGGTCCCTGACATAGAAGTGAAGTTTTCAATGCCTGAATAATATTCCTTGGGCCTGAAAAGCTGATAAAAATAACACCTACACCCAAAAAAATATTTAGAGGTGGAAGTGGGGGGACATGTCAAATTTGGCTAATCATCAGACTCCTGTATTTCTCATATTTGTATACCTGGTATTATGCTACATGCCCAAATCAAATAACTTCTTTGAATAACTTTTTGGAACCCAAATTCAAAAATTGAAAAGTCCCTAGGAGATCATAGGGGGGTGAAGCCCCCAGGGGGCTGCAGGCGCGCGAAGCCCCCTGCCGAGCACGAAGTGCGAGTCATATAATAGTAAACTTACAAAAGACAGTGACACACTGACTGACTGACTGACTGACTGACTGACAAAAACTCACAGCCAAAACCGCTGATTGCAGAGAAAAACTCGGGTTACCATTAGAAAGGGGGCCGAGGGTAGGTACGTGGAAAACTCCAAAACTTCGAAAACGTCCCCCCCTCAGGGGGGTTCAGGCCCCCCAAAGATTTTCTGCAAAGCTAACCGCTTATCGCACAGCAATGTCATGGGAAACTTTTTTGTTCAGCACCCTGAGATACCTCAATTTCAATAATAAAATTTCGACCGGGTTCACAAGGGGGCCCAGGGGGGGCATTTGAAAATTTTTTTTCTCAATTTTTTCATCAAAAAATTCACAGCCAAAACCGCTGATTGCAGAGAAAAACTGGGGTCACCATCAGATAGAGGGCCGAGAGTAGGTACAGGAAAAACTCCAAAACCTACAAAAGTCCCCTCAGGGGATGTGGCCCCCCAAAGTTTTTCTGCCAATTCAAATACACATTTTACAGCAAAATGGTAGAGGAAAAACTTGTTCAGATTGTGGAAAAACATCGAAATATGTGATAAAATTCGAACCGGGTTGGCAAGGGGGACCAGGGGGGGCAATTTTCATTTTTGGCCATTTTTGCCGGTTCGGCCAGATTTTGATGGGTCAATTTGCAATGGTTCTAGATTTTTTAGCGCAGTTTTTGGGCTCAGAATGTTGTTCCTTGGATCCAAAGACCACATAAAAATGTCATCTGCCCAAAAAAAATATTCAGGGGGGCACCGGGGGACCTATGTCAAATTTGGCAAATTTTGGGACGGCTGTATTTTTCTTAGTTGGATACCGGGTATTATTGTGCCATACATCATTGAACTCAGATCATCAAGGCCATTCAGAAACATATGCTATATGCCCAAATCAAATAATTTTTTTGGAACTCAAATTTGAAAATTTTCAAATTCCCCCACTTTATGAAGATCACAGTGGAGAGGTACCCACTAAAGTACATTCTAAGCCACTCCCAGCATAGGTGGAACAATTATTCTGTTCTCATGAAAACCCAAAATCATTGAGAAAACTCCAAAACTATGACATTTTTCGGTCAGGGGGGCAACAAGCCCCCCTCAATTTTTTGAACTTTTCCATTTCACTATTTAGAGCAAAAGTGTAAAGGACCTTTTTTGTTTAGCACCTCGATATGCTTCGATTTCAATAATAAAATTTGTACCAGGTCAGCAAGGGGGATCAGGGGGCGCAATTGTATGTTTTGGTCATTTTTGCCAATTTTTGGAAATTAATTTAGGGTCTATTTTCAATGGTTCTTGATATTATAGAGCAGATTACAAGGTCAAAATGTTGTTTTTGGACCTAAAGATCTAATTAGAATGTCACCTGTCCAAAAAAGTATTCAGGGGGGCACTGGGGAACATATATGTCAAATTCAGCTAATTTTGGGAGGGCTAAATTTCTCTTATTTGGATATCGGGTATTATTGTGCCATATATCATTGAACTCAGCTCATCAAGGCGATTCAGAAACATATACTACATGCCCAAATCAAATAATGTTTTTGGAACTCAAATTTGAAAATTTTCAAATTCCCCCACTTTATGAAGATTACAGTGGAGAGGTACCCACTGACATAAATTCTAAGCCACTCCCAGCTCAGGTGGAACAGTGGAAACGATTATTTTGTTCTCATGAGTACCCAAAAACATTGAGAAAACTCCAAAACTATTAATATTTCTCATCAGGGGGGCACCAGGTCCCCCTCAATTTTTTCAACTTTTCTATTTGACTATTAAGAGCAAAAGTGAAAGGGACCTTTTTTGCCAATTCAAAATTGGTTCAGCACCTCGATATGCTCCGATTTCAATAATAAAAGTTGTACCGGGTCAGCGAGGGGGACTAAGGGGGGCAATTTTCATTTTTGACCATTTTTACCAATTTTTCAAAAAATTGTACCCACTGAAATACATTTTAAGCCACTCCCAGCATAGGTGGAACAATTATTCTGTTCTCATGAGTACCCAAAATCATCAAGAAAACTCCAAAACTATGACATTTTTTTGTCAGGGGGGCAACAAGCCCCCCTCAATTTTTTCAACTTTTCTATTTAACTATTCAGAGCAAAAGTGAAAAGGACCTTTTTTGTTTAGCATCTCAATATGCTTCGATTTCAATAATAAAATTTGTACCAGGTCAGCAAGGGGGATCAGGGGGCGCAATTGTATATTTTGGTCATTTTTGCCAATTTTTCAAAAAATGACATGACACAAAAAGAGACATGTCAAATTTGGCTAATTATCAGACTCCTGTATTTCTCATATTTGTATACCTGGTATTATGCTACATGCCCAAATCAAATAACTTCTTTGGAATAACTTTTTTGGTACCTAAATTCAAAAATTTTAAAAGTCCCCTAGAAGATCATAGGGGGGCGAAGCCCCAAGGGGGTTGCAGGGGGGCGAAGCCCCCTGCCGAGCACGAAGTGCGAGTCATATAATAGTAAACTGACAAATTCTAGTGACACACTCACTCACTGACTCACTGATTGACAAAAACTCACAGCCAAAACCGCTGTTCGGAGAGAAAATCTGGGGTCACCATTTGATAGGGGGCCAAGAGTAGGTACAGGGAAAACTCCAAAACTCTGGAAAAGTCCCCCCCTCGGGGGGGTTCAGGCCCCCCAAAGATTTTCTGCAAAGCTAACCGCTTATCGCACAGCAAAGTCATGAGGAACTTTTTTGTTCAGCTCCCGGAGATACCCCGATTTCAATAATAAAATTCCAACCGGGTTCACAAGGGGCCCAAGGCATTTGAAATTTTTTTTTCCCAAATTGTTTTTTCCAAAAATTCACAGCCAAAACCGCTGATCGCAGAGAAAAACTGAGGTCACCATCAGATAGAGGGCCAAGAGAAAGTACAGGGAAAACTCCAAAACCTTTGAAAAGTCCCCCCCTCAGGGGGGATTTGGCCCCCCAAAGTTTTTCTGCCAATCCAAATACACATTTTACAGCAAAATGGTAGAGGAAAAAATTGTTCAGATTGTGGAAAAACATCGAAATATGTGATAAAATTCAAACCGGGTCATCAAGGGGGACCAGGGGGGGCAATTTTCATTTTTGGCCATTTTTGCTGGTTTGGCCAGATTTTGATGGGTCAATTTTCAATGGTTCTAAATTTTTTAGCGCAGTTTTGGGGCTCAGAATGTTGTTCCTTGAACCCAAAGACCGCATAAAAATGTCATATGCCCAAAAAAAATATTCAGGGGGGCACCGGGGGACATATGTCAAATTTGGCAAATTTTGGGACGGCTGTATTTCTCTTATTTGGATACCGGGTATTATTGTGCCATACATCATTGAACTCAGCTCATCAAGGCGATTCAGAAACATGTGCTACATGCCCAAATCAAATAAATTTTTGGATCTCAAATTTGAAAATTTTTAAATTCCCACACTGTATGAAGATCATACATAAATTCTGAGCCACTCCCAGCATAGGTGGAACAGTGGAATGTTGTTAGAATGTTGTTCCTTGGACCCAAAGACCACATAGAAATGTGATTTGCTCAAAAAATATATTCAGGGGGGCACCGGGGGACATATGTCAAATTTGGCAAATTTTGGGATGGCTGTATTTCTCTTATTTGGATACCGGGTATTGTTGTGCCATACATCATTGAACTCAGCTCATCAAGGCGATTCAAAAATAAAAATGCTATATATGCCCAAATCAAATTATGTTTTTGGAACTCAAAGTCCCCCCCCCTTTACAAAGATTACAATGGAGAGGTACCCACTGACATAAATTCTAAGTCACTCCCAGCATAGGTGGAAGAGTGGA
The DNA here is from genome assembly GCA_017141395.1 of Laodelphax striatellus. Lineage (NCBI taxonomy): Eukaryota > Metazoa > Arthropoda > Insecta > Hemiptera > Delphacidae > Laodelphax > Laodelphax striatellus. The sequence goes on along the minus strand of CM029543.1, from coordinate 9,809,569 downwards.
AACTATCATCTTGTTCTCATGAGTACCTATTACCATTGAGAAGACACCAAAACTATGAAATTTTTCCATCAGGGGGGCACCAGGTCCCCCTCAATTTATTCAAATTTTCTATTTGACTATTTAGAGCAAAAGTGAAAAGGTCCTTTTCTGTTCAGCACCTACAAATGCTTTGATTTTGATAATGAAATTTGTACCAGGGCAGCATGGGGGACCAGGGGAGCAATTGTCTTTTTCGGTCATTTTTGCCAACTTTTCAAAAAATGTTTGGGATTCATTTTCAATGGTTCCTGATGAAGTGCAGTTTTCAAGGTCTGAATTATGTTCCTTGGGCCTGAAAAGCTTATAACAATACCATCTACCCCCAAAAAAATATTGAGAGGTGAAACCGGGGGATATGTCAAATTTGACTAATTTTTAGACCCCTGTATTTCTCTTATTTGTATACTGGGTATTATGCTACATGCCCAAAACAAATAACTTATTTGGAACTCATATTTGGAAATTTGAAAAATCCCAAAAAGGTCATGGGGGGGCGAAGCCCCCAGGGGGGTGCAGGGGGGCGAAGCCCCCTGCCGAGCACGAAGTAAACTTACAAATTCTAGTGACACACTGACTGACTGACTGACAAAAACTCACAGCCAAAACTGCTGATTGCAGAGAAAAACTGGGGTTACCATTAGGTAGGGGGCCAAGAGTAGGTACAGGGAAAACTCCAAAACTCAGAAAAAGTCCCCCCCTCAGGGGGGTTCAGGCCCCCCAAAGATTTTCTGCAAAGCTAACTGCTAATCGTCATGCAAAGTCATGAGGAACTTTTTTGTTCACCACCCGGAGATACCCCGATTTCAATAATAAAATCTCAACCGGGTTCACAAGGGGGCCCAAGGGGGGCAATCGAAAAAAATTTTTTCAATTTTTTTCTTCAAAAAATTCACAGCCAAAACCGCTGATCGCAGAGAAAAACTGGGGTCACTATCAGATAGAGGGCCGAGAGTAGGTACAGGGAAAACTCCAAAACCTTCAAAAAGTTTCCCCCTCAGGGGGGATGTGGCCCCCCAAAGTTTTTCTGACAATTCAAATACACATTTTACAGCAAAATGGTAGAGGAAAAACTTGTTCAGATTGTGGAAAAACATCAAAATATGTAATAAAATTAAAACCGGGTCAACTAGGGGGACCAGGGGGGGCAATTTTCATTTTTGCCGTTTTGGCCAGATTTTGATGGGTCAATTTTCAATGGTTCTATATTTTTTAGCGCAGTTTTTGGGCCCAGAATGTTGTTCCTTGAACCCAAAGACCTCATAAATATGTCATCTGCCCAAAAAAAATATTCAGGGGGGCACTGGGGGTCATATGTCAAATTTGGCAAATTTTGGGACGGCTGTATTTCTCTTATTTGGATACCGGGTATTATTGTGCCATACATCATTGAACTCAGCTCATCAAGGCGATTCAGAAACATATGCTACATGCCTACATTGAATAACCTTTTTGGAACCCAAATTTGAAATTTGAAGTCCCCCAATCTATGAAGATCACAGTGGAGAGGTACCCACTGAAATACATTCTAAGCCACTCCTAGCATTGGTGGAACAATTATTTTGTTTTCATGAGTACCCAAAATCATTGAGAATCCTCCAAAACTATGACATTTTTTTGTCAGGGGGGCAACAAGCCCCCCTCAATTTTTTCAACTGTTCCATTTCACTATTTAGAGCAAAAGTGAAAAGGACCTTTTTTGTTGAGCACCTCGATATGCTTCAATTTCTATGATAAGATTTGTACCAGGTCAGCAAGGGGGATCAGGGGGCACAATTGTATTTTTGGTCATTTTTGCCAATTTTTGGAAATTTATTTAGGGTCTATTTTCTATGGTTCTTGATATTGTAGTGCAGTTTTCGAGGTCGAAATGTGGTTTTTGGACCTTAAGATCTCATTAAAATATCACCTGTCCAAAAAAGTATTCAGGGGGGCACCGGGGGACATATTTATGTCAAATTTGGCAAATTTTGAGACGGCTGTATTTCTCTTATTTGGATACCGGGTATTATTGTGCCATACATCATTGAACTCGGCTCATCAAGGCGATCCAGAAACATATGCTAAATGCCCATATGAAGTTTTTGGAACTCAAATTTGAAAATTTTCAAAGTCCCCCTTCTTTACAAAGATTACAGTGGAGAGGTACTCACTGATATAAATTCTAAGCCACTCCCAGCATGGGTGGATGAGTGGAAACAACAATTTTTTTCTCATGAGTACCCATAACAATTGAGAAAACTCCAAAAATATGAAGTTTTCCCATCAGGGGGGCACCAGGTCCCCCTCAATTTCTTCAACTTTTCTATTTGACTATTTAGAGCGACAGTGAAAAGGACCTTTTTTGTTCAGCACCTGGATATGCTCTGATTTCAATAATAAAATTTGTCTCAAAAATGTTTGGGGTCTATTTTCAATGGTTTCTGATATAGTAGTGCAGTTTTCTAGGTCTTAATAATGTTTCTTGGGCCTGAAAAGCTAATACAAGGTGGTGCAGAGGAAACGCATGTTTTTCGAACTGCTATTACGCGGCAACGGGAGGGGGCATTGACCTTGAACAAATGTTGGCAGATGGCTACAACAATGCCGTTTCAGTCACTATGGAGCGTTGGAGCGTACAACATTGTGTGTTCGTTGTGAAACAGTTTTTTAGAAACAATGACTCTGTAGTCACTGTGCAACGTCTTTTCCATCAATATTTTAGAGTTGGACGTCGAGGTGCAGTGCCTGATCGAAATACCGTACTCCGATGGGTTGCAGCGTTCAGAAGTACGGGTTCTGTGATGAAAAAGAAACCACCTGGTCTTCCCCGTTCAGTTCATTATATAGTAAACTTACAAAAGAGAGTGACACACTCACTGACTGACTGACTGATTGACAAAAACTCACAGCCAAAACCGCTGATTGGAGAGAAAAACTGGGCTCACCATTGGATAGGGGGCCAAGAGTAGGTACAGGGAAAACTCCAAAACTTTGAAAAAGTCCCCCCCTCAGGGGGGTTCAGGCCCCCCCAAGATTTTCTGCGAAGCTAACCGCTCATCGCACAGCAAAGTCATGAGGAACTTTTTTGTTCAGCACCCGGAGATACCCCGATATCAATAATAAAATTTCAACCGGGTTCACAAGGGGGCCCAAGGCGGGCATTCGAAAAAAGTTTTTTTGATTTTTTTCTACAAAAAATTCACAGCCAAAATCGCTAATCGCAGAGAAAAAGTGGGGTCACCATCAGATAGAGGGCCGAGAGTAGGTACAGGGAAAACTCCAAAACCTTCGAAAAGTCCCCCCCTCAGGGGGGATGTGGCCCCCCAAAGTTTTTCTGCCAATTCAAATACACATTTTGCAGCAAAATGGTAGAGGAAAAACTTGTTCAGATTGTGAAAAAATATCGAAATATGTGATAAAATTCGAACCGGGTTGGCAAGGGGGACCAGGGGGGGCAATTTTCATTTTTGGCCATTTTTGCCAGTTTGGCCAGATTTTGATGGGTCAATTTTCAATGGTTCTAGATTTTTTAGCGCGGTTTTCGGGCTTAGAATGTTGTTTCTTGGACCAAAAAACCTGATTGAAATGTCATCTGCTCAAAAAAAATATTCAGGGGGGCACCGGGGGACCTATGTCAAATGTGGCAAATTTTGGGACGGCTGTATTTCTCTTATTTGGATACCGGGTATTATTGTGCCATACATCATTGAACTCAGCTCATCAAGGCCATTCAGAAACATATGCTATATGCCCAAATCAAATAAATTTTTTGAACCTCAAATTTGAAAATTTTCAAATTCCCCCACTATGAAGATCACAGTGGAGAGGTACCCACTGAAGTACATTCTAAGCCACTCTAGCATAGGTGGAACAATTATTTTGTTCTCATGAGTACCCAAAATCATTGAGAATTCCAAACCTATGACATTTTTGTCAGGGGGCAACAAGCCCCTCAATTTCAACTTTTCCATTTCACTATTTAGAGCAAAAGTGAAAAGGACCTTTTTTGTTGAGACCCTCGATATGCTTTGATTTCTATGATAAAATTAGTACCAGGTCAGTAAGAGAGGTCATTTTTGGCAAATTTTGGGACGGCTGTATTTCTCTTATTCGGATACCGGGTATTATTGTGCCATACATCATTGAACTCAGCTCATCAAGGCGATTCAGAAACATATGCTATATGCCCAAATCAAATGATTTTTTTGGAACTCAAATTTGAAAATTTTCAAATTTCCTCACTTTATGAAGATCACAGTGGAGAGGTACCCACTGAAATACATTCTAAGCCACTCCCAGCATAGGTGAAAACGATTATTTTGTTCTCATGAGTACCTAGAACCATCGAGAAATTTCCAAAACTATGACATTTTTCCATTAAGAGGGCACCAGGTCCCCCTCACTGACCTAAATTCTACCCACTGACATAAATTCTAAGCAACTCCCAGCTCAGGTGGAACAGTGGAAACGATTATTTTGTTCTCATGAGTACCCAAAAACATTGAGAAAACTCCAAAACTATTAATATTTCTCATCAGGGGGGCACCAGGTCCCCCTCAATTTTTTCAACTTTTCTATTTGACTATTTAGAGCAAAAGAGACAAGGACCTTTTTTGGTCAGCACCTCGATATGCTCCGATTTCAATGATAAAATTTGTACTGGGTCAGCGAGGGGGACTAAGGGGGGCAATTTTCATTTTTGACCATTTTTACCAATTTTTCAAAAAATTGTACCCACTGAAATACATTTTAAGCCACTCCCAGCATATGTGGAACAATTATTTTGTTCTCATGAGTACCCAAAATCATCGAGAAAACTCAAAAACTATGACATTTTTTTGTCAGGGGGGCACCAGGTCCCCCTCAATTTTTTCAACTTTTCCATTTCACTATTTAGAGCAAAAGTGTAAAGGACCTTTTTTGTTGAGCACCTCTATATGCTTCGATTCCTATGATAAAATTTGTACCAGGTCAGCAAGGGGATCAGGGGCGCAATTGTATTTTTGGTCATTTTGCCAATTTTTCAAAAATGTTTGGGGTACATTTTCTATGGTTCCTGACATAGAAGTGAAGTTTTCGATGTCTGAATAATGTTCCTTGGGCCTGAAAAGCTGATAAAAATAACACCTGCCCCCCAAAAAAATATTCAGAGGTGGAAGTGGGGGGACATGCCAAATTTGGCTAATTATCAGACTCCTGTATTTCTCATACTTCTATACCGGGAATTATGCTACATGCCCAAATCAAATAACTTCTTTGGAATAACTCTTTTGGAACCCAAATTCAAAAATTTGTTAAGTTCCCCAGGAGATCATAGGGGGGCGAAGCCCCCAGGGGGGTGCAGGGGGGCGAAGCCCCCTGCCGAGCACGAAGTGCGAGTATATTATTATAATCACAGTCCTGCAGTTCTGGCTGTAGCGAATTATAAATCTTATAGCCTACATATTTAAAAAACCTTCTATTATGTTCTAGTCTAGGTCTTGGTAAATATAATCTATTTCTGTTGCGTACACTATATGGGATCTCCCCTTGTGCAGGCAATTGATTCCTATTCTTAAAAATATCAATGATTGATCTCAACAAGAAAGATTTTTTGACAGGCAATATATTGAGCTCTTTAAAAAGCGGCAGCGAATGCTCCATCCGAGCTCTGCCACAGATCAATCTTATAATGTGCTTTTGCGCTATGATAATAGCTTTCATATTGGTTTCATATGCACTTCCATAACATATAAGACCATAATTTATTCTTCTTCATCATGAATTTCAAACTCGTTCCGACCTTCATAAAATAGCGCGGTGTCGTCCGCAAAGGATACAATGTCACCCATAACTTTACCGTCACATAGGTCATTCACATAAGAAAGGAAAAGCACCGCTGATAAGACTGATCCTTGGGGTATACCATACCTAATCAAACCAATGTCACTACAATCATTTGAATTGTTCAGTCTTACTTGCTGATATCTGTTACTCAGATAGCTCTTGAACCACTGATTTGCTACTCCTCTTATTCCTATCCTATCCAGTTTTCCCAGAAGCAAATCATGCTCTATAGAGTCATACGCTTTGGATATATCTAAAAATACTGCTGAACATTTCAAGCATTAAGCTGTGAAAGTAATGTTTTCATGGCCTCCTCCGTACCCTTATTTTCAAAAAACCATACTGAGTCTTACTAAAGAAGTTTATCTGATTTAAATAACTTAGTACGCGGTTTTTCATTATTCTTTCCAATATTTTTGCAAAAATAGACAATAAAGTTATTGGTCTATAATTATCAATATTTTTGTTCATACTGCTCTTAGGGATGGGTATCACTACAGCTTTCTTTAGAACTGATGGGAAAACTCCTTTTTGTAAACTAAGATTGCATAGCTCAACAAGAACGTCTAAAATGCACGTTGAAATTTTCTTTATTGTATAGGTTGAGATACCATCTACTCCAGGGGCGGTATTTCCTTCAAGGTCCTTTATTACATCCCCAATTTCTTTGACGTTAACTGGATAAATGAAAATAGAATCTATAGAACTATGAATTGGAAAAACCTCTGTACCCTGATGCTCATCATGTTGTGGACATGATTCCAACTTCGATTTATTATTTTCCACAACTGTTAGAAAATAATTGTTTATACTGTTGGCTATACGCTTATGACCCTCCATTATTTCGCCATCTTGTAAAATTATTTTATCTATGTTTTTTCTCTCTTTTCTTCTCCCTAACAGTCTGTTTACAATTTTCCATTGCTCTCTAGCATCATTCTTACTGGATTCGAATAAATTGAGAAAATAGTCCTGTTTGTCTTGCGAATCTCATTTCTTAATTTATTTCTGTATTTTACGTACTTTGCCTTATTTATAATATTGGGCTGCTGTTTCTGTTTTTCGTATAGGAAATCTTTGAATTGTTTTTTTTTAATTAATTTATCGGATATCCATTCAGACCTTGGTTTTAATTTCTTGTATCTAATAGTCTCGTGTATTACTTCTGATTCACTAACTGATCTTTGTAAATAAGATATAAATCTCTCCCAACCATTTTCAACATTAAAATTATCTGTCTTCCCAAGCACATTATCCCACTCTGCTGCAACTAGGATTTCTACAAGTTTTTTATAGTCTATCCTACTTTTTTTGTGCACTTCAATTGGGGATCTAAGTTGAGCACTTGTTTCTGATTCATAATGTATTATTACTCCAATCATCGAATGATCGGTTATATCGAGGTGTAAAACCTCGGTTTCAACCTTCACTGATTTGAATACTTTTTAGGATACTGAACAAAAACATGATCAATACACGTTCCTGTATCATTAAATAATCGTGTATGCTTATTAACAAGAGATTCAAAACCAAAAGAACACATCATCATCCTATATTCATCTACAATGTTCTCATTAGATAACAGATTGATATTAAGCGTTTCATACACTTCAAGTGGGTATGAAATAAATATGTTGAATCAGAATTTTTTGTATAACCGAGGTTCCACTGTGATTTGAAAGGTTATGAATTGACAAAATTTGTATTGTATGGAATGATTCAATAAAAAATTTGAAGAGTAGTGATTCTTTTAAATACTACAAAATCGTTCCTATCTGAAGGGGCCCACAGACTTACGGATTTGGCCTGTGGCAGCCTCTGGATTTGGCCTGTGGCAGCCTCCAGATTTAGCCTGTGTCCTTGAACGACTCGGGACAAAATCACCACACACTTGTAAGCGACGCGAGTCCGGCTCGCCGTACATTCCCCTCCACCAAAATGTAAATCAATCATCAATGGAAATAGACGAATTCTGATTGCAGATTTGGATTCAGCGCCGTCAAATTAATAGAAACCCTCGCGGGTACTTGTAATTATCCAAATTTGAGGTATATTTTTTATCAGTTCTAAAGTATGTATGTATAGTATGTATGTAATTGACTTTTAAAGTTAGAGAAAACTGTTCTTTTATCCATTTGTATCTTTCTTATAAATAATTTATGACATTTTAAGTCAAATACTGTATATGTGTGATGAGATTCAACCGGATGATCAGTCCATAACAACGAGTTCATTGCAACGCAATACACAAATATTCAAATAATTTTATTCAGTTCTGTACTCATTGTTACTGCGTGTGCTACTAATATTGTGAAGCTAATAAAAGCCTTTAATTCTCAAAAGGTATAACAGTTCACTACTACAACATGCATAAGTATTCTTGGCCAAAATAGTCAGAGCCAACTACAGTAGTAGTAGTGTTGGATGTTGGTAGGTTTCATTCAAGAGTTTTCAAAGATACAGTATAAGAAGAAATACGATAGTACATTGGTTCTCGAGTTATAAGCGAGCGTACAGACACCAACTCTTTCATTAATATAGATATATATACAAACAAACCATCACTCTCTTTTATATATAAGATAATCACCTGTCATTGGATGAAGTTTATGAAAGATTTCTAACTCGCTAACTATTCCAGCATTCATAGTTTTCTTCCGAAGGCAAAGTAGTTGCAAACTAGAAGATGCGACTGGAAAATTAGATTTTTAGAAAAAAATTATAATGGAGAAGATACGTTGCTGAGTTAACAAGATTCAGATTTTATCCACGAACAGAAACTCTTGAAATGAGAACGAGAAAATGAAGGAACGGATGCAGGGAATCAGAAAGGAGGAGGTGAAGGAGGAGGAGAAGGAGGAGGAGGTGGAGAAGAAGGAGAAGGAGATGGAGGAGAAGGAGGAGATGGGGAGGAGGAGGAGAAGGAGGAGGAGGAGGAGAAGGCGGAAGAGGAGGAGGAGGAGGCAGAGGAATAGGGGAAGATATGAGAGAAGAAGTTGAGGGGTCGGGGAGAAGAGTTAGGGAAGTTAGGGAAGCGGGTTGGTCCCAGTGACAGAGGCGAGGCTAATCGGTGAGATAAGATAAAAGACAGTGCCTACCACTCCCGTTGTATCGGTGTACCGGCTCCTCTAAATACAAAAATTTATGAGCTTCGAAATCGCTTCCCGGTGGTTCGGAACCCACCCACAGCTGTAGGTCCATTCGTATCTCATCATCATCATCCTTCCATTACCCACGCACAAGCTTAGAGCTTATGTGGGCATCGTCACTAAAAAAAAAAAGGATGAGAAGGAGGTGAGGGAGGAGAAGGAGAAGGAGGAGAAGAAGGAGAAGAAGGAGGTGGAGGAGTAAGAGAAGAAGAGGGAGAAGGAGGAGGATGTGAAAAGGAGAAGAATGTGGATGAGGAGAGGAGGAGAAGGAGAAGAAGGAGAAGGAGAAGAAAGAGGAGGAGGATGAGGAAGAGGAGAAAGAGAAGGAGAAATAGAAGAAGAAGAAGGAGAAGGAGAAGAAGAAGAAGAATTTGGAAGAGGAGGAGAAGAAGAAGGAGGAGGAAGAAAAGGAGGAGAAAGAGGAGAGGGAGGAGAAGGAGAAGAAGGAGGGGAGAAGTAGAAGGAGAAGGAGTAGAAGGAGTAGAAAGATGAGAAGGAGAAGAAGGAGACGATAGAGAAGATGGAATGAGAAGAAACAAGATGAGAAAGAAGCAGGAGGTGGAAGAGTAGAACAATAAACAGTGAATAAGAAGAAGAGGGAAAAGGAGATGAGGATGGTAGACAAAAATTGTTAGATGTAGATGAAGAACAAGAAGGAGATGACGAATAGAAAGATGAAATTGAACCTGGATATCAAGAGGGCGGTGAAGAACTTAAATGAAAAGAATGAGGATATGAGGAAGATGAAGACGATGCAGAAGAACAAGAAAAGAAAAAGAAGAGGAAAAAAAAACAATAAGAAGAAAAAGAAGAAGGAAATAAAGAAAAAGAAGAGAAAGAAAAAAAGAAGGGAAAGGGAGAAAAAAAGATGAGTTTGGAGAAGGAAAAAAGAAGAAAAAGGATTTGAAGATGAAGAAGAAGAAGAAGAAGAGAAAAAGAAGAAGAAAAAAAGAAGGAGAAGAAGAAGAAGAAGAAGAAAAGGGAAAAGAAGAAAAGAAAGAGAAGCAGATGAGTTTGGAGAAGGAAGAACAGAAGAAGAAGGATCGAAGATGGAGAAGTTGATGAAGAAGAAGGAGAAGAAGAAGAAGAAGAAGAAGAAGAAGAAGAAGAAGAAGAAGAAGAAGAAGAAGGAAAAGAAGTGGAAAATGGACAGTAAAAAGGGGAAGGAGATGGAGAAGAAAAAGAAAAAGGAAAAAAGAAGAAAAAGAAATAAAAGAAGATGGGTTCGGAGAAGGTAGAAAAGAATTTGAAGATAGAGAAGTAGATGAAGAAGGAGAAGAAGAAGAAGAAGAAGAAGAAGAAGAAGAAGAAGAAGAAAAAGAAGAAGAAGAAGAAGTAGAAGCAGAAGAAGAAAAATAAGTAGTTAAAGAGATGCTTGCTTCCTGGTTGCTGGCCCTTACAAGAGTCATAATTATTATAGCAGGGAAGAAGAGATGTCTAGTTTTTTCTCCCTTATTTGAAAAAGAGATTTTCTCCCTCTCAGCTCAACATTTTTTGCGCAGCAGTTAAAAGTGAGCAATAAAGTTGCTTCGGGTGCTTTTCTGAATAATAATTGGTCCAACTAAGATAAGAAGATTTCTTGGATTCAGGTCAGCCATGCAAATAGTGTTTGAATTTTTTTTATAATTTAATAAGATATCTTACATTCATCACAAGCTCTTCACAATGGGCCTCACTGCAGGTGGATTATTTATTCTATTCATGTAGATTGAAACATATCGGCTTGAATTCTGGAATCCATCTAGATCAGGGGTTCCCAAACTGTGGTACGCGTACCCCCTGGGGGTACGCGAGAGATTGCCAGGGGGTACGCGAGCAGGACTATGCCAGTATGCTAGATGTGCTGGCTTACAGAAGAATTGTGGTTGAGCCGATTGGCGTATTTGGCAGATATATTCAGTATCTAAATAAGTAAAAGAAGATACGATTGCGTGCACGTGTGTGTGTGTGTGTGTGTGTGTGTGTGTTTATTAGCAAGGAACAAGCTAATTTTGTGGATTGCGTTCCGAAAAAATTAGAATGATCTAGACCTTGAAATTTTGCATACAGCTTCCAAAAATATCAATGTTATGCACCTCGAAGCCCAAATTTCAATTTTCCCTTTAGATATTTCAGAAATGATGCTCAAATATCACTTCATTCGCTAGGCTAAAATACTTCCTGTAGCCATTCATCATAAATGAAACGAGTCAGTTTCTAACCTCTCAATCTCAGTACTGCTTTAAGTCCCTATTTCTTCAACTGCCGTGGTAGCGCAGTATGTAGCACTGCAACCCGCAGGGGGGCAGAATTTATTCTGTCCGGGGTGTGGCAATCCTCCGGGTTCCTGATGCAAGCAGTAGATGTAGGCTGGTTGGCAACTAACACCGTTGCGTCCCAGCTTAAGTAGGGTGTTCAAGTAGGAACACCTGAAGCATCAACTGCGCAAGCCAAGCCAACATATGGTGGAACAGCATACGCCGACGGCTGCATGCTCAGGGGAGTGCCTGACATGAGTATGCGAACTCTGGATACCAGGCGACCTTCAGTTTTAAGAAGCCTTCCCTGGGTGAACGCGGAGCTCTGCCCAGGGTGACTGGATAAGTCTCCAGCTACTCGTGGGAATCTTATGGATACCAATAAGAGTAAAAGAGGCTGAACAGCCTCAAACATCTGACTAGGATAGGTGTTCTCCCTCAAACTCTACCGACCTGGAACAGGTTTCAGAGTTTGCTGACTCTAACCTGCCGGGAAACGGTACATGTAGAGGAAGGCACTACAACTGAAGATTCCGCAATGGAATCTGAGGAGTGTGCAGACCCATCCCTGATAGAAGTTGAACAGCTTTGGAAGGGTGGGTCCATAGCAGAATCAGCAGCACATTTGCTGCTGGAATGTCCAGCACTCTTGCAAATGAGGAGGAGACTTCTTGGAAAGGCAACCCTCCTACCAGAGGAGGCAAGAGAACTGGACTTCAAGGCCCTGAGTAAATTCTGCTCTGGCCTTGGATTATAGAACATGGCATAAGCCAAAGAGGGGATGCCACAAAAGATCGAATAGCGGTCGCGGTGGCTAAGGGTTACAAAGCCCAACCCAATTGGAAAAAAAAAAAAAAAAAATGTAGCACTGCAGACAACAGAATCTCACGACTTGAGTGGCGTGGGTTCGATCCCAGGCTTGGTCACATTTTTTTTGCAAAAAAATTCGAACTGAAATCAATATTATCTTAGCTTTTTTATCGAAATAGAATCAGTTCTTCGTTTGTTTTCAATTATTTATGAACCATATTGATTTTTACCTTATAAAACAATATCTATTCAATTTTAGCTCATAATTTTTATTTTGCTGATAATTATTTTCAACTTTATGTAATTAAAATAAACTTTTCGATTTTTTTTACGAATTGCTATACACTATGATATTAGAGTGTTGAAATTACATATTGGAAAATAGTAACTAATCAAACTATTATTGGAATTAGCCAAGTTTAGTGGTCTGATAAAAATTACAAAATTGTTATGGAATTATCTGATGGAATAGATGTACGGTACTGAAAATTGTGGCGATGAAGATTTGTAGTGAAGGAGGAGGTATTCAAGGGGATTTCATTTGGTTTATAATTTTCGCATTTTAAGAACATTTTTTGTCATTTGTGGCATTTGCAAGAGAGTAATCGTTCGTTCGCTCGTTTGGCTAAAATGCTTACAGTTTCAAACCTGGATTCTTAGATAACTATGTAACTAAGATAACTAAGTCAATTCTTTAAAAAAAAAATATCAGGTCACAGATCATCGTCAATATTTTTTGAATACTCCATTTAAACATTTATACATTTACAGTCAAACCGATAGAAAGGACACACATACCACAGTCTCAATATCAATACACATAATATACAGGTATATCACAGTTCAATTCGGAGCTGTTTTAGCCACTCAATGGCTCTGTCCGTGGTTTCATGCAGCTCCTCAAGATCCCCCTGAAACGAGTATATTGGGCACTCATTTATTATGTGGCTTATTGTTTGCGTTTGGCCACAGTCACATGAATCCGACTCTAACATACCCCATCTCTTCCTCTCATAAGCGCACCGCCCTTTTCCTACGCGGATCCGATTGAGAGCACTCCATTCTCTCCGCTGGAGGTCAAAACCATGAACTCTGCTAGTCGGATCCGCAACCAGGTGGTTATTTGTGGGCGCACTTTGAGACCAAATCGCTTTCCATTTATCCCCAATGGTGCCACTCTCGGCAATTTCTTTGTATTTCTTCCACGGGGGATTTCTGGATTTTAGTCTGCATAGTGGAAAGGATGGTATGTCTTGGAATATGCCAGTGTTCGGATTTGCCAAGCACTTCTCCCACTCCCGCCTCAGGTGTTCTTCTCTACGGAGCTGCGGTGGAGCTATATTTGCCAGGACTGGCAACCATGGAACAGGAGTAGGTCTAATTGTACCTGAAACAATTCTCAAAGCGTTGTTAAGTTCAGAGTCTCTTTGTGTGGGAGCTGTTAAGCCAGACTGGTGAGCAGTACTCGGCTGTAGAGTATACTAGTGCTAGGGTGGATATCCTAAGGCAGTCGGCCCCAGCTCCCCATGCAGTACCAGCCAGTCTACGAACCAAGTTCACTCTGCTTCGAACTTTTTTGCATACATTTTGTATGTGAGCTCTATATGAAAGAGTTCTATCAAGTAGCACTCCCAGGTACCTTGGATTACTACTGAAAGGTACTGCTTGCCCACAAAAGTTGATTCTAGCTTGTGTTTGTGCCATGTGAGTATTAAGGTGGAATAGGGCACATTCAGTTTTCTGTGGGTTTGGTACTAGCCTCCATTTTTTGAAATATTCCTCCATAGTCACAAGGTCATTGTTTATTAAATTCTCGCAGCTCTCAATGCTCCTGTCCTGGCATGCAATGGCAATATCATCTGCATATTGGAAGATGCGGCAGGTCAATGGGGGTACATCATGAACATATAGGTTGAACAGAAGTGGGGCCAGAACTGAACCCTGAGGAAGGCCATCATTTATAGTCCGCCATCGGCTGTGCTTTGCCCCCATATGCACTCTGTATCTCCTGTTGGATAATATTGAGTCAAACAGGTGGAGCAATCTTCTGCAAGGGATTACTTGGGACAGTTTGAGTAGCAATCCCTCTCTCCACACTGTATCATAGGCCGATGACAGATCTAAAAACACAGCAGCTGTTTTTTTGCATCTCTGAAAGCCACTCTCAATGAATGCTGTCAAAGCCATAACTTGGTCACAGCATGAGCGGTCTGGTCTAAATCCAGCCTGCTCCTTTGGTATCACATTCTCTACAAGTGGTGATATCCTGTTGTACAGCAGGCGCTCAAAGAGTTTGTAGGTGACACTAAGGAGTGATATCGGCCTGAAATGTGCAGCTTCCTCCCCAGATTTTCCTGGCTTCTTTATTGCAACAACCTTCGCCATCTTGAACTCTTTTGGAAGTTTGCCAGTCAGTAGGATGTTATTGAAGATGCGCATCAGATAGTTTTTAGCATTCTTGCCAAGGTTTGAGAGGAACTCTGGATATATGCCATCATACCCGGCTGCTTTTCCCATTTTCAAGGTCTTAATACCACTTTCAAGTTCACCCAGTGTAATGGGCCAGAAATGCCATCATCAGCTGTCAATGTTCTCCTCCTCTGTTTAACAACTCTTCTTACCTGTTGTTTGCAGTCAGTTGCAACATGAGCTTTTGAGATTTTGAGCAACCGGTTAGCAACTTGATTAGGCGTTGTATTGGAGATACCAACTTTTTCAGAGACATCAGATCCCAGCTTCTTGAGTAAGTTCCACGCCTTTCTACGCGAATGAGGGAAATTCAGACGGGAAACGGTCTCAATCCAACGATCCTTCTTCTCTCACCAAGTATTCTCAAGATTTCATCTCCAGCCTCAGCCTGTCCAGTTGTCTCTAACTGAGTCAGTAAAGCCTCACATTCATTGTCCCACCCTGGGACATAGTCTTCACGTCTACCTCTAGGAACATAGGCTTTGGCTACAGCTATAATTGCTTTGGAGAACCGGTGATAGGACTTGGCATCATCTGGAATCCATCCCACTATACTGTCAAGTTTAGCAGAGTACTCATGCCAGTTAGCTTTTTTGAAGTTCCAGCGTGGGGCATCAAGTGTGGTGATTTTCTCCTTCCTAATATTGGTGTCAATTGTCAATAAAACAGGCCGGTGTTGACTGTGTGGAAAGTTATCCAATACTGTTCTGACAGCATTAGTCTGCCTTCCTGATGAGTCAGAGATAATGCACAAATCCGGTGTGTAATCCCTTCTCCACCTTGCTGAGAAAAATGTACCCTTATCTTTGGCTGAATAGATTAGTTTCATGTCGTTGTTCTCGATCCAATCACACAAAGAAGCTCCATTCTCGTCATCAGAAGTGTATCCCACATGGTAGAGTGGCTGTTGAAGTCTCCCATGTAAACACTTATAGGATTAAATATTTCTACAGCCGGAGTTGGCCATTTCGCACTTGGAGGCTTAT
>CM029543.1:9689074-9789074 GCA_017141395.1 Laodelphax striatellus | reverse complement strand
GTATCATTTATTCATACAGTACAGTCCACCATCACTTTCAACAATAATTTTGGTCCTCAGGGAAGAATTAGTGAAACATTTCCAATAAAAACTGCAGATACATTTAAAATGTTGAAGCTCATCTATATTATAATTTATAAATTGATTGGAATTCTTACACAATAATTCTACACATCTTTCTAAAAATGTTGTTAAAAATATTCATGATTGGAAAATATCATCCGAAAGAGAAAACTCGTTTTGGCTCCACTTCGTCCACGCAAAACAAAAATCAACTAGTTAGTATAAACTCAGTCAATGATAATAAATGAATGATTTTGAGAGAGGAATTTTCTCTTCCCCTAGCGAAAACCATTTTTAATAAAACATTTAGATAATAACAAAGTTAATTAAAAAGAAAAAAGATGAAGGAGATAGAGAAGAAAAATAAACTCGTGACTGAAGTTAAAAATTGAAATTGTTATTCCAATAATAATGATTTTTGATGGCAAATTGAACAACTGCTAGAGAGTGAAGTTGCGACATGAGATATTGTTTTATTAATGAGAGTTTGACATTGGTTATAACGTTTGGAACGAACAAATGAACTTCTGAACTCAATAACTGCTCATGAAATGGCTTTACATGTTGCGATTATTATGTCAATAATATCTGTCACACACTCACTCTCTTTTCTGTATTTCTCTCTCTCACTCTGTCTCTCTCTCACTGCCTCTCTCTTTTCCTCTCTCTCTCTTTCTCTGTCTCTCTCCATCGCTCTCTCTGTCTCTTTATCTCTTTTTTGAAATTATTTCAAAAATGATTTTAAATTTGTTTCTGAAGGTGGGAGAATAGATGTTTCACATACTAGAACCGGAGAAAATACTTTGAGGATACCAAATCACCGAACTACAATCTATACTAAATCCTTTATCTATGTTAATGATAGGTCCCTAGAACATTCTCAGCATATATGCAAATAACTCAAATCAACTTTGGCAATGACGTTCTGAGCACATAATCTGCACATTCCTTAGGTACTGTGATGTTTACAGAACATGAGGAACTTATATGAGGTTTTTTTGTAGAATTTGACAAATAGTGTTATATATTTCGTTTTGCATACATCTAATACATCTCATATCAGAAAAAAAAAATTTGTCCACTGAAATGTATGTCTGGGAATATTCTTTGTAGGTCCTCCGAACATCCCACATGTCCCAGGACGTTTATAGAAAGTAGAGAACAAAAATGGAATGTCCCAGGGAGGTTTTGTGCCGTGTGGGTTCTTGTTAGTGGTTGTCGTGCATGGAATGCAATCCCTGATTCTATTAGATCTCTTGAGAGTCGAGCGAGCTTTATCTTAAAATTAAGGAAACATCTTGTAGAGAAAATGATTGCGAATATCCAACCCTAGAGCAAAGCATGTCAACCTTCATCAAACTCCATCATCACCCATTCACCTTATACTTGTAGTATTTTTTTTTCCTTTCCTTTTTCATGATTTTAATAATATTCTAAGTAATTAGGATTTTTGATTTTTTAGTTGACCGAACGAAGAGAAGACTGAGCGAAGCTCAGTCTGAACGAAGTGAAGTCTTGTTTCAAGTCGATTGGCTTTCGTTTGTGGATTTGTAATGCATTTACTGCTAAACGCATTAACAGATTTCAATAAGATTTGGCAGGAATGTTCATTTTGAGACAGCGCGACGATGTATATGTAAGGTTTTTCAAATTTTGCATTTTAAGGACGAAATATAAGGAAAAGAGAATGGCCGTATGGAATATAGCTGTTCATATGGAGTATACAATAGCTATATGGAACACGTGATAGGATTTATTTTGAATTGAATATAAACATCGTCATATTATGGAATGATCATCAGCTTGGTCAGAATAAGATTCTTTTGCTGTAGTCATAACATTCTTTAGCAGTCAGAGTGGTGCCGCGAAAGCGGCGGCTTTTGGGACGTCGCGTATGTTTAAAAAAAATAACTTAAAAAATAAAATAAATAAAAAAAAGGAATGAAAATTTAAAAAAAAATTAAAAAATATCTATATTAATAAAAGAGAGTTGGTGTCTGTACGCTCGCTTATAACTCGAGAACGGCTGAACCGATTTAGATAATTTTGGATTAGTTTGAATTGTTACAGCACTGGTTAACATAATATGTATTAAAATATAAGAAAATCCCTTTTTAATTAAAAAGTAATTAGTACATTAATGACTCAACCTATCAAACATTTTACAAACCTATGTTCAAACTTGCCGGCCAAACCGTACAACGGAAAGATGAACGTGATTCAAGATCAGAAAAATCAGCAAACATATCCCAAGTCTCAGTGGCGCAGTGGTTAAAGCATCTGCGTTTGATGCTAGAGATTGCGGGTTCAAATCCCGCTCCGTACCATTTCTTTTTGTACTAGGTTTTCTGCTCTAATTATTTTTTACGCTGTAATCATCGCTGTAATCATGAGTTATCGTTCGCATCATACATGTTCTATTGTTTCAAATAATAAAATTGAAGAACGAAAATTAATAATAAAATAAAATAAAAAATTAAAAATTAAAATTAAAGAAATAAATATAAATGAAAAAAATACAAAATAGAAGAAATTAAAAAAAATTAATTGGTTGGAAGAAGGGGGTGACATTTGATGGGAAAGAGGGGGTTGTCATGAAGAGGGATATTTGGGGGGGGGGTAGAATGAACCTTTGGGGGGTTTACATGAAGGGGGCCAATTGGGTGGAAGAGGGGGGTGATTTTTGGGGGGGTATTTGGGGGATGACATTTTTTGAGGGGTGGCATGAAGGGGGGACATTTGTGGGGTGTAGAGGGGAGTAGAGGGGGGGACAGGGGGACATTTTGGGGGGGGGGAAGAGTGCGATACGAAGTTCGCCGGGACAGCTTGTAGAATATAAAAAGTAAATAAAAATGTAAAAAAAAAAAACAAAAATTAGATGTACATAACGTATTCTGGGGGGCGCCTGACAACATCTCTCTCGACACAGTTAACAGGACCAATTCTGTGCACGTGGACAAGAAAACAGCTAATTTACGGCTCAACGCATTGACAGATTTCAGCTAGCATCGCTTTTTCGCGAGGTCTACTGATCACAGAACTACTAGTGTAATACATTTTTCTTTGTTTTATTCACCTTATTTACTAGCAAAATCATCTAAATCGTTCTCGAGTTATAAGCGAACGTACAGACACCAACTCTCTTTTATTAATATGGATTCAATAGTTCATTATTTTAATAATTAAGGCATAATAATTCAGAGCAGGTAAGTGGCCTCCTCGAGGACTTCAATTCATTGGAGGCGGTAACTTTTCATTTTTCTACTTCACAGTTAATAATAGACTACATTCAGAACGTTCAACAAGAATGGGACATTTAAGAACAATTTAATAGGAACTTCGAAAATTGTGCTACATATACTAAATTCAAATGAACTTTGGTATCGCAGAAGAGGCGTCCATTAGCCAGCGTTTTTTCTCCTCTCTCTTGGCTAGGAAAACGGTTCCCGGAAAAGAACCCCTTCCCAGGTGATCAGACTTTTTGGCAATGGCCAACATAATTGAATTTATAAAATTTGAAACAAGCAAATTTGTTTGTTCTTTCTAGCATACAAACAACTAGCACATTTAATTACGGGAACAGTGAGCTTTCTTACAAAGGTTGACAAAATTAATTGAAAATAATGATTAGGATAACCCAATTCATCCCTTCATTTTGGCGAGAAAGAACAGTTAGAGCCAACTATGACGTCACCTCGTTAAAACAGATGAAATATAAGGCTGGGCGTACACCGGTTAGTCAAGACAAGACAAGACAACATTAATCACGTTTAGTCACAATAATTCACATAGTTGCTTATGAAGCAGCACACACCGATGCAATGACTAATCGATGTGTGTTGCTTCATAAGCAACTATGTGAAGTACTGTGACTAAACGTGACTAATCTCGTCTTGTCTTGACTAAACGGTGTACGCCTAACCTTAGTCAAGACAAGACAAGACGTGATTAGTCACAGTAATTCACATAGTTGCTTATGAAGCAGCACACACAGATGCAATGACTAATCGGTGTGTGTTGCTTCAAAAGCAACTATGTGAAGTACTGTGACTAAACGTGACTAATCTCGTCTTGTTTTGCCTTGACTAATCGGTGTACGCCTAGCCTAAGAGACAGTGAATTCGAAATTATTTGGAAGCAGGTCAGCTTAATTGTTTGATTATTCAGCAAATTAGCGGAATTTTATCATGATAAAATATTCCGTGACAATAAATATATAATTTCTTTTCACTCTACTAGCACTACACCAACTCGAAGTAATTTTTGATGTTCTTTCTCTCAGAATAACTTTGAAAGTTGAATAAATGGGTTCATGATTACCTGTAATTCTATATCAAAATTAAAAATTTGGCAAAAGTATGGCTTTGGCGTGAAATAGAATGTTATGTACCTTTTCACACCATTGACCAAACTGTGATTATATACTGTATCTGTATTCTTCACCAAGTGTTTATTGTATAAGCTATAAATCAATGAGCAGTTACGCTCTACAACTGGGAGCATCCTTTCAATAATATTATTCTAGCCGATGTGGAGTGGATATAGGTGGGCGGCTCTGCACAAGGTCATAAGGTCATAGAAGGGGTGACCTCCACGCATGGGGTGGGGGTGAGAGATTGAGGAAGAGAGAGAGAGAAAGAGAGAGAGAGAGAGTGTGTGTGTGAAGGAGAGGAAGTCAGAGAGAGAGAGTTGATGACTGATGATTCTGATGATTGAGAGTGAGAGGATAACAGAGAGAGAGAATGAATGAATGGATCTACAGGGTGCGGCAAACAACCGATCTATTTTGAATTAGGAATAACTCAAAGATTAACAGTGATACAATGGGCCTTACGAATAAAAACTGAGCATATGCTCATAAGCACAAGCATGAAGCATGAGGTTTTGCTCCTGAGCATTAGGTAAAAGCAAAAGCATTTGCTCATTTTTATATGAATAATCTTCACCTTATACTCTTACCTCATGCTTCTGAAATCTGGAGCAAATGCTTACCTATTTTGAAGATTTTTCATCAGCTGATTCATCTTACTTTGTTTTTATAGTGAAAGGTTAGAATTTTACAGCTCATTTCAGTAAAATATTGATGTGTTAGTTTATATTCAGTTTCAATCATATAATTTCAATAACTTAATTTATAGGAAATATAATGGAAAGACAACAATAATGTCTATGGGGCTTGTAGTGGTGAAGAGGGGAGTTGTAGGCAGACCCGGCCCTTGTACTTTTGCCACCCCAAGCAAAATTCGCGAGTGCCGCCCCTAACGACCCCCCCCCCCCACCAACCACTCACTAATCCGTACAATTATACATGGATATCACCTCTTCATACACCGTGTTATCCGAATCTGATTACGTGTACCTACAAAGTTAAATTTAGTCATTTATAAATGATATATAGCCTAGGCTACTTATAAATTCATATAAAACATTGAAAAATGAAAATGGAAAGTTGCCGTCCCCAAAATTTGCAGTTCCAAGCGGCGGCATTGCTCTTTGTAACGGTTTTTTATATTTGTCAATGATATGTGGCCTGAAAAACACGTATCGGTAAATGAATCTCGAAATCGACTCCAAGCTCGTTGATAGTGCTGTAGTTGTTGCCAGGAAATGCATCTGGTCTCACTCAAAGCGGATTGAATCACTACCAACTAAGCCACATCAATCTAATAGACAGGAATATCTGATCAGGTTACTTTTATTTCATAAAAAGTACCTCAGATGTGTCCAGTGACAATACCAAAAATCTCTTCTTCTTTCCAAACTTTGACTCGGTATCAATTGGTCACTATAATGGGAATCACCTAATCCTGCCTAGGAAACTAAAGAGCTCCGTGTATGGCTGATCAACAAATAAATGTAGTTGATTCTAAAATACCCACATGTAAGCAATGCCTTCATACCAGTGATAATATTGTTGTATGCTCCTTACACAGTACATCCGAATATCATCAAAATAGAATCTATCCTGTAGGCGAGATAGATCTATATTAATAAAAGAGAGTTGGTGTTTGTACGCTCGCTTATAACTCAAGAACGGCTAAACTGATTTAGATGATTTTGGATTAGTTTGAATTTTTACAGCACTGGTTAACATAATATGTATTAAGATATGAGAAAATCCCTTTATAATTAATAAATAATTAGTAAATTAATGACCTAACCTATCAAACATTTACAGACGGATGTTTTGAAATTGCCGGCCAAGCGGCTACCGGTACCGAAAGATGATCGTGATTCAAGATCAGAAGTCTCAGCACTCGGTAGCTCAGTGGAAAAAACTCTGCGTCTGATGCTAGAGGTCGCTGGATCGAATCCCGCTACGGTCAAATTTTTTTTGCTCTAGGTTTTCTACTCTATTTTTTTACGCTAGAATCATCAATAATAAAAATGAGTTATCGTTCGTATCATGCATGTTCTGTTGTTTCTAATAATAAAATTGAAAAAATATATAAAATAAATTAAAACAAAAATTATTGATTATATAAAATAAAAATACATTGATTATATTAAACTCTTTTTACTGTGACATTTTTTGTGGGGAGGGTGACATGAAGGGGGGACATTTGGGGAAAGAAAGGGGTGAAATGAAGGATTTTGGGGTTGACATTTTGGGGGAATAAAGGGGGCATTTGGGGGATGACATTTTTAGGGGTGTCATGAAGTGGGGACATTTGTAGGAGAAGATGGGGACATTTGTGGGGGAAGAGGGTGATACGAAGTTCGCCGGACACCTAGTAGTGGATAATTTCAAAATATATATCTATATTATTAAAGGGAGTTGATGTCTGTACGCTCGCTTATAACTCGCTTAAACGGCTGAACCGATTTAGATAATTTTGGATTAGTTTCAATTGTTACAGCACTGGTTAACATAATATGTATTAAAATATTAGAAAATCCCTTTATAATTAATAAATAATTGACCTAACCTATCAAAAATGACATCCATTCCGATCCAGTCCAAACAATAATGCTCCTATGAAATCTATGTGTATTTGAAGATGCTACAATTTAGGTCTTGCAAAAGACGACCTCGATGGTCTGTTGGATAGCGACTCTGCCTTCCACGCAGAATTCTCAGGGTTCGAATCCGAGACGGGTGAAACTTTTTTGACAAATTTCATCATTGATTAATATTTATTATTATCCACTTGCTTTAAAAATCAGTATATTGCAGATTTCTTTTGATTTCCATCAATAAAGCGAGTGGATATAGATATCCTTTTTACTTCGTGACATTTTTTTCGAAGGGCGGGGGGGGGGGGGTGATACGAAGAGGGTACATTTGGGGGAAAGAGGGGTGCGACATGAAGGGGGCATTTGAGGGGATATGAAGGGGGGCTTTGGGGGGGGGACATTTGGGGGGGGGGTTTACTTGAGAGGGGCTAATTGGGGGGAAGAGGGGTGACATTTGGTGGGAAAGAGGTTGAAATGAAGGGTATCTGTGGGGAAGGAAGGGGCATTTGGGGATGACATTTTGTGGGGTGGCATGAAGGGGACATTCGTGGGGAAGAGGGGGATATTGGGAAGAGGGCGATACGAAGTTCGCCGGGACAGCTAGTAAAAATATAATTGGAAATATGGAAGGAATAGAAGCAGCAATTACTATTGTGGACGGTATTTATACAATCAGGAATATGAAAATACTTTAAATTCATTGTAAATGCTTATTCCCTATCCTTTCTGATGTTAAACTACCGGTTTTGTTCACTAATATTCGACGTGAGCGCAGGTTTTGATTTTATATTCCCGACCACCTACGTGCATCATTTGATTGAATAATAAATTACTGGACTTGGCTGGCTAACTCCAACATTGTAAATACAGAGCGTGCCATCCAAATGGGCGTCTCACTGGAGCATGCGCGTTGATCGCTTTCTCCCACTACAGTGCCTGCTGACTCGCGGTACAGTAAATTTTAAAAGTTCATTCAGCTGGCAAACTCAGCTTTATAAAAAAAAATCATATTCGCTTCGGTTACCTAGCAGTACTATGATGTTATTTGCTTCACTGACTGTACTAGCCTCAGCGGCTGGAAGCGTGGTGGAGAGATTATCCATCTCTCTCGCACAGCTTCCCTAGACGCCAATTTGGATGGCACGCTCTGTACCCCTAATGTTATATTTATTAGCTTAAAATTTATAAAATTAATAGAATAGCCTCATATAACTTACACTTTACATCTTTTGTGATCTAGAATCTAAGCAGTTATATTTCGTTATTTACCTGCATAAAGAAATACTTAACAAACTGTAATAGTAAAACCTGTCTAAGGTGGACCCTGCGTAAGACGGAAACCTGTTGAGACAGAATGGTTTTTTCTGGTCCCAAGGAATCTTCTTCTATATTAATAAAAGAGATTTGGTGTCTGTACGCTCGCTTATAACTTGAGAACGGCTGAACCGATTTAGATGATTTTGGATTAGTTTGGATTGTTACAGGACTGGTTAACATAATATGTATTAAAATATAAGAAAATCCCTTTATAATTAATAAATAATTGGTACATTAATGACCTAACCTATCAAACATTTTACAGACTTATGTTCAAACTTGCCGGCCGAACCATACAACGGAAAGATGATCGTGATTCAAAATCAGGAAAATCACACCGAAGATCCTAAGCTTCAGTAGCGCAGTGGTTACAGCTTCTGCGTATAAACCTGAAGAACGCGGGTTCGATTCCCACTCCGGACCAATTCTTTTTGTACTAGGTTTTCTACTCAAATTATTTTTTACGCTAGAATCATCAACTAAGAATGAGTTATCGTTCGTATAATATATGTTTTATTGTTTCTAAGAAGGGGAAAAAAGAAATTGAAATAAAAAAAATTATTGATTATATAAAATAAAAATACATTGATTATATAAAATATATTTTTACTTTGTGACATTTTTGTGTGGGGGGGGGGGTGGACATTTGGGGTAAAGAGGGGGGTGACATTCTTGGGTGGGTTAAGTGAAGGGATGGCCAATTTGGGGAAGAGGGGGGTCGACATTTGGTGGGAAAGAGGGGGTTGACATGAAGGGGGACTTGTGGGGGTGACATTTGGGGGAAGTAGTATAAAAATGGGAGTTCTGGCGCACCGTGACCTTGAAGGTCAGTGCAATGACCTTGCCCCCCTCCAACTTCCCCCCCCCGTTTACTACCCCCCACCTCCCCCCCCCTACTCCCCCCACTTTGACCACGCCCATCCCCCTCCCCCACTCACCCCCCCCCTCCCCTTGCACCAAAACCAACATTCCTGTTTCAAGGTCACCAAACCTAGCCTGACCTACTCCAACCTAACCTAAGTCAAGGTCACCTAACCTAACCTGACCTACTCCAACTCAACCTAAGTCAAGGTCACCTAACCTGAAACTTTGAAAAAACCAAAACATTGATCAGCTGCATTCAAGGTTACATCTTGACAAAAAGGCAGGAAATTTGAAATAACCCGCCAAACCTAACCTAAATGTTTCATATATCAATGGGCAATATACATCTATCTTTTTGCTGAAAGCTCTTATAAAATTCGACATCCCAAGGCTACAACCGATCAGCTGATTACAAGGCCATACCCCGTCATAAAGGTGGGAAATTTGAATTCATCAGCCTAGCCTAGCCAGGCGGGGTCAAACCTAACCTAATGGGGATCCAGCATGCAGGCAGCCATCTTGGATCCGGGCATTTGGGTACAGTGCTGCCATCTATATTAGTATGCAACAGTACTGCCAATGACAATGATCAAAGCTAATTGTGTGCTGGAAAGGTCTGGTCTGGTCATCAGATGCATATGCATTCCTTGTACATCTGAAAAGAATAGAGGGCGCTACAGGTCCAATCTTGCCACATATTTCACATATTTCTGAGGATGTTATCCAGGAGGCTGTGGATGCAACACATGATCCTACCCATAAGGCTGTGGATATACAGGTATATATGGGGCCTCGAATTCTGCAGCAATCAGTCTGTACAAGAGTGCTCTTGAGTTAACAATGGTAATGAGCAGTGTCCTGAATGTACTGGGCAATGGCCCAATAAATGATGATTCCATCAACAATATACAGTATGTTTCACATGATCCACTTACTACAAGATTTGAACCCAATGATGAGATCCGATACCAATTCAACAACAGGATATTTACACGCTACCATCACAAAGCTATCTACATCTGGAGTATAAGGTGACAACTGCAGCTGATGCAGCCTTGGATGGAGCCCATTGTGTGTCTGGATTCTTTGCCCACCTTCGGTCAGAGATGCCATGAGATAAATGGTGTGATAGTAGATAGCATACGCACTCTGGAATTGCAAGTTTGATGAAGAATGCCATGACATTTGATGCTATTGAACAGAACAAGATGGAATGAGCTGGCTAAAAGTTTCACTCAACAACTGGATTTACCAATTTTGCCGCCAATGGAGCCGATACAACAACCATGGATGTACCTCTGAGATACCACTCTGGGCGTGGTCAAAGTGGGGGGGGAGTAGGGGCGGGTAGGTGGGGTGGGAGTAAACGGGGGGGAAGTTGGGGGGGGTCAAGGTCATTGCACTGACCTTCAAGGTCACGGTGCGCCAGAACTCCCATTTTCATACTACTGGGGGATGACATTTTTTGAGGGGTGACATGAAGGGGGGACATTTGTGGGGAGAAGAGGACATTTGGAAGAGGACATTTGGGGGGGGGGAAAGGGTGATATGAAGTTTGCCGGGACAGCTAGTTTTCTATAAAGGTAAAAGTACCTTTGTAAGCCGGAAACCTGCTAAAACGGAAAAGTTTTTTCAGTCCGGTCTCGTTCCGTCTTAGACAGGTTCTACGTACTTATTTTACCTTATGACTCATTTCACACTCGAAATAAGGTTCAATTCTGCAAAAATGATAATTGTCTGTTACAGGTGTTCCTTTCATTGTGATTCTCATCTGGAGTCTGGTAAAGACCATAGCTCCTTCTAGCTCAGACAGTCAGGTAACAAAATGAATTATTTTGTCACAATATTCTGTTCATTAAATTTAGTTTTCAGAGAGATTTCCTCTCTGATTTCGATTGGACAAATCCAGCATACTTTTGCCAATTCCATAATTTGCCAATTCCTTAATTTTCCAATTAAGATTTGAATTGAAATGATACGCACAAGTATAGAATGTTATGTAAAGTGATTCATTTCCAACCTACAATTTGCCTTTGCTAGGGGGACGCCATTTATTGGGCCTAGCCCCCCCTCCCCCCACAAGATCGGATATATAATTGGAAATAGCGAGCCTATCAAATAATATTATTGTATGAAGACATTTTATTTCAAAACTTTTTGGAGGGGAAACTCCAGGACCTCCTTTCTATAGGGGTCCCTCTTTCTATCTGCTTCCCCCTTTATATTCCATACCTCTTCTTATTCCATACCCCCCTTTATATTCCTGCATGGTGGGTGTTGGCTCCCCCCCCAACAGTTCGGTTAAATGGCGCCCCTGCTTTGCTAGTGAAGTTTTCATAATATTATGTTTTAAAGCAATACCAATGGTAGAGAGACTATTTTTAATGTTAGAAAAGTTATTTTTGATGTTGTTTCTCTTAGGGCCCATGAGCTCGATTTAGCGAGTCCCAGACTAAACCAGGTGGTCACCGTAGCATCGGCAAACGTTAGCCTCGACACTATGTATTGAGGGCTCTCTATGCTGCTAACCCACTAACCTGTCGAGACAAACGTTTGTCGCTGCTACGGTAGCCACCCGTTTTATTCTACGACTTTGCTAAATCTGAGCTCATGAACCGGCCCTTAGAATAAGTTTGACAAATGAGGGTATGGGTTCATGTTTGGCTGTAATCTCATATCAAAATTCAAAAATTTGGCAAAAATATGTAGGTGGCGAGAATAAAAAATGTTCAAACACACTTTTATGGACCTTTTCACACCAATGGCCACACTGTGATTTTGCAGTCTCTGTAAGTAAGGTAGGATATCCAGTGTGATAGGCAGACATTATGAAAGAAAGGCAGAGTGTGGTCTACTCAGTAGACTCCCATGCAATGACATGGAATGGCCACACTGCTATTAAACAGTATCTGTACGCGGTGTGGCCAGAAAAAACCGAACTAGCACAGGTGAAACAATAAAACGAATGCAATAAGGCTGAAAGTCGCCTGGCCTGTTACGTGACTCTTGCTCCACCTACTGCTCGAGTTTTATCTGCCTCCTGCACTCAGTCTGCCCGTGGCGTCTGTTCTAAGTAGTTGACGTTTTGTCTGTGCGTCGGAAAAATGTTGAGTGTACAGAAAGAACAGCGTGTCAACATCAAATTTCTTTTCAAACTTGGAAAATCTGCAAGTGAAACGTTTGTAATGTTGCAACAAGTGTACGGCGATGATTGTCAAACGGCAATCTTCTCGAACAAGTTTACCAATTTTTTCAATGTTTGCATCAGTTTTTGCTGACAATGGTCTGCCAGTGCGAGCGTCATCACTTGTGTCTTCGCGGCCATCTTTAAATCGTTTAAACCACTCAAACACTTGTGTTCGCGATAAACAATCATCGCAGTACACTTGTTGCAACATTACAAACGTTTCACTTGCAGATTTTCCAAATTTTGTAAAGAAATTTGATGTCAACACCCTGTTCTTTCTGTACACTCAACATTTTTCCGACGCACAGACAAAACATCAACTACTTAGAACAGACGCCACGGGCAGACTGAGTGCAGGAGGCAGGTAAAACTTGAGCGGTAAAACGCGGAGCAAGAGTCACGTGACAGGCCAGGCGAATTTCAGCCTTATTACATTCGTTCTATTGTTTCACCTGTGCTAGTCTGACAACGTCCCATATCTCTATAGCCAGGTGTTGACTGACTGATTGATAGAAAAGATTTTGTACTTGCCGACATCGTAGGGGGTGTCAGTATACATCGTTGGAGAGAGGAAAGCGAGAAACTAACCAGAAAAATCTGAAAAGTTGAAAAAGTCCCCCCCTAAGGGGGGTTATGCCCCCCCAAAAGTTTTCAACTTTTTAGTTTGACTATTGACGGTGCTGGCGGTCGGATTTTCGGGTCCAGCTTGCAAAAGTAGCTCGATTTAAGAAATAAAATTTCTACCGGGTCAGCAGGGGGGGTCGTAGGGGGTCATTTTTAGATTTTTCAGTTTTTCGACAAAATTTGCCAAATTTTCAAGTGCCATTTTTGAATGGATGTTGATATTTTAGTGCGGTTTTCGGGTGCGGGATTGTGTCGCTTGCCGCCAGAGACCCGATTGTCATGATTCGCGACCCTCTTGAAAACCCAGGGGGGGCCCTGGGGGGGTAGGTCGAATTTGGCCAAATTTGGCCACTCATGAAATGGCCTGTATCTTTTTTTTTTGGCACCCGGAAAATGTCGACTGGTAGACCATTGGATTCAACTCAAAAAGTTGGTCTAGAAAAGTCTGTATCCTTTGGATACAGGCTTCCGGTTTTTCGACCCCCTATCTTTGAAAATAAATGGGAAAACCGGCTATTTATGTTTTTCCGTTTTCTTGCTCTGGTGTGTTTATTTTTCAACAAAAGTGTATGCTCTTGTATATCATTGTGATCAGCTCGACAAGGCGGAAGCAGCCATGTGTGATTTGATGGGATTGGGCGTGAAAAATTGATGTACATTTTTTTGCAACTTTTAGATTGCGTATATTTGGGTGATTTTTTGGTTTAAATATGTCATGTGGCACATCATAGAGCTTGGAATGACACCGAGAACCTGATATGCTGGTTGATTCCATGATTTGGTGAAAAAAGTTATACTCATATTTGTTAAGGACCTTTTTCCTATACAAAACATATGGGAAACATGCAATATGTTACTGTGTGTTGTTGTTGTCTGTACAAGGGTGGTTAAATCGTGTTTAACACGGCAGATGAAGTTGAGCAAATGAACAGAAAAATCTGAAAAGTTGAAGAAGTCCCCCCCCAAAGGGGGTTATGCGCCCCTGAAATTTTCCAACTTTTTTATTTGACAATTTAGAGCAAAAGTGGAAGAGACCTTTTTTGTTCAACTCGCCGAGATAGCACGATTTCAGAAATTAAATTTCGACCAGGTCAACAGGGGGACCTGAGGAGGCATTTTTATATTTTAGCCTTTCTGACAATTTTTGCAAATTTTAAAGGGCCATTTTGGAATGGTAGTTGATATTTTAGTGCGGTTTTCGGGTGTGGGATTGTGTCGCTGGCCGCCAGAGACCCGATTGTCATGATTTTCGACCTTCTTGAAAATCCAGGGGGGCCCTGGGGGGGTCGAATTTGGCCAAGTTTGGCCACTCATGAAATGGCCTGTACCTTTTTTTTGGCACACGGAAAATGTTGACACCTACACCATTGGATTCAGTTCAAAAAGTTGAGAAAGTCTCACCCCCCCCCCTAACGGGGTTATGCCCCCCAGATTTTTTCATCTCTTGAGTAAACTTCTTTTGGTAATTATGATGGGATTTTTGTGTTCAGCTCGCAAAAGTAGCTTGATTTAAAAAAAAAATTGTTTTCACAGGGAGGTCCTGGGGGTCAAATTATTGAATTTTCTAATTTTTGACAGTTCACCAAATTGTCATGGGCTATTTTTGTTTTTGATATTTCAGTACGAGATTGTGTTGCTGGGCTTTTACTCCCCATTATAATGCATTTTGACCCTCTTTGATACTCGAGGGGTCAGGGGGTTAATGGATTCCAGATGGAAAAACACTTCTACCTTTTTGAACACTACCTCCAGTGGAAATGTTCAATATTATTCTCCTCACACATAGTCATGGGAAAAGGTTTTGCATGTTTTGTTTTTCCCCCACCTCCACAAAACTGCAAGGGCGGAGCCTTTGCCTTCCAAGGATGCACACCACCACCTCCCCCCTCCCAACAATATTGCAAGGACAGAGCCCTTGCTTCCCAGGATGCACAGCACTACCACTCCCCTTTCAACAATATTGCAAGGGCGGAGCCCTAGCCTCCTAGGATGCACAGCACCACCTCCCCCCTCTCAACAATATTGCAAGGACAGAGCCCTTGCTTCCCAGGATGCACAGCACTACCACTCCCCTTTCAACAATATTGCAAGGGCGGAGCCCTAGCCTCCTAGGATGCACAGCACCACCTCCCCTCTCAATATTGCAAGGGCTGAGCCCTTGCTTTCCAGGTTGCACAGCAACACCGCCCCCCTCTCAACAATATTGCAAGGGTGGAGCCCTTGCTTCCCAGGATGCACAGCACCACCTCACCCCACCCAACAATATTGCAAGGGCGGAGCCCTTGCCTTTCAGGATGCACAGCACCACCTCCCCCCTCTCAACAATATTGCAAGGGCAGAGCACTTGCCTCCCAGGATGCACAGCACTACCTCCCCCCTCTCAACAATATTGCAAGGACGGAGCCCTTGCTTCCCAGGATGCACAGCGCTACCTCCCCCCTCCCAACAATATTGCAAGGGCGGAGCTCTTGCTTCTCAGGATGCACAGCACTACCTCCCCCCTCTCAACAATATTGTAAGGGCGGAGCCCTTGCTTCCCAGGATGCACAGCGTCACCTCCCCCCTCACAACAATATTGTAAGGGCGGAGACCTCGCTTCTCAGCTTGCACAGCACCACCTCCCCCTCTCAACAATATTGTAAGGGCGCAGCCCTTGCTTCCCAGGATGCACAGCACTACCTCTCCCCTCTCCACAATATTGCAAGGGCGGAGCCCTAGCCTCCTAGGATGCACAGCACCACCTCCCCCCTCTCAACAATATTGCAAGGGCGGAGCCCTTGCCTTCCAGGATGCACAGCACCACCTCCCCCCTCTCAACAATATTGTAAGGGCGGAGCCCTTGCCTCCCAGGATGCTCAGCGCCACCCCCTCCACAACAATATTGCTTTGGGCAGAGTCCTTGCCGTCCAGGATGCACAGTGCCACCTCCACCCTCCCAACAATATTGCAAGGGCGGAGCTCTTGCCTTCCAGGATGCACAGCACCACCTCCCCTCTCTCAACAATTTTGCAAAGGCCGGAGCCCTTGCCTTCCAGGATGCACAGC
Organism: Laodelphax striatellus; assembly: GCA_017141395.1. Lineage (NCBI taxonomy): Eukaryota > Metazoa > Arthropoda > Insecta > Hemiptera > Delphacidae > Laodelphax > Laodelphax striatellus. The sequence continues at coordinate 9,773,017 of CM029543.1, read as the reverse complement.
AACATCTCCCCCCTCTCAGCAATATTTCAAGGACGGAGCTCTTGCCTCCCAGGATGCACAGCACCACCCCCCCCCTCTCCACAATATTGCAAGGGCAGAGCCCTTGCCTCCCAGGGTGCACAGCGCCACCCCCCTCCCCAACAATATTGCATGGGCAGAGCCCTTGCCTTCCCAGGTTGCACAGCACCACCTCCCCTTCCCACAATATTGCAAGGGCGGAGCCCTTGCCTTCCAGGATGCACAGCACCACCTCTTCCCTCTGAACAATATTGCAAGGGCGGAGCCCTTGCCTCTCAAGATGCACAGCACCACCTCTCCCCTCCCAACAATATTGCAAGGGTGGAGCCCTTGCCTTCCAGGATGCACAGCTCCACCTCTTCCCTCTGAACAATATTGCAAGGGCGGAGCCCTTGCCTCTCAAGATGCACAGCACCACCTCTCCCCTCCCAACAATATTGCAAGGGTGGAGCCCTTGCCTCCCAGGATGCACAGCATCCTGGTTTGATTTTTGATTGTTACATTCTATATTTTAATTATTGAAAATAAGTAGCCACATAAATCAGTGTTCATTTAATGAAATTAAGTGTTCAATCAATGTTGACTTTCATGTTCAGCTTGGACAAGTTGTTAGATTCAATGAAAAATGGCTCTTGTACTCACAGGGTGGCACTGGAGAGGAGGTGCATATTTTCATTTTTGCCAAATTTTATTAGGCTATTCTGGAATGTAAATTGATATATTATTGAGTGTGGGATTGTGTTGCTGCACTTCATAGACCCCATTATCATGCATTTTGATCCTTGTGGAAATCCAGGGTGGCACAGGTGGTTAATAATCATTTTCCTCACAAATATTGATGGGGAAGCGAAGATATTGAGACCATGAATTGTTCTTTCCATCATTTGTTAGCAAAGTCCTCTAGCCGAAGAGAGTGGATCACATCACCTATGGGGTTTGATTTGTAAAGCACATTTGTAAATCCAGTTTTTCCACGGATCATTAAGTTGTACTTCACTCCCTCTCCCCTGGTGAGAGTGAATTACTCACTTCATAAAAGCAACAAACCAGCCAAACAAGGGGCACAACCAAAAAAATAGGGTATCAAAAGGGGGTGCAGGGGGCATAGCCCCCTGCCGAGCGAAAGCGAGTCTGACAACGTCCTATATCTCTAAAGCCACAAAGTGACTCACTGATTGACAGAAAAGATTTTGTACTTGGGGTGATCGTATGGGGTGTCAGTATACATCGTTGGAGAGAGGACGGCGAGAAACCAACCAGAAAAATCTGAAAAGTTGAAAAAGTCCCCCCCCAAGGGGATTACGCTCCCCCGAAATTTTTCAACTTTTTAGTTTGACAATTGACGGTGCTGGCGATTGGATTTTCGGGTCCAGCTTGCAAAATTAGCTCGATTTGAGAAATAAAATTTCTACCGGGTCAGCAGGGGGGGTCGTAGGGGGTCATTTTTAGATTTTTCAGTTTTTGACAAAATTTGCCAAATTTTCAAGTACCATTTTGAATGGTTGTTGATATTTTAGTGCGGTTTTCGGGTGCGGGATTGTGTCGATGGCCGCCAGAGACCCGATTGTCATGATTGGCGACCCTCTTGAAAACCCAGGGGGGGCCCTGGGGGGGTAGGTCGAATTTGGCCAAATTTGGCCACTCATGAAATGGCCTGTATCTTTTTTTTTTGGCACCCGGAAAATGTCGACTGGTAGACCATTGGATTCAGCTCAAAAAGTTGGTCTAGAAAAGTCTGTATCCTTTGGATACAGGCTTCCGGTTTTTCGACCCCCTATCTTTCAAAATAAAGGATAAAAACGGCTATTTATGTTTTTCCGTTTTCTTGCTCTGGTGTGTTTATTTTTCAACAAAAGTGTATGCTCTTGTATATCATTGTAATCAGCTCGACAAGGCGGAAGCAGCCATGTGTGATTTGATGGGATTGAGCGTGAAAAATTGATTTACATTTTTTTGCAACTTTTAGATTGCGTATTTTTGGGTGAGTTTCAGGTTTGAATACGTCATGTGGCACATCATAGAGCTTGGAATGACGACGAGAACCTGATATGATGGTTTATTCCATGATTTGAAGAAAAAAGTTATACTCATATTTGTTGAGGATCTTTTTCCCCATACAAAACATATGGGAAACGTGTGTATGTTACTGTGTGCTGTTGTTGTCTGTACAAGGGTGGGTCAATTGTGCTCATCAGGGCAGATAAAGTTGAGCAAATGAAGAGGAAAATCGGAAAAGTTGAAAAAATCCCCCCCTAAGGGGGGTTATGCCCCCCCGAAATTTTTCAACTTTTGATTTTGACTTTTTTTGGTAATTTTAATGATATTTTTGTTTTCAGTTTGCAAAAGTAGCCCAATTCCAAAATAAAAATTGTTTTCACAAGGGGGCCCTGGGGGGCACATTTTTAAATGTTCTAATTTTTGACAGTTTTGCCAAATCTTCATGGGCTTTTTTTGTTTTTGATATTTGAGTACAAGATTGTGTTGCTGGGCTTTCACAACCCATTATCGTACATTTTGATCCTCTTGGATACTCAGGGGGTCAGGGGGGGTTGATGGATTCCACATGGAATACACCTTTTTGAAAACTACCTCCAGTGGAAACGGTCAATATGATTCTCCTCACACATAGTCATGTGAAAAGGTTTTGCATGTTTTGTTTGTCCCCCACTCCCCACAAAATTGCAAGGGCGGAGCCCTTGCCTTCACAGGATGCACAGAACCACCCCCCTCCCCAACAATATTGCAAGGGCGGAGCCCTTGCCTCCCTGGATGCACAGCATCACCACACCCTCTCTACAATATTGCAAGGGCGGAGCCCTTGCCTCCCCAGGATGCACAGCATCACCTCCCCCTCCCAACAATATTGCAAGGGCGGAGCCCTTGCCTCACCATCATGCACAGCCTCACTTCCCCCCTCCCAACAATATCAAAAATCAGGGGATCAGGGGGTTAATGGATTCTGCATGTAAAACACCTTTTTGAACACTACCTCCAGTGGAAACAGTCAATATTATTCTCTCACACATAGTCATGGGGAAAGGTTTTGCATGTTTTGTTTGTCCCCACCCCACAAATGCACAGCATCACCACACCCTCCCAACAATATTGCAAGGGCGGAGCTCTTGCCTCCCAGGATGCACAGCATCTCCTCCCTCCATTAATATTGCAAGGGTGGAGCCCTTGACTCCTGGATGCACAGCATCACTTCCCCTCTCAAAATATTGCAAGGGCGGAGCCCTTGCTTCCCAGGATGCACAGTGCAACCCCTCCCCAACAATATTGCCTTGGGCAGAGCCCTTGCCTCCTAGGATGCACAGCACCCCCGCCCCTCCCCCAACAATATTGCAAGGGCGGAGCCCTCGCCTCCTGCGATGCACAGCACCACCACCCCCCCCCAACAATATTGGAAGGTGGAGCCCTTGCCTTCCAGGATGCACAGCACCATCTCCTCCCTCTCAACAATATTGCAAGGACGGAGCCCTTGCCTTCCAGGCTGCACAGCACCACCTCCCTCCACTCAACAATATTGCAAGGGCAGAGCCCTTGCCTCCTAGAATGATCATAAAAATTGTAAAGTCTCCCCCAACGTGGGTTATGCCTCCTGAAATGTTTTCAATTCTTGAATATGACTTTTTTGGTAATTTCAATGTGATTTTTGTTTCCAGCTCAAGATAGAAGTTTGATTTTAAAAAAATTTAAGGTCTACACTCTACAGGGGTGCCTGAAGGGGAGTGTTGCCCTGGGGGGGGGGGAAATTGAGGAATCTCCTTTCATCCATTTCTAATGTTTTTGCCCCCCTTTCCTAAATTAAATGAAATTTTTCATTAAATCATCTCATATTGGCAAGCTAACAGAGAAAAGTTATCTTCACTTTGCTGTAAATAATCAAATTTTAGTTGAGAAATTTCAAATTTTTGAAAGTTGAGAAATTTCATAGCCTCTCATAAGGGAGATTTTAGTGGCACCCTTTGATTATCACATTTTTTGTGAATGTTTACTCAAATTCCTCTATCCAATGATGTATGATTCAATTATAATATACCCCACTCATATCCTCTCCACATGAATTTTACAGGATGGATAATAAGATACTTTACATTCTTTGGGGCTCAGCAACAAAATCCCGCCTCCTAAAATTCCACCAAAATATAAACAACCCTTCATAATTAACTCCTCAAAATTTGTAAAATATAAAATGACTAAAATTTCTAAATTACTTTCCAACTTAGTAGGGAATTCGCAATGATATAAATTCATGTTGAGCTGAACAAAAAAGGATGTCTTCACTTTTGCTCTAAATGATCAAATTTCAAAGTTGAAAATTTTCAAGGGAGGCACAACCTTCCCTTCTCAATTTTTCAGATTTCTCTGATTGTTTGCTCAATTAGCTCTACCCAAATAAGTATGATTCAACTATACTACCCAATTACCCCCTAACCCTGTGATAGTTTCTCCAACTTTCACCCCCTCCCATTATTTTTCAAGATAGCTAATGAGTTGTTTTGCATTGAATGCAGCTCAAAACGGTAGTCTATAAGAAAAGCCAAAAAAATGTGTAGTATGAAACTATCCTAACAATTAAATAAATCAATTGGTTGCTCTTTGAAGTAAATTCATTCATTAATTTAAAAAAATTGAAAATTTATTTAAAATTCATTTATTTATTTAAAACCACCATCCTAACAATTCAATAAATCAATTGGTTGCTCTTTGAAGTAAATTTATTCATTTATTCAAATAGAAAACAACATTTCCTTTTTGCTATTTTGCCAAATAAATAACCTAACCCATCCCAAATGCAGGGGGTGCAGGGGGCATAGCCCCCTGCCGAGCGAAAGCGAGTCCGGTTTTTTTCTGGCCACACCTCTCATTTTCATATAAAGTAATAATTGAAAATTCCATGTTTTTCAGAGTCAACTGAGTATCTACTCAGGGAATTGTCCGTGGATGACCAGCCATCCTCATGACTGGATTTATCAGGGTCCGGCAGCTCTAATACTTGTTAGTAACTTCATCTTTCTCATCATGATTATGTGGGTAAGTACATCAGTTCTATTCTATTAAAAAACTTTTGACGCATTCCTTTCTGTACTGTGCTTGTACCACTGCGAGATTTTTTGTGAAATCTGGAGGAAACTCACACTGATACAATTCTGTAAGTTTGTGTGAACAAGTTTTTTATGACTTTATACAAATTTGTTGCTTCTTCTACTTCTATTTTCCTTCTTCTTATTCTTTTCTTCTACGTCTTTTTCTCCCCCTTATTCTTGTCCCCTTATATGTCTTTTCCTCCTTCTTTTTGAACTCGTCACATCTTAAAATTCATCTTGAAATGAATAAGGGTGTTTTTTTTTGTAGGTATGGAACTTTGAAATAGAAAAAAACAAGGATAGTTTTTCAAATTGACATTATAGGATACAAAAGAAAATTTTGATTATGATTTCCACCATTTCAGCTATGGCTGATTCTGACATAGTCAAATCTGTAGGTCCATTTTTTATGATTTTTTATAAATTTGTTGCTTTTTCTACTTCTATTTCTTCTGCTTTTTCTTCTTCTTCTTCTCCTCCTTCTTTATTCTTCTTCTCCTTCTTCTCCTTCTTCTCCTTCTTCTTCTTCTTATTCAACTCCTCCTACTCCTGCTCCTCCTCATCCTCCTCCTCTTCCTCCTCCTCCTCCTCCTCCTACACCTCCTCCTTCTCCCCTCCTCCTCCTTCTCCTCATCCTCCTCCTCTCACTCCTCCTCGTCCTCCTCTCCTTCTCTACCTCCACCTGCTCCTCCCACCACCTCCTCCTCTTCCTTCTTCTCCTCCTTCTCCTACTCCTCCACCTACAACTCCTTCTCCTCCTCCTATTCCTTCTTCTCCTCCTCGTCCTTCTTCTTCTCCTCCTCCTCCACCTCCTCCTACGCCTCCTCCTCCTGATCCTCGAGCTCCTCCTCATCCTCCTTCTCTTCCTGCTCCTTCTCCTCATCTTCTCTCTCCTCTTTCTTCTCCTCTTCCTCCACCTCCTCCTTCTCCAGCCCCTTCTCCTTCTCCTCCTCATCCTCCTTCTGCTCCTTATCCTCCTCCTCTCCTGTTTCTCTCCCTCTTCCTGTTCATACACATCGTTCTTCTGCTCCTCGTCCTAATCCTCCTCATCCTCTTCCTCTTCCTCATTCTACTCCTTCTCCTTCTCCTCCTCTCCTTCTCTACAACCACCCCCCCTGCTCCACCGCCTCCTCTTCCTTCTTCTCCTCCTCCTATAGACAACCTTCAAATCAATTCAATCTATTTTAATAAAAGATAGTTTAGTCCTTACGCTCGCTTATAACTCGAGAACGGCTTAAATGATTTTGATGATTTTGGGTTTGTTTGAATCGTTACAGCACTGGTTAACATAATATGTATTAAGATATAAGAAAATCCCTCAAGGATTACAGGACTTTGAAATTATCAATCTATCCTTATGGAGTAGTAATTTTTGAACTAAACGCCAAGTTTTCAGCTGTGAATTACTTTCAATGATAACAAACAGATGTTCTTCATACCATTATGAAATGGGTAAGGTATAGCAGGATCCAATTAACTTGTCATAAGTCAGCTGATCCAGTAATAATTAAACAGTGATTTGGACACAATAATCAAAAGGCTTGAAAGTCTTGAAGACCTCTAAAGTCTTTGAAAGACATCTTTAAAGAAAACCTTCCAAAGAATAATTTTTTAAAAGACCTTCTCAATAACCTGGGAGATTCAGCATTTGTAGGTTAAGTATAAATTGTGATCATATGCTCGTCGATCATATGTTTTATGACAGTTAAATGGATCCTGCTATACCAGTCAAGTAATTTGAACAAGAACATGTGTTGAAAGTATGATCAAGGATGATAAAAACATAGAGATACCACAATCCATCAAAAAATATGTATCCCAAATTTTCAGTAACCTCATTTAAATTTACATCTATCAAATCATGTACATTTTTTCGGGTTCTATGTCTAAGTTAACATGCAGAATAGCGGATTTAATATGTTAATCAGTTTCAGTTTCATATAATTATTTTTAAAATTCCTCTAACAACGTGCTTGCAGAGAATAGATACTTCACAAAAGTATCCTTAACCTCAACGGGATTTCTCAGACCCGTAGTGAAACCTGCTAGGATGACATTCTTTCCGGGGTGGCATGAACTGGGGGTCATTTGAGGAAGAGGGGACAATTGAGGGGAGAGGAGGGTGATACGAAGTTCGCCGGGACAGCTAGTAATAAAATAATTATAAACTCGCCACATCTCTTCAAACTCGATCAATTTACTTAATGAATTTTCCAATTTTCTCCAACATTTTCACTGAAAATTGAATGAATTCGACACAATGTGATATCATGTAATATCAGTGAGAACTTATCAACCGCTTATGAAATTGTTCACTCAAATCATTCTGTAATTTGAGTGACCCTACGCAAAATTTACTGATAATTAATTGGAAATTTCCAGGCGTATTGCTTTGAGTTTGCTTCTTATGCTCTCTTCATACATTATTCGTTTTAATTCCAATGAAACAAAAATGTGTTCTCACTTCATCAGCAATCTGATGAAATTTGTTCATTACAATAATTACAAACACTGTACAATAACAGTGTGCTCATTGGTGTGAAGCAGTTCAAAACAGTGTTTGGTACATTTTCTTCCTCGCCACCATCATACTTTTGGTTTTCAATTTTTGAATTTTGATGTGGGTTACAGGCATGAAACCATTTACTCATTTTTCAAACTTATTTCAAGAGAAAAAACATCGAAAATAACTTTTCTAACATTAAAAATAGTCTTCACTCTTGATAAAAAGCATAAAATGATCAAAACTATCACTGGCAAAGGCAAATTGTAGGTAAGAAGTAAATTACTCAACATCTTATATACTTTATGGACAGTGGCATAACGTTTGCCAACTGGGCCCCCCGCAAAAAATAATTCCGGGCCCCTCCTTCTAAAATCTCACGCCCCTCTCTTAGCCCCTTTTCCCTGAACCGCAACCATTAAACTCATTAATGAAAGCGTACCTCATGAGTGAATAACATATTCATGTAATAAAATAAAGCATGCTCTTGATTGAATTCTACAATAATCGTAATGATTATTTGAGATTTATAATAATTCATAAAAACCTTTCATCCGATGTCTTTTAAAAAAAGAATCGAGTTTCATATTTTTATTAGACTGTTTTTCAAGTTCCTTCTTTTTTTCTCCCTTTTGAGCTCCACTCTAATCCTCCACCTTCTCTTCTTCCTTCTCCTCCTCCACGCCTCTTTTCATCTTCCTCCCCTTCACCTCCTCCTTCTCTTCCTCCTCCTCCTCTCCCTCCTCTTCCTTCTCTTTCTCCACCTCCTCCTCCCACACACTCTTCTTTTCTTCCTCCTCCTTCACCTCCTTTTCAAATCCTCCCTTTCTCATTCCCTCCTCCTCCTTCTCCTCATGTCCTACTCTTATCCTTTTTCCTCCTCCTCCTCCTCCTCCTCCTCCTCCTCCTCCTCCTCTTTCACCACCTCCTCCTCTCCTTCTCCTTCTCTTCCTCCTCATCCCCACTCCTTCTCCTACTCCTCCTCCTCTTCATATGTCCAAACTACTCCTTTTCATCTAGATAACTCACAATTATTAAATCATCATTATATTTTTTTGCCTTATCTACAAAATTGCCAATCTACTTATATCTACTCAATGACATAAGTTATAAGCCAATTCAAATTCGACGAATAATTATTAATTGTATAATATATATCATCTCATATATATAATCTCATCATCACCCCTCTCATTACCCACGCACAAGCTCAGAAAAAAAAAAAAAAGTAATAAATTTAAAAATCTAATCTTCCTCCTCCTCCTCCTCCTCCTCCTTCTCCCATACCTCCATCTCCTCCTTCTCCTCCTCCCTCCTCTTCATCCTCCTCCTCTTCCTCCTATAGATCACCTCTCTCCCACATATTCAGCTATGCATCCCTATGGTATACCTGAATCCCCTGATTGCTAGCAGTCTGATCATCCATTTCTGAGTAAGATATCACATTATTATGTTACATCGTATGTGTCACATAATCATGTGACATGCACACACGGTCACATGCTGTTTGATAATTTGGTTAGAAGACATTACGTATGCTAAATGATCATTCGGGTGTCAAGGGATAGTTGAGATATAGCATGTGTATGTATATATTATTTGGCATGTGATTTGATGATAATATATTTCCTCCTCCTCCTCCTCCTCCTCCTCCTCCTCCTCCTCCCTCCTCCTCCTCCTCCTCCTCCTCCTCCTCCTCCTCCTCCTCCTCCCCTCCCCTCCCCTCCTCCTCCTCCTACTTCTTCATAACCTGCTCCTCTTTCCCTTCCCCCTGATTGGTTTGTTGGTGGAAAATGTATCCTCTCAAAAATTCTCCAAAGAATTCGTCACCCGTCCCCTACCCCCCGACCCTATTGAAAACGCTGGTGTGGAAACTAAAACTTGTGTACCAAAGAAAAAAAGAAAAAATTTATAAGCTTTCAGTAAGAAAATGTTTTGATATAGCCTAAATAAGAAACCCGTCTCCCTCTGCAATATACATTTATACATACAAAATAATAATTATGTGTAGCCAACCCAAACAAAATGAAAACTCTGTTCTGGAAGCCATTGACATTGAAGAAAAATTTGGAAGAAATTTTGGGGAGGGCGAGGGCGCTCAATCTCACCCACTTAAAATCACGAATTAGAAATATGCTAAACTTTCAGGAATCATACTCTCAGTGTTTGAGCTAACAAGTTTTATGAATTTTCTAAATTATTGAGCGCCTCGCCCTCCCCAAAATTTCTTCCAAATTTTTCTTCAATGTCAATGGCTTCCAGAACAGAGTTTTCATTTTTGTTTGGGTTGGCTACACATAATTATTATATTATTGTATGTATAAATGTATATTGCAGAGGGAGACGGGTTTCTTATTTAGGCTATATCAAAACATTTTCTTACTGAAAGCTTATAAATTTTTTTTTATTTTTTCTTTGGTACACAAATTTTAGTTTCCACACCAGCGTTTTCAATAGGGTCGGGGGTAGGGGACGGGTGACGAATTCTTTTTTGGAGAATTTTTTGGAGAGGATATCAGTTTTTTTTTAAAATCACCTTCTTGTTGTGGAGGTAAAACACTGCAAACACAATGGATGGGGAGAGAGTTAATTTTTTTTTAAAGTGAAATGCTATGTTATTTGATAAAAGATATTTTATCCTCACTATTTGGGTGCTACAAAATTATTCTAGCTATAAGTGAGCCAGTTATGGTTAATACTGAATGAACAAACAAGACGTTGTGACTGTGTCTGTTGCATCACACCTTATCATTTATTATCCAGACTTTAACAACATATCATTGTAGCAACATTGATCCATGTATAAGCAGTTATCCACAAAGTTTGTTAAATAAGATTGAGATTTAGAATTTAGATTGAAATTTTAACCCATTGCAATAGGTCACATGACCACTTTTGATGAAAAAAATATTTTCTAATCGAAAAATGAGATCCTTGTAAAAATTTGCCTAACACCATTATTATACATTCCAGGAACAAAATTCTCAAATTTTCCCCATTATAATGATAATGTTTCAAAAAATATTTTCATTGGAATATCTGATTTTCTCCGTGAATTTTAACCCACTTCAATAGATCATATGACCACTTATGAAATGAAATTATGTGTACTTACTGCAACACCACTCAAGTGCAGAAAAACTCTATTTCGTTGATCTACAAATGAAATGAACTGAAGTGAAGATAACACAGTGTACCTATTGTCAAACACTCTCTCTGGCAAAGTATGCAAAAAATAGTCTGATTATTTGGTTTCACTTGATTTTGTAGGATATAATGTGAGACAATTCAACATTACCTATTACTTTATCAAACTACAAATAAAATAAAGAACGTAAACACCTTCATACCCTGTCACTTCTATCTCTTTCTCACTATTTCTCACACGGCTTCCGCCTGGCCCAGATAAATGTAAACATAACCTTATCTGTTATTTTCAAATGCTGGTTATGCTGCTTATTGAAAATGTCGAATGTTGCCAAGCTTTCAATTTTTGACCACTAGGATCGCGACATTTACATTTGATAAAACTTCAAATTCCAAATATTGCAACTTTAATTATTATTTGGACAGAGCTACAGAGCTTAATCGGACATTGAATGATTTGAAATTTTAAATGTGAGTAGACTTCTACTAATCTACTTGAAGGCCTATATCTCGCAAACTATTAGGCCAACAATGACCAATTCAGTCTCAAATTTTAGGTAATAAACTAAATATGTTTAATATACTTTGAGAAATATGTTAGATGTTTGTTTGTTTGTCAATGGCTCAACAGCCCTATGTGGGCCTAGGCCTACCAGCTGGTTGCCAGTTTCACATCCACTTGACTGAATCAGCAGAGGTGAATGATCATTAACCAGAAAAGATGTAACGTGTGGTTAGCACATTGACATCTCAACCATAAGCTAGTCTTCACAACCCAGTGATGGGAACAAAGCACTGCTGGATAACATTGTGTTAAGCAGCTATATAGTGCAATGCAACAATTTAATATGCCTCCAAAATATAGGGAGTGACTGACTAGCCTTACTAACGATTAGCCAGGCTCCCAATGGAGGGAAAAAATATGTTGGATGTCCTATATGAAAAAGTGTTACTTCACGGTCAAAACTGACCAAATGTAAAAACAAGTGAAAAATTATGATGATTCGATGAACTTTGAAGAGCTGTATTTCGCAAACGGTTGATCCTACAATAACAAATTTAGTCTCAAATTGTAGGTAATTGAATCAGCTTTCAAAATTATGTTGAATGTTCCTTATGAAAAATGATTCTTCAGACGTCATAATTGAAGAAATGTAGAAAAAGTGGAAAAATTCAACAATTTGATAAACTTTGAAGGCCTACATCTCGCAAACTATCGGGTCTACAATAATCTATTTGGTCTCAAATTGTAGATTCTTAAATTATCTTTCAAAAATTTGCTGAGAGTCACATTCGAAAAAGTGATGCTTCACGGTCAAAATTGATCAAATGTAAAAACAAGTGAAAAATTACGATAATTTGATGAACTTTGAAGAGCTGTATCTCGCAAACGGTTGGGCCTAAAATAACCGATTAGGTATCAAAATGTAGGTATTTGAATTTACATTCAACCCTATGTTGGATGTCCTGTATGAAAAAGTGATTCTTCAGGGTCAAAATTGCGAAAAATTGAAAAAAAGGTTAAATTCTTGTTAATTTTATGAACTTTGAAGAGCTGTATCTCGCAAACGGTTGGGCCTACAATGATAAATTTGGTCTCAAATTGAAGGTAATTTGATATACTTTGAGAAATATATACAATGTCCTCTATGAAAAACACATTCTTCAGGGTGAAAATTAGCCAAACATAAAAAAGTGCAAAATTCCGCCATTTTGTACGATTTTTGGAGATGATCCGGTAGTTTGCCTAGGTCTAAAACTTGGATTTAGCATCCCAGGACTACCATAAACATTACTTTAAAAAAAACCGACTATCCCATTTCATACAAGGTAGACCCTATTTTTGATGGCAATTTTACTGGACTATTATTGAAAAGGTCGAATTTGGCGGTGGCAACAGTGTGAAACTTTTAGTTTTTAACCGCTAGGATCGCGACATTTACATCAGGGCCACCTAGGAACATGGTCTAGCTAGACACTGAATTTAAACGTGCAGCTGACGTCATCGTGTCCATAACAACTCATGTTTACAACTCATCCCTCGATTAAAATTGGAATTCGTGTTTGGTTTTTCTCGTCTCGAGTTTATTTCAACTGCACAATTACCTTTTGGTGGGTAAGTAGGTCTATTTATTTATTTTTAAATAATAAAAATTTAAATATTCAAACTTGGTTGTGATCAGTGGCTGTTTATGAACAGTATAGTGGAGTGGTAGGCCTCTTAGCCGTGACGTCACATTTCGAGTGTCTAGGCCATGTTCCTGGGTGGCCCTGTTTACATTCGATAAAAAGCTTCAAATTCTAACTTAAAATTGCAACTTTAATTTTTATTCGGACAGAGCTACAGAGCTTAATCGGGCATTAAATGATTTGAAATTTTAAATGTAAATAGTTTAAACATGTCTTCAATCGCTTTTGGTAGTCCGAAATCTCAACTCATTACAGATTTTTCACATCAAGTGCTCAAAGTTGAAAAAAATTGAAAAATCCCAAAATTAGTAAAATGACAAAATACCCGCATATAGTATCTTCGTGAATTTATATCGTAGAAAGTTCGTTCTGATCTTAAATGAAAGCGCTCAAAAATCTAAGAAAATAATGTCATTACAACATTTTAGAATTTTCACTACCTTCCGCGTAAATTGAGATGGCGGCATGCGAACATCAAAGGGAAGTTCGTTACAGAATATATAGTGGTCCCGGTCTTTCATTTGTATCACGGGGGGGACGGGTGGTGGAACGACCGTTCCACTAGATGTGGTTCTCATCCAAGGTGTATAGAGAGAAGTTTATGCAAGAAATTAGCAATGTTGATGATTTCATTCTCCCCTCATTAGGGTACTAGGAAAATTGAAATTTGGGCTTCGAGGTGCATAACATTGATATTTTTGGAAGCTGTATGCAAAATTACAAGGTCTAGATCATTCTCATTTTTTCGGAACGCAATCCAAAAAACTAGCTTGCTCTTGCCAATAAACACACCCACACGCAACCGTATCTTCTTTTATTTATATGATTTATTATCTTCATGAATTAGGTAATCTAATCCCTTCTTCTCTTTCTCCTCCTCCTCCTCCTCCTCCTCCTCCTCCCTCTTCCTCTTCCCCTCATCCTCCTCCTCCTCTTTCTCATCATCATCCTCTTCTCCTCCTCCTCCTCCTCCTCCTCCTCCTCCCTCATCCTCCTCCCAGTCCTCCTCCTCCTTCTCCTCCTACTCCTACTCCTCCTCCTCCTACTCCTCCTCCTCCTCCTCCTCCTCCTCCTCATCCTCCTCCTCCTCCTCCCTCCTCCTCCTCCTCCTACCTCCTCCTACTTCTTCATAACCTGCTCCTCTTCTCCTTCTTCCACTGATTGGTTTGTTGGTGGAAAATGTATGTGGTTCTCATCCAAGGTGTATAGAGAAGTTATGCAAGAAATTAGCAATGTTGATGATTTCATTCTCCCCTCATTAGGGTACTAGGAAGCAGGCTCGCTCCGCTCGCAGGCTCACCAGGGTGCTCCACTCCCGTGGACACAGTGAGTGCTCTGCGCTCTACAGAAGGCTTCACCCCGTAGACATAGTGAGCGCTTGCGCTACCAGGACTCCGCCCCATTCACTCAGTGAACATCGAGAACATCGACTCATGAACATACGAATAAATTACAGGGTGTCCCAAAAATAGTGACGCCAGTACTACCACGGTATTCTACAAGTCAAAACAAACAGAAAATGTCGTTGGCAAAATGCTGATTTCTCCTTAGTTTACCTGTAATCCGCCATTTTGTGTTTTTAATTTTTTTTCATCATATCTCGTTGAAAAAAATAAGATTGCCTATTAGGGTGGGCCGAAAAAACATTTTTTTTTATTTTCTTAATGCTATACCGAAAAAAACTTGTCTCTATGATAGGTAATCAAAATGCAGTAAAGAAAAAAAAATTATATCTAACCCCCAGCTAGCGCATTACACTTGAAATTTCAAAATTTCACTAAAATCATAAGTTTTTGTGAATTTTTAAAAAGCATCTTAATAGCTGCATATCGGTCTGCTATAGTGATAGTCCTTCACAATAGAGTTTAGAAAATGCAATGAATAATTGGAAAAGTATAATTTCATTAATCTGAGGTAGCGCAAAGGCCTTCAATAATAGTGAATTTATCACTTTTTGAGTGCGAACGGGCGGTAGTTCAGTGCAGCATCTTACTTTTGATGACCCACCATTCATGTGTTTTTAGATCTATAATGTTGATAGAATAATTACCGTTAGGAAGAATAAATAAATAGAGCTACATTTATCCAAAAGAATTCATTAATGGAATATAATTTATTATTGGAAATAAAATAGTCCTTTACTCAAGTTCACATATTAATTTGGAACATTGAAATCTTGTTGAAATCTACTTGAAATCCACTGCAGTGGTCTTTTAATTTCTTCTTCAATCTTGCGAATTACACCAGTTTTCCAGCCTGTGTTTGTGACAGTACCATCGCATCCAATTACATCGAGCTCAGCTAGCAAAAAATTTGATTCTTTCAAGTAATCCAATATAGCACTGGCAATGTTCTTCGAAGTTCCAGTAGTTGGCGATACATGGCCAACATAAATTGAACCAGGTTCTTGAATGATTGAGTAGTGTTCCTCTTTTGCAGTTCTTCTGAAACACTTTTGATTTACTTCATCAATTTTCAAAGTGTTATCCTTCCGTCCATCAAAGTATATCCCTTCTATCACGTTTGGCTCTTTTTTTATCATATCTTGGAGATTTGATCTGAATGAATCTTTTTCCCTCCTAACCTTGTTCTTATCTATTATAAGAGAATTGTCCTCCACTGTTGCAATACCGACGTCATGTAGTACACTGGAGGCAATAGCAGCTGTTGCTCTGTCCGAAACTCCAAATCGATCACTCGCCAATGAGGTATTTTTCAATTGTATCCGCATTTGCCACGGCTGTTTTCTTGATCTTGAAGGAGGAATATAGTTGTTATCAAAACCATCAGGCTCTTCCTCTTCCATTGAACTTTCATCCGAATCTATTCTTGGTTCCGGTGCATCCTTAGAGCATGAAGGCTGTGAATGTGAAACTAATGGAATGTTGGACAACACCTTATTTTCTATTCCCTTACATTGCAGTCTTTTGGTAATTATTTTAGATTCCTTCTTGTCTAAATTTCCAATTTTTCCTAGTCCAAGATTTGGTTGTAAATACATAAACTTCAGTTCAAGCACTGGAATTTTTTTATCTCTCACATTTACATGAAATTGATATAGGGCACTCACAGATCTCAGGGACCTTTTTGCAGTTGCAGGAGTATGTTATTTTATATTTATATGAAGATACATCAAAGAGTGATGTAGCCTTTTTCTTGAATTCCTCAATTTTCTGCTTATACTTGTCTCTTTCCTTGTCACGCTTGAAGGACTTCATTAAATCACGGTATCTACTGTGGTGAGAATTAATCAATTGAACAATTCTGTAGGTATTGATGCTTTTTCGAAAACGGCTTTTACTTTTGGAGCGACAATATTAGATATCTTAGAGAAACTAACATTTATTCTTTTGGATAAATGTAGATTGCCTATTTATTTATTCTTCCTAACGGTAATTATTCTATCAACATTATAGATCTAAAAACACATGAATGGTGGGTTTTTAAAAGTAAGATGCTGCACTGCACTACAGCCGGTTAGCACTCAAAAAGTGATAAATTCACTATTATTGAAGGCCTTTGCGCTACCTCAGATTAATGAAATTATACTTTTCCAATTATTCATTGCATTTTCTAAACTCTATTGTGAAGGACTATCACTATAGCAGACCGATATGCAGCTATTAAGATGCTTTTTAAAAATTCACAAAAACTTATGATTTTAGTGAAATTTTGAAATTTCAAGTGTAATGCGCTAGCTGGGGGTTAGATATAATTTTTTTTTCTTTATTGCATTTTGATTACCTATCATAGAGACAAGTTTTTTTCGGTATAGCATTAAGAAAATAAAAAAAAATGTTTTTTCGGCCCACCCTATTGCCTATCTTTGTCACTCGAACGTTCTCAATTTATTATTGGATGGAACAACCAATTGATGAATTTCATGAATGTGAAAATATGATACAGTAGTAAATTTGAGAACGTTCAAGACAGGCAAACATATGTTTTGCGTTCATAAATTTATTCTCATGTCTCACTGCTGAAGAAATGAAGAAACACAGAAGTGGTAATCTTCAAATAGCCATATCTCAGTTATTTATTATCCTATTCTTCAAAATTATACACCAGTTTATTCACAATAAAATTCTCTACATTTTTGTATTCGTAAGTTTTATCGTAAAAAGCAATATTTCCCCAGTAAAATCGAATTGAAAAGTTTAATCGGTCGCCATTTTGGAAGAAACAGATATTGAAATTTATTGATATATGTATTGAGTAAACCACACCTTTAATTATACCCCTACCAAATTTCATGAGAAAATCTTGTTTTTTCAACGAGATATGATGAAAAATTTTAAAAACACAAAATGGCGGATTACAGGTAAACTAAGGAGAAATCAGCATTTTGCCAACGACATTTTCTGTTTGTTTTGACTTGTAGAATACCGTGGTAGTACTGGCGTCTCTTTTTTTTGGGACACCCTGTATTTTATTATTCTGATTTGTATTATATTCTTATTCTTCTCATCGTTCTCCTCATGTTCTTCTGTTAATCAGGTTCTGATCACCAAGCTTCGATCTGCCAACACGGTGGAAACCCAGCAATACAGAAAGGCTACAAAAGCTCTACTGGTTCTTATACCTCTACTGGGTATCACCTACATCCTGGTGCTATATGGTCCCACTGAAGGGATGTCAGCTAATATCTATGCTTATCTCCGAGCTATTCTGCTTTCAACACAGGTGAGATGACTAAAAGATAACAGTTTGGTTACTAAAGTTTACATGGTTAAGAAACTTAATGAAACTAAGAAAAGTGAGATAACTAAGATAATGGAGGTAACTTGGATAACTAAGATAACTAAGATAATTTAGATAACTCAGATAATTGAGGATAACTAAGATAACTAGAGAAAACTAAAATAGTTGAAGATAACTACGATAATTGAAGATAACTAAGATAACTACAATAACTATGATAACTAAGATAACTAAGATAACTAAGGTAACTAAAATAACTATGATTACTAAGATAACTAAGATAATTGAGGATAACTAGAATAACTGAGATAACCAAGATAACTAAGGAAACTAAGATACTAAGATAACTAGGATAACCACAATAACTACAATAACTAAGATAACTAAAGAAAACCAAGATAACTAAGATAACTGAGATAACTAAGATAACTAGGATAACCAAGATAACTAAAATAACTACGATAACCAAGATAACTGAAGAAAACTAAGATAATTGAAGATAATTAAGATAACTAAGATAACTAAGATAACTGGGATAGCTAGAATAACTAAGATAACTACGATAACTTAGATAACTAAGATAACTTAATAACTGAGATAACTAAGATGACTAAGATAAATAAAGAAAACTAAGATAACTAAAAATGACATAGGTAAGATAGTTTGAATAAAACTAGTTGTCCCTTGAGCTTCCAGCCGCGGAAATAGCAGCGTTGTCAGATTGTGTGAAATTGCAACTTATTGCAAACCACATATCTGTATGTAGAATTTTATTCTCGATATTGCTGTAGTGTTGTAAAAGTTCCAGGATAAAAGGTTTAATAGGAAATTGAACTTTTATGATAAAATTGAAAAATCGCGAAAATATGTTTTTCTTTCGAATATCACTTCTCTCAGGATTATGGTATGTAGTAATAGGTAAGTTACCGTATTTATATCAAAATAACGGGGAAAATGTCTTCTTTCTAACGGTTTTTGAATATTCCTTATCCAAGCAATTTCAGGTATCTTTTTATTTCTTTTATTCTAAATTGTAAAATAATTGTGACTACTCTCTTACGTTTATTTTCTTACTTTATACATTGTAATGAAGTTATTATTATTATGTTTTAATACTGTGGGTTAAGTGGAAGAGGGGGCTTGTATGCCTCAACTTCGCCCACAACACTTTTGTAATGTGAAAGTGAAAAATAAAGTCATTTATCTATCTATCTATCTATCTATCAATAGTTTTTTTTTTTAATTAATGAATATGTTTGTCAATGTCGAGTCATTTCAATCAGAAAACATAAAATTCTCTACATGCTGGAAACTTTTTTGTTTCAAAAGTTAAGTGAGTGGTGAAAGCGAGAAAGTTGTTCAGAAATAATTGAAATTATTTTTCCAGCCAAAAGTAGTCGGAAGAACGTAGTTTGGCCTCTCAGGAGGTCTCTCAGTAAATTTAATTTTCAAGCAAACAACTGGCCACTGGGTTCTTGAATCAATAAGTTTCAAAAACACCCCGATAGTAGAAAAAATTCATAACAAGCTAATTTTTTCCCCATCGCCTACTATCATATAGACAAGTGTCCTGGCATAAGTCCTCTACCCTACCCCTCTTGCTTCCCCCCCAGCACCCCCTCAAAGTTTGCAAGGGTTTCGTATATCATAAGTATCTCGGCTTCCAACAGAGATATCGATTCAAACTTTTTCTCATTCTTTAGACAATTAAATTTGTTATGATTTGTTACATTACCATTTTACTCTAAAGCCTGGTTTTCATTAGTAGAGTTAGTGGTAGAGTAACTAGCATACTAACTCTACCGTACTAACTCTACTCTACTTACTTGGTCGAGTAGCTGTTTTCACTACAATTGAGAATAGTAGGTAAAGTGTGTTGTCTAGTGAACAGATCTAACCTTAAAATGACTCTACTCTACTAGCTCGAGACTGTTTTCATTAGGATAGTGGTGGTAGAGTAGAGTGAGAAGCGGTGGTGGGGGAAGGCAAGTGGTAGAGTACTATCCCACTCTACTCTACCAATAACAAGTACTGTCAGGCAACCTTAGAGAGTCCTCTGTGGTGCGTGACTGATCCCTAGGTGTTGCTCCTAGGCGACTAGACTCGGTCGTAATTGGGTCGGGGCAAGGAAGTGAGGCTGAAGTCGGAGTAGCCGTGTCGGCGACGATTCTGTCGTCTCGTTGCCTTCTGCCTCGAGAACGATTCGTTCTTGGGGGTGGGGTACGCAATCTGTAACTGCGAATGACGACAGGCGGTCTGAAACCTCGAGTCCAAGGGTACAGGGTGTAGGGAATAGGAGGACCGCAAGGTCTGTAACCGCGGAAGGGAAGCAAGTTGTCTGCAACAGCTCCCTGTAATTAGGTGGGTACGCAATCTGAAACTGCGAGGTGACGGCCGGCAGTCTGGAACTGCTGGCCCAAGGGTAGGGGTGAGGGACACGCCGTCTGTAACCGCGTGGGAGGAAAGATAGCAATCTGTAACTGCTAGAGGAAACGCCCGTCTGAAACGGCGTAAGGTACCTCGCAGTCTGTAACTGCGAGAAGGACTAGCGGTCTGAAACCGCGTAGAATAGAATAGAATAGAATAATCACTTTATTCACGCAGATGACAAAATAATTATGTTGCTTAAATTCTAGGTCATAAAAGTAATTTCAATGAACATCATTTAAAAATAATAATTACAGCATAAGATTAACTGAACAAAACATGAATTAAGAGAGATTTTAAATGGAAATATATAGGTATAAATTTTAATTCAAGATTTTTGAATACAACTTAATACTAGTATGATATATTCTATTTAAATGAATTCATTGGAAATATAAGTAAGTGATTTTGTATCTACGTGAAATGGCGGAGTTTGGACATATAAATGTCCATTCTTGGAGAAGGATGTGCAAGGACATCCTTCCCATCAACACTCAACCATAAAATAATTCAGATAACTGTAACTAAAACCTAAAGTGAAAGCTAGATAGTATGTGATATAAGATAAGATAAATGATAAACAAGAGTAAATGTACAATAATGATGGAATTAATTAAAAATTATTCGTATACATTAAATGAAGAAATTTTGTCGTAGTATAGAATGGAAGCAAAAATACGATGCGAGATCGTGTATATCTAAGATCAATAACTTCTAAAAATTATTATTTGGATGATA
The DNA here is from genome assembly GCA_017141395.1 of Laodelphax striatellus. NCBI lineage: Eukaryota > Metazoa > Arthropoda > Insecta > Hemiptera > Delphacidae > Laodelphax > Laodelphax striatellus. The sequence goes on along the minus strand of CM029543.1, from coordinate 9,752,203 downwards.
AACAAAGTAATGGACGCTTATGATAAAATAATTAATGAATGATGAAGAATGTTAATTTGAAAAAAAATCTATGTTCATTAAGCTAGATGTAATAAATTGGAACTAATACCTCGCCTTTTGTGAGGAACAAAATGTTAATGTTAAATGGATGAAAAGTATTAATTAAAACCAATATTTTATAATAATGAATTATTCAGTGTGTGAAAATGAAACTATTTTAGAATAAAATAATTCTTATAACTAAGAAGAGGATGAATGAAGGGATGAAAGATGGTTGTCATGTGGTTGGTTCAGGGTTGGACGGACTCAGTCAATCTATCAAAAAGATATTTTTTCAATTTTAAGATGAAGCCCGCTCGACTCTCAATGGATCTTATAGAATTCGGGAGTGAATTCCAAGCGCGACAGGCGCTGACAAGAAAAGATTTAGTATAAATGGTTGTTCGATGATTTGGTATTCTTAAAGTATTTTCACCGGTTCTAGTACTTGAAATATCTAGCCTCCTACCTTCAGAAACGAATTTGAAATCATTTTTGAAATAATAAGGTTTACCATATTTTAAAATATCCCTAACAAGTTTCACTATTCGAAAAAATCTCTGTTCTGGCAGCTTTAAAGTTGAGCTTGTAATGTGGGCTTGAGTTATCCGGTCATGACGTTGGAGGGAGTACACAAACCGTAGGCAGTAATTTTGGCAGCGCTGTAGTTTATCATTAAGAGTGACTTGCATGTCATTAAGTACGGAATTACAATAAATAAAGTGAGGGAAGATCAGAGATTTAACTAATAATAGTCTAATGTTTCTAGGAAAAATATCTTGCAACTTCTTCAATGAATGCATAGCTGAAAAAACTTTTTTACAAGTGCTATTGACATGGTCTGACCAGTCTAAAGTTTTATCCATGAGAATTCCAAGATTTTTGACTGAGCTACAATAGGGAATTTCATTACCATCAACAATAATTTTATGGATTGAATTCAGATCTATGCTGTTGATTATGCGTGAATATCCGATTATTATAGGCTGTGTTTTGATTGGGTTGAGTTTGAGCCCATTTTTCTTAGTCCATTCAACTATTAAATTAATGTCTTCATTCATTTTGTGTATTGTTTCATTGATTTTTGTGGTTGAACAACTAGCATAAATTTGAAGATCGTCTGCATAAGTATGGAATTTGGAAAACTTAATAACAGAGGAGAGGTCATTTGCATACAAAGTAAATAGTAAGGGGCCTAGTATAGATCCTTGGGGAACGCCATGTACAACATTTTTCCAATTTGATTTCTTATCATCAGCAGATACACATTGTTTCCTACCAGATAAATACGAATTAAACCATTGCAGTGCACTGTGATTAAAACCAACAAGGGCTAATTTGTTGAGGAGAACTTTATGATCAACTGTGTCAAAAGCTTTGGAAAAATCAAACAGGCTTAAAATAGTACATTTCCTTTGATCCATAGCTAACCTAATATCATCAGTAACACGCAGTAAAGCAGTTTCGGTTGAATGAGATTTTCGAAATCCGGATTGAAAGTTGTGAAGTTTGTTATTGTGCTCTAGGTATGCTACAACTTGTGCATGAACAAGTCTTTCTAGTATTTTGGAAAGGGCAGGTAAGATACTGATTGGTCTGTAGTCTTCAACTTTATTAGGAGAGGCAACTTTGTTTAATGGACGAACCAGAGCAAGCTTCCAATTTTCAGGAATTTACCATTCTCAAGAGATTTATTGAATATGAATGTGATGATTGGCAAGACTGCAAATAAGATTTTTGATATATTTAATTGGAATTTTATCTGCCCCAGTAGCATTACTGCGAACATGTTGAATTGCTTTATAAGTTTGTTGTTCTGAAATAGGACGAAAAAATGAATTGATCAGCTACTGGAATGTTTGAATTTGTTACCTGATTATTCAGATTGTTAGCATGATTACTAATGATTGTCTCGTCACGTTGATTTGAATGTGAGATGAAATGATCATTTAGATTGTCTAGTGGTAGGTCAATTGGGGTTTGGGATTTCTGTTTACTCAAGCCAAATTCTTTTAATTCCACGCCATAATAATGAGGAGTCTTGTCTGTTATCGGTCATAAATGAATTCAAATATCTAATCTTTGAGTTACGTAACTGTTGTTTAACTTTATTTCTGAGACTCGATATTCAATTAAGCAGTCCAAATCACTTGTTCTCTTAAATTTTCTATGAGCCTTGTCTCTTTGTCCCATCATTTCAGTATATCATCAGTCATCCAAGGTACACGTCGTTTCTATTTATTCTCTTGGTCACGTAGGGTGCATGTCTGTCATATAAGTTAAGAGTCAAATTTTCAAAGGTATCAACCATTTCGTCAACTGAGGATAAGGCCTCAATCAGATGCCATGGTGTGTGTCTTACATCAGTCAGGAAGGCGGCTTCGTTGAAGTGTTTGAAGTCCCTATAAGTTATGAATTTTGTTCTGGTCTGGGTGGTTTGTAAGATAGCACACAAAAGATCAGGTCATGTCCAGAGATAGCTGGAACAGAGATCTGACCCTTATGTATAACTTCATTGGGGTCACTAACAACAAGTAAGTCTATGAATGTGTCGGATTCGTTAGTATGATGGGTTGGATCCAGTGGTAAAATAGTCATGTCAAGACATTGGAAAATATTTGTCAATTGGTAATAGTCAAAGTTACGATTAGTCATGTTGAGGTCGGTATTCATATCTCCCATAACTAGAATGCGGTTATGAAATGGCATAAATGAGAGCAATGCATTTTCAAAATCTGTAAAGTGACCAATTTTGGTGGGCGATAGCAAATTCAACTAGTAATTTTTCAGAGCTCGATAAAGATAGCTCAAGTATCATAAATTCAGGTCTAGCAGAATATTCTTGCTTGGATGTGATTAATATTTAGTTTTAATACAATCTTTTACATAAACTGCTACGCCCCACAAGCTTTATTCAACCTATCATTACGGAAAAGATTATATCCAGGCAATGAAACTAGATTTGATGGAATGCTTGGCTTTAAGAATGATTCGGAAATTCCAATTACATTGAAGTCCTGAAAACGGAAGATCGCTCTGACCTCGTCGATATGACAACTGAGGACTGGACGTTAAGATGAGCAACCTTAATAAGGGTTTTAAAGGGTGGAGCTCATTGGATAATATCAGACCTGTGTCGTTATTATTATTCAAATGATCATATGTTGAGGACGAGCGAGCAGACGTGTCAGTGAGGGACATCATGAAGGTTACAAATCAACGCTGAGCCAACCACAGAACAGCACATGACAAAGAGAATAAGGATGAAACTAAAACTAAAAGAACTTAGCCTAAATGAAAAAATCTCAATCACTTGAAAAGCCGAGTGCATTATGAATGCGTTGACAGTTCAGCTCACTTCACTTTTCTAATAGATCTAAAATTCACTGCACACTATTAAATTTAGCGGATAGTAATTTGTGATATGCCGAGTTCCAGCTGAATATCCGGTGTGATGAAACATTATTTGAGTGAGAGGAACCAGTCTGAGTCCAACTGTAGACTCCAACTGCAACAAGGGGAAAAAACGAGCAGAAAGAGCAGCAAAATACATATTGTGATTGTCCATTATAATATACAAAAAAGGCTGACGATTAATAATACATTGTAATATTATTATTACAATACGATTATGAAGCGGAACATAAGCGGATTCGGCGAAGCGGAACACCGAAAGGGTCTCTCCGCTAATAAAAGCCATAATCATAATAATAATAATACATTGTAATAGTAAGTAATTAATAACTTTCTATTCACAGTGAATAAGAATATTAGGGGATCAGTGGGTAATATACAAGATAGAATAGATAGAGGAAAAAAAAAAAAAACTGTAGTGAATAGACAAATAAGACATGCTAAATCGGTGATGTAGGCTCCTTACACGGTTGAAAAGAGAAAGAAAGGAAAGAAGAGGGTGAGCGAAGAAAAGATTGCGCACAAGTGAAAACCCTAATGAGAATGATAATGAGAAGTGAGAATGAGATTATAATTGATCACTGTGAAAGAAAGGATTCACAAGTCGAATTCATTCATAGAGAATAAATAGTACAGAACATCATTCACAGTGCATGTGAAAATTTTATAACATTTTTAATTTGGCTTTGAAATTGTGATAAAATTGTTGATAATTATGGCTATGATGAAGTAGTATTTATAGCAATCAGATGCTAAAAATAGAAGAGCAATAGAGAACGGGTGAGGGAGTAAATGTGAGAACAAAAACATAAAAGTGTGAGAGACAGAGATGAAAGAAGAGGATAGCAAAAGAAAAGATTATGCAGGTGGGTGAGGATTCACAAGTCGAATTGATTCATAATACAGTCATGTGAAACATTTCTGACATTTTATATTTAAAGGGTCGCAAGTAAATTTAATAAAACGGCTATCGTAAGTAAGGTTTATAGCAATCAGATGCACAACGACAAAAATAGATTACATAGATTACGGAGTGAGTGTGAGAACAATAAGGAATGTTAAGCAAATGTCTGAATAAAATAAGTGCCTATCACAATAGTATATCATTCAGGGATGTTAAACAAATGTCTGAATAAAATAAGTGAGACTATCACATGCCATCCTATTCTTCCTGGTGTAGACGTTCTGCTTAAGTTGTCCTCATTTGTCTTATCACTGGAGCTGACATTACACTTTGTAATCTATGTTTTGTATATAGTTTATAGTTTTGTATTATAGTTTTTTGGTATTTCAGGGGCAACTTAAAATTAAAGGAATATAAACTTTGGATAGTTCTACATTAAGTTGAGTTGAGTATAGTAGTAGGAACCCTGATAAACGGCATAAACAATAGAACAAAAACAATTGAAATTGTAAATTGGATATCCTCTACTGTTCAGTAAGTGACCTGCAATATTGACATATTATTCCACCTATCTTTATACCCAAAAAATTCGTAATATAATTTGCTAATTGAAATATAAATAAATGGTTTATTGACTATTATAGAAGTAATTGGAGAATATAGATCAGTTATTTCATGGCTACAGCAAGCATTCTTGATCTAACTCATTTATTAGTAGAGAACTGGATTGGCTGGAACTGGAACCGTCTGGCCTATTGCTACTGTGGAATGACTATTGGAATGATTCAGTAATGGTCTGATTTGTTTAAATTGTACCAATTATGAAATGTAAGCTACAGACAGAAAAATGACTATTGTGTTCTTTTGTTCAATTAATGACTATTAATTTCAAATTGGGTTAGTGAAGGGCTCTAAGACTGTCGTTTAATGCTATTCAAGTAACGTATCTAACAACTCACCGGGATTTTGAGGAGATCCGTCATCCTTTCGACCGTGTGGACCCTTTTGGAGCCTCCCTGGTTGACGGCGATTTTGATTCGACCGTCTTGACTCCAAACTTGGCGGTGCCCGAAGCGGTCGGCAGCAGCATTCAGGATTTTTAGGCGCTCCGTCGTGAGATCCTCCCGAATGGTGATGCCGGTCCCCTTCAGATTCCGCTTGGCTTCGAAAATCATCCGCCTCGTACGGTAGCTGCAGAGGCGAATGATTATGGGACGGTCCTTCGATCTCGATTGTCCGGGCAGCGGTGGTTGGCGCCTTCCGACGCGATGCGACCGGTTGACGTCCTCCAGCTTCACCGGTACCTTCAGCTTTTCGTTGAAGACTTTCAGCGCCAGTTGGTCCGTATCTTCTTTCTCCCTTTCAGGGATCCCGAAGATGCGGAGCGAGTGCCGACGAACGTATTGCTAGAGGTCGTCGGCCCTGAGGTGGCAGTCTACCTCGAGATACCGAACCCGGTCACTCAGTCGTCGGTTTTCGGCCTTCAACGCCTGCAAGTCTTCAAGAATAGTTTGCATTGCGGTGGTCACCGCAGTCGCAACGGCTTTCTCCACCTGCTGGCTGATAATCGACAGCACCTCCTCAGACAATGGGCCCGAAATAGCGTGGGAAGTCGCAGGTACCTGAGTGGTGTCCCCATTTCTCTTCGGCGTTCCTCTGGGTTTACCCATACTGTATGAAAGGTGAAGACAAAAGCTGGCTGAAGACAAAACTGAAGAACGAACGTGAGCGTTTTATGGAGATAACTAAAAAGAGGGAGTAGTTATTAAAAAAGTAATTTCACAATAGAATGGGGCTTGAGAAACTGAACAATTTAATATATAATTTGCAGTGAATTCAACTGTTTTACCCTACGAAATTTCTATATGAATACGGAGCCGAACTGAACACGTTTCACTCACTAGACATTCAAAGAAAGAGCAGTAGGAGAGAGGAATAGCAGTCTGGAACTGCTAGAGGAGACGCCCGTCTGAAACGGCGTAAGGTACCTCGCAGTCTGTAACTGCGAGAAGGACTAGCGGTCTGAAACCGCGTAGGAGAGAGGAATAGCAGTCTGGAACTGCTAGAGGAAACGCCCGTCTGAAACGGCGTAAGGTACCTCGCAGTCTGTAACTGCGAGAAGGACTAGCGGTCTGAAACCGCGTAGGAGAGAGGAACAGCAGTCTGGAACTGCTAGAGGAAACGCCCGTCTGAAACGGCGCAGGGTACCTCGCAGTCTGTAACTGCGAGAAGGACTAGTGGTCTGAAACCGCGTAGGAGAGGAATAGCAGTCTGGAACTGCTAGAGGAAACGCCCGTCTGAGACGGCGTAAGGTACCTCGCAGTCTGTAACTGCGAGAAGGACTTGCGGTCTGAAACCGCGTAGGAGAGGAATAGCAGTCTGGAACTGCTAGAGGAAACGCCCGTCTGAAACGGCGTAGGTACCTCGCAGTCTGTAACTGCGAGAAGGACTAGCGGTCTGAAACCGCGCAGAGAGAGGAATAGCAGTCTGGAACTGCTAGAGGAAACGCCCGTCTGAGACGGCGTAGGTACCTCGCAGTCTGTAACTGCGAGAAGGACTAGCGGTCTGAAACCGCGTAGAGAGAGAATAGCAGTCTGGAACTGCTAGAGGAAACGCCCGTCTGAAACGGCGTAAGGTACCTCGCAGGCTGTAACTGCGAGAAGGACTAGCGGTCTGAAACCGCGTAGGAGAGAGGAATAGCAGTCTGGAACTGCTAGAGGAAACGCCCGTCTGAAACGGCGTAGGGTACCTCGCAGTCTGTAACTGCGAGAAGGACTAGTGGTCTGAAACCGCGTAGGAGAGGAATAGCAGTCTGGAACTGCTAGAGGAAACGCCCGTCTGAGACGGCGTAGGGTACCTCGCAGTCTGTAACTGCGAGAAGGACCAGCGGTCTGAAACCGCGTAGGAGAGGAATAGCAGTCTGGAACTGTTAGAGGAAACGCCCGTCTGAAACGGCGTAAGGTACCTCTCAGTCTGGAACCGCGAGAAGGACTAGCGGGCTGAAAGCGCGCAGGAGAGAGGAATAGCAGTCTGGAACTGCTAGAGGAGACGCCCGTCTGAGACGGCGTAAGGTACCTCGCAGTCTGTAACTGCGAGAAGGACTAGCGGGCTGAAAGCGCGTAGGAGAGGAATAGCAGTCTGGAACTGTTAGAGGAAACGCCCGTCTGAGACGGCGTAAGGTACCTCGCAGTCTGTAACTGCGAGAAGGACTAGCGGTCTGAAACCGCGTAGGAGAGAGGAATAGCGGTCTGGAACTGCTAGAGGAAACGCCCGTCTGAGACGGCGTAAGGTACCTCGCAGTCTGTAACTGCGAGAAGGACTAGCGGTCTGAAACCGCGTAGGAGAGGGTCATAGCAGCCCAGGACTGCTAGCGGGAACCCCCGTCTGAACCGGCGTACGGTACCTCGCAGGCTGTAACTGCGAGAAGGACTAGCGGTCTGAAACCGCGTAGGAGAGAGGAATAGCAGTCTGGAACTGCTAGAGGAAACGCCCGTCTGAGACGGCGTAAGGTACCTCGCAGTCTGTAACTGCGAGAAGGACTAGCGGTCTGAAACCGCGTAGGAGAGAGGAATAGCAGTCTGGAACTGCTAGAGGAAACGCCCGTCTGAAACGGCGTAAGGTACCTCGCAGTCTGTAACTGCGAGAAGGACTAGCGGTCTGAAACCGCGTAGGAGAGAGGAATAGCAGTCTGGAACTGCTAGAGGAAACGCCCGTCTGAAACGGCGTAAGGTACCTCGCAGTCTGTAACTGCGAGAAGGACTAGCGGTCTGAAACCGCGTAGGAGAGAGGAATAGCAGTCTGGAACTGCTGGAAGGATCAGCGATCTAACCACTCGAGGTCGGGGGTACCGGGCTCGAAGGTGGTGCTGAGGGGGGGGTCTTGAAGCTGAGGGTGGAGACGAGCTCGAAGGTCTAGGAGGTCTCGTAGATATCGCTGGGGTCGCGACAGTAGACAGCCCGCACGGCCACTCGAGGTCGGGGGTACCGAGCTCGAGGGTGGTGCTGAAGGGGGGGGGTCTTGAAGCTGTAGATAGAGTTGAGCTCGAGGATCTTGAAGGTTGGAGGCGGTAGAGGTGCCAGAAGCCGAAGGTAGAGATGAGAAGAGAAGAGAAGAGAAGATTACGCTGCGACGATCCCCGACGTTCTGTTCTTCTGTCGTCCAAGTACTTCCCTCGAAGCCTCAGCCGGAGGCGGGGAGAGGGAAGACATGACGTAGACGGCGGCGGCGCAACAGAAAATTCGCTGTCGTCGGATCGTCATCTCCGCACCCCGCACCCGGCGCTGATAACCACGCGTCGAGCAGCGTGCTTTCAAGCCAATTCTAATGCATTAAGAATTATTTCTTCTATTAATTAATTAATTAATTAACTAATGAATTAATTAATAGAATATTAATTGACTCTAAATTAATTTGATGCAGAAAATCCTTCGTCACAAATTCACTTTGTGACACCCCACTCCTACTAAGGGGGGGGGGTCGGATGGGAGTTCTCCACAGGATATTCATGCATGTCGGTACCGTGGTTGACTTGGGAGGATGGACGATCTCTTCTTAAAAAAAAAATCCTGGGTTGACTTCAAATATTCGCCTTTGTAGCTTTGACTTCCCCAAGGCTTCTGGGAAACTTGTGCCGACAGCTGTCGTACCGACTGTTGTCGTACCGACTATCGTACCAACTGTTGCGCCGATTGTTGTACTGACGGGCAACTGGTACTAAATCACACTTCCTATCCGCTGTGCGGACTCTATTTCGCGGACGCTCCGTCCACTCCTTTTTTTCAAGAGTGCAGCTTTTATAATTCAACCTTGAGTTGAATTCCTGTGTCGTACATGCTGCCAAGTTTGTGTTAGAACAAACTGCTCTGAGAACGTCCACAAATCTAATTACATTCTGCTCCTTCGGAAAGTCGGTTATGCGTTTTTCTCGACCCGCATAACACCACTGCTTCGCAGACCTAGCAGATGAAGGGGCTGTTGCAGATTTATATCTTGTCGAGTTAACCTTTGAATGAGACTCGATTTCTACCCTCTTATAGCTACATGGCTCACTGACTACTGCCCGTGCATTCTTGAAGGAAGCTTTTCTGTTTATTCTGGGTGTACGTTTCGGCTGATTCTCCATCACAAGGGGCTTCTGAGTCGATGTCGGATCTCTTGTTATGCTGCTTGCTTTCTTAGCGAGGAAAGGGGTTCTGGCCACTTCTAATGAATGTGTTTGGGGCTTTTTAGACTTGTTCAAGTCTTCTGGTGCTACCGTAATTCGTGCTGCCTCCGTTCCACAATGCGTAACTGCTAGATTGGATTCTTGTTGATGTTTTCTTCTCAGCTTACTTGTACAGTCAGTGCTAAGAGCTGTAGCCCGTGTGCTACTGGTTGGATGAGAGTTAATATTGGGCTCAGCTTTGATTGTTGCCCCACCCAAATGGGTTATATTAACATTATTCACATGCTTGCTCTTCCTCTTACAAGCATCAGGACCTGTTACTCTCTTCTTCTGAAGATTGGAGGTTTCTGGTCGGTGATTACTTCCAATGACAGAGTTGTGGTTCAATTCAACTCTACGAGTATGAGCACTAAAGCTCAACTCATACTTCTGCATGAATTCCATGCCTAAAACGACATCTGTCTCTAGTCCATCCATGACTGCTGCTGTCAACGGTATGGTTACGTTGCCAAGAGTGATGTTTGTTGTCACCCTGCTCTGTAATCTAACTGTTGCTCCATTAGCCATGACTGCTCTCCGTTGAATCACGTCCTTCCTGACCAGCCCCAACTTTTCCATGGACTGCAGGACGCCGGGACTGAGGAAATTTTTCTCAGCTCCTGTATCAAGTAGAGCTTTAAAATTCTTTCCTCCTATGCAGACGGTAATAAACGGTCTGATATCCTCGAAAACAGGAGTTAGGAGATTTAACACAAGCCTAGAGTGGAGAGAGCTTCTCGAATTATTCTTCTCTTCTCTCCCCTTCTCCTCTTCTTTTCTTGAAGCACTCCTCTTCTGTAGTCTGCCTACTTTTTCCGAAGTGACCATACTCATACCAGTGCTTCTCCCAGACTCCTGTTTCACTTTGCTGGCAGCTTGTCTCAATAGCTTCTCCTCAGCTCGAATTGCTTCTAATTCTCTAGAAATTCGAAGTAGCTCCTCAATGTCCTGTACCCCTACACTATGTAAGTGTAGCTTGTAGCGCGGAAGTAGATTCTGATAGACTCGTTTGAACTTCTGTTGATTTGAGTATCCACCTTGCCTCCTCATCATAGTCAGAAGTGCCTCTACGTATTCATCAACGTTTTCTCCCTCTCTCTGCCGGCGTGCGATTATCTGAGTCTCTAGATCATCGTTGTAGGTGCTGGGGTAGAAGCGAGCTTTGAAGGCTGTGACGAATTCATCCCAGGACCTCCATTCCTCTTGGTGATTTCTCATCCACATAATTGCCCCCTTGTCCATTAGCTCGGGGAGGGCAATTAGTAGTTGGTCGCCAGTGTAGGCGTACGCCTTTTGTAGCTCCTCTAGGCGTTCTATGAAAGAGGGGGCGTCCGTAATTCCGTCGAATTTCAAGCCCCAACCTCTCACTCTGTCGCATACTGTCCCTTGCTTGAGGAGTCTACTGGTATGGCTCGACTCCAAGGTAGGCATGGAACGTGGTGCAGTTATCTGCCTTGTCTCTGTGGTGACTCTGCTAGGTACAGCTTCACCACCCTGCTGAACGTTGGCTGACTGTGTAAGCCGTTGACGATGGTGCTCTATGAGGGCTCTGCGTAGCTCGACGACCGTTCCAGATGTTGGGAGCCCGAAGTCTCCTAGAAGATTGATGAGATCTTCTTTACGTAGCCTGTAGACCCAGGATACTCTGGAATCGTTTGCTGACTCTGAGAGGTCTTCTGTAGATGACGCTCGCTCGAGCTCGTTGTCAGGGCGAGATGCCTCTCCCTCGTGCTCACTCATTTCGGGTTCGTCCTTAATCTCCTCACTTCGAGCCCCACGTTGGGCGCCAGATCTGTCAGGCAACCTCAGAGAGTCCTCTGTGGTGCGTGACTGATCCCTAGGTGTTGCTCCTAGGCGACTAGACTCGGTCGTAATTGGGTCGGGGCAAGGAAGTGAGGCTGAAGTCGGAGTAGCCGTGTCGGCGACGATTCTGTCGTCTCGTTGCCTTCTGCCTCGAGAACGATTCGTTCTTGGGGGTGGGGTACGCAATCTGTAACTGCGAATGACGACAGGCGGTCTGAAACCTCGAGTCCAAGGGTACAGGGTGTAGGGAATAGGAGGACCGCAAGGTCTGTAACCGCGGAAGGGAAGCAAGCTGTCTGCAACAGCTCCCTGTAATTAGGTGGGTACGCAATCTGAAACTGCGAGGTGACGGCCGGCAGTCTGGAACTGCTGGCCCAAGGGTAGGGGTGAGGGACACGCCGTCTGTAACCGCGTGGGAGGAAAGATAGCAATCTGTAACTGCTAGAGGAAACGCCCGTCTGAAACGGCGTAAGGTACCTCGCAGTCTGTAACTGCGAGAAGGACTAGCGATCTGAAACCGCGTAGGAGAGAGGAACAGCAGTCTGGAACTGCTAGAGGAAAACGCCCGTCTGAAACGGCGCAAGGTACCTCGCAGTCTGAAACTGCGAGAAGGACCAGCGGTCTGAAACCGCGTAGGAGAGAGGAATAGCAGTCTGGAACTGTTAGAGGAAACGCCCGTCTGAAACGGCGTAAGGTACCTCGCAGTCTGTAACTGCGAGAAGGACTAGCGGTCTGAAACCGCGTAGGAGAGGAATAGCAGTCTGGAACTGCTAGAGGAAACGCCCGTCTGAAACGGCGTAGGTACCTCGCAGTCTGTAACTGCGAGAAGGACCAGCGGTCTGAAACCGCGTAGGAGAGGAACAGCAGTCTGGAACTGCTAGAGGAAACGCCCGTCTGAGACGGCATGGTACCTCGCAGTCTGTAACTGCGAGAAGGACCAGCGGTCTGAAACCGCGTAGGAGAGAGGAATAGCAGTCTGGAACTGCTAGAGGAGACGCCCGTCTGAAACGGCGAAAGGTACCTCGCAGTCTGTAACTGCGAGAAGGACCAGCGGTCCGAAACCTCGTAGGAGAGAGGAACAGCAGTCTGGAACTGCTAGAGGAAACGCCCGTCTGAAACGGCGTAAGGTACCTCGCAGTCTGTAACTGCGAGAAGGACCAGCGGTCTGAAACCGCGTAGAAGAGAGGAACAGCAGTCTGGAACTGTTAGAGGAAACGCCCGTCTGAGACGGCGTAAGGTACCGCAGTCTGTAACTGCGAGAAGGACCAGCGGTCTGAAACCGCGCAGGAGAGAGGAATAGCAGTCTGGAACTGTTAGAGGAAACGCCCGTCTGAAACGGCGAAGGTACCTCGCAGTCTGTAACTGCGAGAAGGACCAGCGGTCTGAAACCGCGCAGGAGAGAGGAATAGCAGTCTGGAACTGCTAGAGGAAACGCCCGTCTGAGACGGCGTGGGTACCTCAGTCTGTAACTGCGAGAAGGACCAGCGGTCTGAAACCGCGTAGGAGAGAGGAATAGCAGTCTGGAACTGCTAGAGGAAACGCCCGTCTGAGACGGCGTAGGTACCTCGCAGTCTGTAACTGCGAGAAGGACTAGCGGTCTGAAACCGCGAGGAGAGAGGAATAGCAGTCTGGAACTGCTAGAGGAAACGCCCGTCTGAGACGGCGTAAGGTACCTCGCAGTCTGTAACTGCGAGAAGGACTAGCGGTCTGAAACCGCGTAGGAGAGGAATAGCAGTCTGGAACTGCTAGAGGAAACGCCCGTCTGAAACGGCGTAGGTACCTCGCAGTCTGTAACTGCGAGAAGGACCAGCGGTCTGAAACCGCGTAGGAGAGAGGAACAGCAGTCTGGAACTGCTGAGGAAACTCCCGTCTGAAACGGCGTATAAGGTACCTCGCAGTCTGTAACTGCGAGAAGGACCAGCGATCTGGAACCGCGTAGGAGAGAGGAATACCAGTCTGAAACTGCTGGAAACGCCCGTCTGAAACGGCGTAAGGTACCTCGCAGTCTGTAACTGCGAGAAGGACTAGCGGTCTGAAACCGCGTAGGAGAGAGGAATAGCAGTCTGGAACTGCTAGAGGAAACGCCCGTCTGAAACGGCGTATAAGGTACCTCGCAGTCTGTAACTGCGAGAAGGACCAGCGATCTGGAACCGCGTAGGAGAGAGGAATAGCAGTCTGAAACTGCTAGAAGGATCAGCGATCTAACCACTCGGGGTCGGGGGTACCGCAGTCTGGTGGAGGGCTGAGGTCCAGGAGGAGGGGAGCTGGGGCCTGGGACAGTAGAGAGGTCTAGGTCAGGGTATAGACAGTCTGTAACGGCGGAAGGAGCAGCGGTCTGGGGCTAGGATAGAGGTGGGTGAGGTGATCTGAAGGTTGGAGGCGGTAGAGGTGCCAGAAGCCGAAGGTAGAGATGAGAAGAGAAGAGAAGAGAGAAGAGAAGATTACGCTGCGACGATCCCCGACGTTCTGTTCTTCTGTCGTCCAAGTACTTCCCTCGAAGCCTCAGCCGGAGGCGGGGAGAGAGAAGACATGACGTAGACGGCGGCGGCGCAACAGAAAATGCGCTGTTGTCTGAGCGTTATCTCCGCAGCCATCAGCCGGTGCTGATAACCACGCGTCGAGCAGCGTGCTTTTCAAGCCAATTCTAATGCATTAAGAATTATTTCTTCTATTAATTAATTAATTAATTAACTAATCAATTAATTAATAGAATATTAATTGACTCTAAATTAATTTGATGCAGAAAATCCTTCGTCACAAATTCACTTTGTGACAGTACTCTACCATCACTCTACTCTACTATGAACGTTTTCATTGGGAGAGTTCACAAGATGGTTAGTACTCGCCCAGGGAACTCTACCACTAACTCTACTGATGAAAACCAGGCTTAACTCTAGTAGTTCCAGGTTACTTGTGAAAAGAATGAAGAAAAGTTGAGATTTTTCGCTTAAGAATTGTTTACTTCTGCAAATAAGAGTTTTCATGATTGGTTTACAAAAAAATGTTACATATAAATGTTAAAGAACATTTTATCATCTTTAATTCACAATCTATATTAATTTACTTTACATGAACTTGAAAAAACGTCCATCAAAGTTCGATACGTATGATCACGGTAGTGAACGGTGGCTAGGTTAAACGAGGTGTTGGAGGAGGGAGGAGCAGTAGGAGGAGGGAGGAGGAGGAGGATAATGAGGAGGTGGAGGGGAGGAGGAGGAGGAGAAGGAGTAGTAGGAGGAGGTGGTGGAGGAGGAGGTGGTGGAGGAGGAGGAGTCGGAGGAGGAGGAGGTGGAGGAGGAGGTGGGTGGAGGAGGAGGAGGAGGAGGAGGAGCAGTGCAGGAGGAGGAGGAGGTGGAGGAGGAGGAGGAGTAGAACTTACAAAAATAAGGTGAAGTGATTTGTTCTTCAGACGCTCAGTTTAGACGTATATTGCAGAAAACTGGAAACTGAACAAAAATTTCTGAGGTTTTTGGGCACCCTTCTTTGGGATGCCAGAAGTGGTTAAAGATCATTTCCAGCCTTATGTTATTTTCTAGGACCCCAGAAGTCTAATTTGCCTGAGCTATCTTGAATTTAGTAATTTTCATTGCATTCTTTCTAAATCAGCATGCTTTCAAGCCACTGCTACCTCTACAGTGCTTCCTCGTATAATTATATTATTCAATAATTGAATAAATTAATGAATGAATGAATTATTCATTGTAATTCAAAACCAACAGGTGTTTCAAAAGGACACTTTATTTTAACTTTTCATACATCTTTATCCTTTGAAAAGTTTTGTTTCTGATTTTCTTCTTCTCTGACAATAATAATCATAGTAAAATGCTGAAAGGCATTCTCATTCTTCCAATCAATAAAGTAGCTGGT
This sequence comes from Laodelphax striatellus, assembly GCA_017141395.1. NCBI lineage: Eukaryota > Metazoa > Arthropoda > Insecta > Hemiptera > Delphacidae > Laodelphax > Laodelphax striatellus. Next base: position 9,736,973 of record CM029543.1, on the reverse strand, counting down.
AGGCTGAACGAATTCTAATGGGGAAGGAAATGGAAAAGAAGTAGAAGGGGAGGAGAAGGAGACTGAACAAACACTATTTGGAATCAAAGAGGCTTTCAATATGACAGAGCTTTTGTAAACTGTACGGCTTCTACAAGAGAATTTAGGCTAGAGAAAGAAGGAGAGGAAGAAGAAGAAAAGAAGAAGAAGGAGGAGAAGAAGAAGAAGAAGAAGAAGAAGAAGGAGAAGGAGAAGGAGGAAGAGAAGAAGAAGAAGAAGAAGAAGAAGAAAAGGAGAAGGACGAGGAGGAGAAGAAGAAGAAGAAGAAGAAGAAGGAGAAGAAGGAAGAAGAAGGAGGAAGAAGAAGAAGAAGAAGAAAGAAGAAGAAGAAGAAGAATGAGGAGAAGAAGAGTGAGAAGAATAAGAGTAGGAGGAGAAGAAGAATAAGAACTAGGAGAAGAAGAAAAATGAGGAGGAGAAGAAGAAGAAGGAGAGAAAGAAGAAGAAGGAAAATGAGGAGGAGAAGAAGAAGAAGAAGAGAAAGGAGAAGAAGAAAATGAGGAGGAGGAGAAGAAGAAGAAGATGATGAAGAAGAGGAGGAAGAAGATGAAGAAGAAGAAGAAGAAGAAGGAGGAGAAGACGAAAAAGGAAAAGAAGAAAAAGAAAAGGAGAAGAAAAATGAGGAGGGAGAAGAAGAAGAAGAAGAAGAAAAGGAGAAGAAGAAAAATTAGGAGGAGAAGAAGAAGAAAAAGAGGAAGAAGAAGAGGAAGAAAACCGCAGTGAAAGAAAACACCACTGTACAAACCAAACTCCGTTTCAATGAACAGTGATGCAGAAAAGGAAAGATGCTATGTCATCATCATCAAATTGGAAAGCTGAATTTTCCTTTTTCACTTCCTACCAGTGAATGGAAATCAAAGATGGAAGATGAGCTATCAAATGAAGCAGGCGATGAGGTAAAGCGGAAGGAGGAGGAGAAGGAGGAGGAGGAGGAGGAGGAGGAGGAGTAGGTGGTGGAGAAGCAGGAGGAGGAGGAGGAGGAGGAGGAGGAGGAGGAGGAGGAGGTCAAGGAATAGGAGGAGAGGAATAGTAGGCCAGAAGTGGTTTAAGATCATTTCCAGCCTTATGTTATTTTCTAGGACCTAGAGTCTAATTTGCCTGAGCTATCTTGAATTTAGTAATTTTCATTGCATTCTTTCTAAATCAGCATGCTTTCAAGCCACTGCTACCTCTACAGTGCTTCCTCGTATAATTATATTATTCAATAATTGAATAAATTAATGAATGAATGAATTATTCATAGCAATTCAAAACCAACAGGTGTTTCAAAAGGACACACTTTATTTTAACTTATCATACATCTTTATCCTTGAAAAGTTTTGTTCCTGATTTTTCTTCTTCTCTGACAATAATAATCATAGTAAAATGCTGAAAGGCATTCTCATTCTTCCATCAATAAAGTAGCTGGTAGGCTGAACGAATTCTAATGGGAAGGAAAATGGAAAAAGAAGTAGAAGGGGAGGAGAAGGACTGAACAAACACTATTTGGAATCAAAGAGGCTTTCAATATGACAGAGCTTTTGTAAACTGTACGGCTTCTACAAGAGAATTTAGGCTAGAGAAAGAAGGAGAGGAAGAAGAAGAAAAAGAAGAAGAAGGAGGAGAAGAAGAAGAAGAGGAAGAAGAAGAAGGAGAAGGGAGAAGGAGAAGAAGAAGAAGAAGAAGAAGAAGAAGAAAAGGAGAAGGACGAGGAGGAGAAGAAGAAGAAGAAGAAGGAGAAGAAGGAGAAGAAGGAGGAGGAGAAGGCGAAAGAAGAAGAAGAAGAAGAAGAAGAAGAAGAAGAAGAAGAATGAGGAGAAGAAGAAGAAGAAGAGGGGAGGAGGAGAAGAAGAATAAGAAAAAGGAGAAGAAGAAAAATGAGGAGGAGAAGAACAGGAAGAAGAGAAAGGAGAAGAAGGAAATGAGGAGGAGGAGAAGAAGAAGAAGAAGAGAAAGGAGAAGAAGAAAAATGAGGAGGAGGAGAAGAAGAAGAAGATGATGAAGAAGATGAAGAAGAAGAAGAAGAAGAAGAAGGAGGAGGAGAAGAAGGAGAAGAAGAATAAGAAAGAGGAGAAGAAAAATGAGGAGGAGAAGAAGAAGAAGAAGAAGAAGAAAAGGAGAAGAAGAAAAATTAGGAGGAGAAGAAGAAGAAAAGAGGAAGAAGAAGAGGAAGAAAACCGCAGTGAAAGAAAACACCCACTGTACAAACCAAACTCCGTTTCAATGAACAGTGATGCAGAAAAGGAAAGATGCTATGTCATCATCATCAAATTGGAAAGCTGAATTTTCCTTTTTCACTTCCTACTAGTGAATGGGAAATCAAAGATGGAAGATGAGCTATCAAATGAAGCAGGCGATGAGGTAAAGCGGAAGGAGGAGGAGAAGGAGGAGGAGGAGGAGGAGGAGGAGGAGTAGGTGGTGAGAAGCAGGAGGAGGAGGAGGGAGGAGGAGGAGGAGGAGGAGGAGGAGGAGGTCAAGGAATAGGAGGAGGAGGAGGAGGAGGAGGAGGAGCAGGTGGTGATGGAGAAGCAGGAGGAGGAGGAGGAGAAGAAGGACGAGGAGGAGGTGGTGGAGAATCAGGAGGAGCAGGAGGAGAGGAAGAGAAGGAAGAGGAGGAGGAGGAGGAAGAGGTGTTGGAGGAGGGAGGAGCAGTAGGAGGAGGAGGAGGAGGAGGATAATGAGGAGGTGGAGGGGAGGAGGAGGAGGAGAAGGAGTAGTAGGAGGAGGTGGTGGAGGAGGAGGTGGTGGAGGAGGAGGAGTCGGAGGAGGAGGAGGTGGAGGAGGAGGAGTGGGTGGAGGAGGAGGAGGAGGAGGAGGAGCAGTGCAGGAGGAGGAGGTGGAGGAGGAGGAGGAGTAGAACTAGACCACTCTGACTAATAGGAACGGGAACCAGAATGTCGAATGGAAGTAAGGCCCCACTTGGTTTATAGTGAGGATAACTGCCAGTCCCTAGGTAGGCCTGCTCATAGGGCCCCATTTGAAACGTAAGATAATTAAACAAAAGCAATAATAATTGTGAAGGGGCCAATGGAGATTGAGTTATCAATTAGTTCAAGGTCCAAATTCCCCTCTCCTTCAACTGTAACATCAGTCATAATATTTACTAGTAGTTCTGTGAACAGTAGACCTCGCGAAAAAGCCATGCTAGTCTAGCGCATCCCAAAAGTTCCGAATACACTACCGGTACTAAAGTGATGAAGAACTTTTCTCAAATAGATAAAAACAGATGACTTTATTTTTTTATTTTTTAGTTATTTATTTTTTAAACATACGCGACGTCCCACAAAAGCCGCCGCTTTCGCGGCGCCCCCCAGACTGCGGCAGTAGCACTGCATACACTACATCTACATTACTGGCATAAATAGCCACAAAGAGTGAAAGACGCCATACTTGCTCGAACCATTTTGAGAAAGTCAAGAGACGCTCTGGCCCGAGTCGTTCCCGGGGAAGTAGTTCATACTAGCCTCCACTAGGTAGCAGCGCATGGAATCTTCGCTCGGTCAATTTAAAAAAAAAACTGCTTAAACTGCTTGAGATGTGGCCCCCTTTCTTGTGTGCCCCGGGGACAATCTGCCCCCTCTGCCCCCCCTCTCACGTTGGCCCTGTAAACGCAGTCGTCGATAAAAATTAGTATTCGCTGTGTGCATGTAGGTGGTGGGGATAAAAAAAATCGACACATGCGCTCACGCGGAAATTTAGTCAAAAAATCAAAAATCAAATCAAAATTTTTTATTGCCATTAATAAATACATGTATCGACAAAGTCACATTTTTCACAGTGAACGAAACAGGTTAGTTTAACATGAGAAAGGATATAAGAATTTACAATGCATTTAAAGTATTGTCGTATTCCTAATTGTAGAAATACCGATTCACAATAGTAATTGCAGCTTCTATTCCTTCCATATTTCCAAACGTAAAGTAATTCAACAAAGAAATCGGATGTCAGTTTTGAATCGAGTGAAAAATCCAGTTTAAAAGCATATGATTGATTTGAAGTCTCGCGCCCATAATCCATTTCGGAATATTTACCAATGGGAATGAACTCAGCTGTGAATAATTTACTTCGTCTGCTCAGTCTGTTTGTAACATAACCTTCAAAGTTGATTTTGAAACTTGAATTGAAGATTATAATAATGTTCAAGAACATGCAATATGTTAATTTTATCATTCTAAATATAATTCCACAATCAATAAGTAGGAAAAATAGCTACAGGGAATTCTATTTCAATTATAAACTAATTTTTACATACATAAGCCAATCCTTCCCCATGTTAATCTTCTCCGGAAGATTTATACGATTCATACAATACGACAGCGCAACACCGTAGATGCTCACTGCGAATAGGCCTATCTTATATTAATAAAAGAGTTGGTGTCTGTACGCTCGCTTATAACTCGAGAACGGCTGAACCGATTTAGATGATTTTGGATTCGTTTGAATTTTTAAAGCACTGGTTAACATAATATGTATTAAAATATAAGAAAATCCCTTTGTAATTAATAAATAATTAGTAAATTGATGACCTAACCTATCAAACATATCACAGACTTATGTTCAAACTTGCCGGCCAAGCGGCTACGGGAAGATGATCGTGTATTTGAGATCGGAAAATCTGCTCGCAGATCCTAAACTGCCGTGGCGCAGTGCATAGAGCGTCTGCGTTGTAAACAGAAGGTCCGCGGTTCAAATCCCGCTCCGATCCATTTCTTTTTGTACTAGGTTTTCTACTCTAATTATTTTTTACGATAGAATCATAAATTAAGAATGAGTTATCGTTCGTATCATAGGCCTACATGTTTTATTGTTTCAAATAATAAAATTGAAGAACGGAAAAAATAAAAAATAAAATAATTTTTTTTTTTAATTTAAAAGAAATAAATGAAAAAAAACAAAATAGAAGAAATTAAAAAGAAATAAATAAATGAAAAAAAAATACAAAATAGAAGAAATAATTGAAAAATAAAAAAACATAATTGGTGGGAAGAGGGGAGTGACATTTGATGGGAAAGAGGGGGTTGACATGAAGAGGGATATGTGGGGGGGACATTTGGGGGAATGAACGGGGTCATTTGGGGACGACATTTTTTGAGGGGTGGCATGAAGGGGGGACATTTGATGGGGGGGAAGAGTGCGATACGAAGTTCGCCGGGACAGCTTGTTATCTCATAAGAGCGAAATAATTTCAAGTTGAAATTAATGTCTGTTTTGCAGGGTTTCACGGTGGCTCTTTTCTACTGTTTCCTGAACACCGAGGTGCAGAACACTCTGAGACATCGTGTGGAAAGATGGAAGGAGGCCAGGGAGCTGGGAGCAGGAGGCCGACGTTATACTTTCAGCAAGGATTGGTCACCTAACACGCGCACTGAGAGCATAAGGTATGGCACGATCCAGTTAACTTGTCAGAAATCAGCTGTTTTGGTAATAATTAAACAGTGACTTCCACACAATAATCAAAAGACTTGAAAGTCTTAAAGACCTTTAAAGTCTTTAAAAGACCTTTTTAAAGAAGACCTTTCAAAGAATAACAGTCTCTAAAAGGTTAAAAGACCTTTTCAATAATCTGCGAGATTCAACATTTGTAGGTTAAGTATTGTGATCATATTATGCTCATCGATCATTTGGTTTATGACAAGTTAAAAGGATCCTGCTATAGTATTTTCTGTGTGGAATCTAGTCGCTTTAAAGGAATCAGACATAAAATTTGAGTTTGCTACCCCTTCAGACAGATAATAACAATAGTTTTTTGTTATTGACCGAACGTAGGTGAGGCCTACGTTTTAAACTCATAACTTAAGGCTGAGCATCAGCTTAGAAAAAACTTTTTTATGGTGACATTTTTTAAAGTTTTACTATTTGAATACTATCAAGCTATAAAAATGAAATACTTTTAGAGGAAATTTTTTGTTCATTGTTTTGAGATATGGGCGCAGTACTTGAGAAGTCATCTCAAAATTGGTTGCAAATCATGAAATTTTGAGGATACGTGCTTGAAGGTATTGTCTATCACTTGACATAGTTAGTTTCTCGAAATATCAACTTTTGAGCAAAATAACAAACTCTCAATTTAATTAAAAATTCAGTTATTTTTTTAAAGAAATTATTTTTGAAAATATTTTTTTTCAAATTGGTTATTTTGATAAACTAATTATGTCAAGTGATAGACAATACCTTCAAGCACGTATGCTCAAAATTTCATGATTGTATTTGCAACCAATTTTGAGATGACTTTCTCCAAAAATTTCTACTTTAGACGCCCATATCTCAAAAACTAATGAGCAAAAAATTTTTTTCCTCTGAAAAGTATTTGATATAGCTTGATAGTATTCAAATAGCAAAACTCTAAAAATATCACCACAAAAAAGTTTTTTTGAAGCTGATGCTCAGCCTTTTGAAAGAGGGGGCAGTAGTAGTCGGCCAAATTAGATTATGTCCCATAAGAACAATGTTATTTTTTTACATAAAATTACGTTTGATGTGCCATTTGAAAGAGAATATTATTCTTTAATGGGTGGTCTTGTTCGAATTTTAAATATTCCTTTTTGAAATAAAGAATAAAATTTCCATAATTTTTATATTTTAAAATATAAGAGAAATTACATTGGCAAATTAAAAGATTGACAAATACATTTCTATTTGATGTTTTATGTTCTATATTTCAAAGTTTGCCATATAGCAAACTTTTCGATCCTTTTAGCTTGTCAGGAAACATATGTTTCGACTAGCAATATCACAATGCTTAACTACAAATGCTGAATCTCGCAGATTATTGAAAAGGTCTTTTGAAAAGTTATTCTTTGATAGGTCTCTTTAAAAAGGTCTTTAAGACTTTTAAGCGTTTTGATTATTGTGTTGAAATCACTGTTTAATTATTACCGAAACAGCTGATGTCTGACAAGTTAAAAGGATCGTGCTATAGTATCAGTAAGGAACTGTTCCATTCCAATGTTTGAAAACTGGAACAGATTGAACTATAGCAGGATCCTTTTAACTTGTCAGAAATCAGCTATTTCGGTAATAATTATACAGTGATTCCGACACAATAATCATAAGGCTTAAAAAAAGTCTTAAAGACCTTTAAAGTCTTTAAAAGACCTTTTTGAAGAGGACCTTTCAAAGAATAACTTTTTAAAAGACCTTTTCAATAATCTGCGAGATTGAGCATTTGTAGGTTAAGTATTGTGATATTGCTTGTCAAAACTTATGTTTTCTGACAAGTTAAAAGGATCCTGCTATACTGGTATAAAGTCATTACAGTAAAAGTTTTAATTATGAAACTGTAATGATTGCATTATAACATAGTCGTAGATAAATGATGACTAATTATGTAATTATTGGTAATAAATAAAGCATTCATAGCCTATCTTTAATGAACAAAACATCTTTATAAGGTAAATACGAAATTTAAATTTAACTTTTTTTAAAAATTAAGTTTGACAAATATAGAAATCAGATTGGCAAATTGAGAGATTGACAAATACATTTCTATTTGATGTTTTATGTTCTATTTCAAAGTTTGCCACAATAGAGAGCAGGATTCTTTAATTTGTCAGAAAACAGCTGATTTAACGTTAGTAAACGAGCGTACATCAATCAGCTGTTTCTGACAATTTAAAAGAATCCTGCTATAAGGAACTGTTCCATTCCAATGTTTGAAAACTGGAACAGATTGAACTAGAAACGTTTTATACTGTTCAATTTGTTTTATAAAATCGTCATTACTCTACAAATTTCAAATTCCATTCCGAAAAAGCTACCTACTGTTTTGATTTTAGTTACGATACTGTAATGATTGCGCTATAACACGGTCGTAGATAAACATCATCAAATGATAATTACTTTCTTGATATTACTCCATCAAAGAGTTTATGGAAAAAAATTAATTGTAGGGGATTCTGAAGTGTAGCACAAATATCGCTGTATTATAAATATTGTTGTTGTATTGTCTATATTCTTGTTATTTATTTATTGTAATTTAATGACTGGCCTATATGTCAATTTGTGATGTCTTTTCGGTCAATAAAATATTCTATTCTATTCTATTCTATTCTATTCTATTCTCATTCTATTCTATTCTATTCTATTCTATTCTATTCTGTTCTATTCTATTCTATTCTATTCTGTTCTATTCTATTATCTATTCTGTTCTATTCTATTCTGTTCTATTCTCATTCTGTTCTATTCTATTCTATTCTATTTCTGTTCTATTCTATTCTATTCTGTTCTGTTCTGTTCTATTCTGTTCTATTCTATTCTATTCTATTCTATTCTGTTCTATCTCTATTCTGTTCTATTCTGTTCTATTTCTGTTCTGTTCTGTTCTGTTCCATTCTATTCTGTTCTGTTCTATTCTGTTCTATTCTATTCTATTCTGTTCTATTCTGTTCTGTTCTGTTCATTCTATTCTGTTCTGTTCTGTTCTGTTCTATTCTATTCTATTCCATTCTATTCTGTTCTGTTCTGTTCTGTTCTGTTCTGTTCTGTTCTGTTCTGTTCTATTCTATTCTGTTCTGTTCTATTCTGTTCTATTCTATTCTGTTCTGTTCTGTTCTCATTCTATTCTGTTCTGTTCATTCTGTTCTGTTCTGTTCTGTTCTGTTCTGTTCTGTTCTGTTCTGTTCTGTTCTGTTCTGTTCTATTCTGTTCTGTTCTGTTCTGTTCTGTTCTGTTCTATTCTGTTCTGTTCTGTTCTGTTCTATTCTGTTCTATTCTGTTCCATTCTCATCTGTTCTGTTCTATTCTGTTCTGTTCTGTTCTGTTCTGATTCTATTCTGTTCATTCTGTTCTATTCTGTTCTGTTCTGTTCTATTCTGTTCTATTCTGTTCCATTCTGTTCTGTTCTATTCTGTTCTGTTCTATTCTATTCTGTTCTATTCTATTCTGTTCTGTTCCATTCTGTTCTATTCTGTTCTATTCTATTCTATTCTATTCTATTCTATTCTGTTCTATTCTGTTCTGTTCTATTCTATTCTGTTCTATTCTATTCTATTCTATTCTATTCTGTTCTATTCTATTCTATTCTAATTAATTAATCAAATTTGTAATTATTCTGAATTGTTAATTAATCAAATTTGTTATAAGTCAATAATTTTCAATATTATTATGTTAATTGTTAGCCTAATGTTTTGTTAATTGTTATGTTATTGTTAATTAATCAAATTTGTTATATTATGAGTCAATAATTTTTGATATTATTATGTTATTTTTTATCTTTGCATGCTTATTAAGATAGCGCACATCTGTTTGTATAGGGTACGACCCTGTGAACAAATAAAACTTTGTGAAAATAATAAATTTCTTGATATCTTCCAGGCTATACAGATCTCATCACATAGTATCGCACTACAAGAAACGGGAAACGACTGCCAGTGAGACCACTACTCTTACACTGATAGGGACCACGACTGGCACCAGGGAATCCAATGGAAGTATGGCACCCACTGGCTTCATAGTGAGGGACCTCTGCCAGTCCCTACCTAGAGACTTCCTTGGATAATATTGTCTAGATAGTTTAATTTCTAAACAAACGTACACTTTCAACAACAGCAACAGGTTGCTGAAATGAAAGACTTCAATTAGTTGTCTAATGTAAGGCTTTATTTACGTGAATGAATACATAGTTTTTTATTTCTATTATAGCAGGATCCTTTCAACTTGTCAGAAAACATATGTTTTACTCGGCCACCAGTACATTACTTAACCTACAAATGCTGAATCTCGCAGATTATTGAAAAGCTATAATTATTTTGTAGTAGATTAAACAAAATTTCATTTATAATCCAGTAGATATACACGTTTTACCTGGAAAATATTCCGAAGTCTATGAAATTTTTACATGGTGTCTGGGGGTACTCTGGGATGTATATCCTGAGTTTTCCCCCTCCAGTACCCTGTGCTAACTTCGGGAGGGGCCAAAAACTTCAAAATTTTCGGTATTTTCTATGTTTTTCGTGTATATCTTGTAAATTTGTGTACCATTGTGCATTACAAAGTTGTAGAGCATAAAATTTGCTAAATTTTGGTTGGTGAAACAATTTAATGTATATTTATTATACATTATATGACTTTCGTTTTGTTGCACATGTATTCTGTTTATATTATTATATTCTTGTTAATCTTAGTAAACTTACAGTTGTATAATCCATTGATGGCAACTCCCATATGGATGTTTCTCGGGAGTGCCTAATTTCTCTTTAAATGTAAGGATGAACTTTGTGCTTTGATTATATTGTTTTGTATAGTATTTATTGAGAAATAAACATTTATTTATTTAAGCTTTTTTAAAAAGTTATTCTTTGGAAGGTCTTCTTTAAAAAGGTATTTTAAAGACTTTAAAGGTCTTTAAGACTTTTAATCCTTTTGATTATTGTGTCAAAATCACTGTTTGATTATTACCGAAACAGCTGATTCCTGACAAGTTAAAAGGATCGTGCTATAGTCAGTCAATATTTTACATATCAGTTGTACAGCTGATCTTTTCATATATCAGTTGCTCAATTTTTCTACAGCAGACCTTCAGCTTGGCTTTGACCATGCCAAATTCCAAAAAAAATTATCAAGTTGTTGATGATCCATCTTCTTTTCACTGACTAATACTATTGGAATTTGAATAAAGTAACTTTCAAGTGTAAAAAGCACTCACGTTTTTTTTTTATGTGACAACAATTTTTTCTTGCTGGTTTTGCACATTTTCAAGTCAAACAAAAACTGAAGTAACTAAGATTCTATGCACATATTTATGTGCACATTATTGTTATTTACAAATAACTAAGGTTATTTGCACATAACCTTAGTTACTTCAGTTTCTGAAGTAAACATAATTATTTATGTGCACATTATTGTTATTCACAAATAACTAAGGTTATTTGCACATATAACCTTAGTTACTTCAGTTTCTGAAGTAAACATAATTATTTATGTAAACATATTTGAGTGCACATTATTGTTATTTACAAATAACTAAGGTTATTTGTAAATAACCTTAGTTACTTCAGTTTCTGTTTGACTTGAAAATGTGCAACACCAGCAAAAAACAATTGTTGCCACATCAAAAAATGTGAGTGTTTTTTTCACTTAAAAGTTACTTTATTCTAATTCCAATAAAATTAGTCAAACCATTCTGGAGAAAAAAACAATTAAAAACAAAATGGCAACTAGTTGGGAATCAAAGAAATTTAAGACCCATGTTTACTGGAACTTTTTTCTTAATTTCAATGTCAGGAAACCGATCACGAAGTTTGTCGGTATATTTTAGGAACACTCTGTATAATACGCTGTGATGAGATCGAAATTCTGTAATGACTTCAATATTGATTTTCTATTAACAAGTACATAAGTATCCCATGGGAATGTAGTATATTGTCTAGTATACAAATGCAAAACAAATATCCAATAGCTAAAACAGAATACCTTCAACTTCAAAGTATTGAGGAGTAGCTCATAGACCTGATCAGCGTGCTCTAGTGAGAAAGAGTATACAACCTGGGGGATTTTAACCATTGTGAGATAGGAACAGAACACGATTTTGGGATAGAATTCAATTAAATCATTAATGTATCATCAATAAGTTAATGATATCTATTATTTAGTGGTTTCAAGGTGTTTTAATTGATGTATTGATTGGATTGAAGTTCTTTTATCAGAATTTTCGTTATCTTGTTGCTAGACTCTCCTTGCTATAGTTTGGGATTTTTGAAGTTTGAACTTCCCACTTTGTGTAACCATCGGTTAGATAGTTAGATAGATTTACATTACGTCTGGTTGACCAAATAATGGTGTCAGACAAGTCAAAGTGCTTGCAAAATTGCAAGACACTAATTATGTTATTTGGTAAATTTTCTCAATAAGTCAAATATTATTAGTTTCTAACTCCATTGCAGTAATCAAAATACTCCTTTAGACTATAGAAGCACTCATTAATAAAAAATACTTCCAATCTACGTTTTTGGTATTGTATGTATGATAAACATTATTATTCCAGAGACATAAACTATTCCACACGAATAATATTCAATTCAATTACAAGATTATATTCACATCTTATATTTTCCATATTTCATCTATATCTACGTTCAATATTATATCTTATAATATCAGTATGTATCTCACTCTCTTTTGGAAAGGAATGCTTTTGGAAAGAGGATCAAATTCAAATTAGCTTGGTTTCTTTTATCGCAAAGAGACAACTGAAGTGTTCTTGAACATCCTAGCTTAGATTTTATAAGTTACTGAAATATTTTGGCTAAATCTGACAACGTCCCATATCTCTATAGCCAGGTGTTGACTGACTGATTGATAGAAAAGATTTTGTACTTGCCGACATCGTAGGGGGTGTCAGTATACATCGTTGGAGAGAGGAAAGTGAGAAACCAACCAGAAAAATCTGAAAAGTTGAAAAATCCCCCAAAGAGGTTGCGCCCCAAAATTTTTCAACTTTTAGTTTGACTATTGACAGTGCTGGCGGTCTGGATTTTCGGGTCCAGCTTGCAAAAGTAGCTCGATTTAAGAAATAAAATTTCTACCGGGTCAGCAGGGGGTCGTAGGGGTCATTTTAGATTTTTCAGTTTTTCGACAAAATTTGCCAAATTTTCAAGTGTCATTTTGGAATGGTTGTTGATATTTTAGTGCGGTTTTCGGGTGCGGGATTGTATCGCTGGCCGCCAGAGACCCGATTGTCATGATTGGCGACCCTCTAGAAAACCCAGGGGGGGCCCTGGGGGGGTAGGTCGAATTTGGCCAAATTTGGCCACTCATGAAATGGCCTGTATCTTTTTTTTTTGGCACCCGGAAAATGTCGACTGGTAGACCATTGGATTCAGCTCAAAAAGTTGGTCTAGAAAAGTCTGTATCCTTTGGATACAGGCTTCCGGTTTTTCGACCCCCTATCTTTGAAAATAAAGGGATAAAAAGGCTATTTATGTTTTTCCGTTTTCTTGCTCTGGTGTGTTTATTTTTCAACAAAAGTGTATGCTCTTGTATATCATTGTGATCAGCTCGACAAGGCGGAAGCAGCCATGTGTGATTTGATGGGATTGGGCGTGAAAATTGATGTACATTTTTTTGCACCTATTAGATTGCGTATTTTTGGGTGAGTTTGGGGTTTGAATATGTCATGTGGCACATCAAAGAGCTTGGAATGACGACGAGAACCTGATATGATGGTTCATTCCATGATTTGGAGAAAAAAATTTTACTCATATTTGTTAAGGATCTATTTCCCTATACCAAACATATGGAGAACATGTAATATGTTACTGTATGCTGTTGTTGTCTGTACAAGGGTGGGTTAATTGTGCTCAACAGGGCAGATGAAGTTGAGCACATGAACAGAAAAATCTGAAAAGTTGAAAAAGTCCCCCCCAAAGGGGGTTATGCACCCCTGAAATTTTCCAACTTTTGATTTTGACTTTTTTTGGTAATTTTAATGATATTTTTGTTTTCAGCTTGCAAAAGTAGCTCAATTTCAATAAAAAAATTGTTTTCACAAGGGGGCCCTGGGGGGCACATTTTTAAATGTTCTAATTTTTGACACTTTTGCCAAATTTTCATGGGCTTTTTATGTTTTTGATATTTGAGTACGAGATTGTGTTGCTGGGCTTTTACAACCCATTATCATACATTTTGATCCCCTTGGATACTCAGAGGTCAGGAGATTAATGGATTCCAGATGGAATACACCTTTTTGAAAAATACCTCCAGTGGAAACGGTCAATATGATTCTCCTCACACATAGTCATGTGAAAAGGTTTTGCATGTTTTGTTTGTCCCCCACCCCCCACAAAATTGCAAGGGCGGAGCCCTTGCCTCCCAGGATGCACAGCACCACCTCCCCCCTCCTAACAATATTGCAGGGACGGAGCCCTTGCCTCCCAGGATGCACAGCACCACCTCCCCTCTAACAATATTTCAAGGGCGGAGCCCTTGCCTCCCTGAGATGCCCAGCACCACCTCCCCTCTCAACAATATTGCAGGCGGAGCCCATGCCTCCCAGGATGCATAACCACCTCCCCTCTCAATAATATTGCAAGGGCGGAGCCTTTGCCTCCCATGATGCACAGCACCACTTCCCCCTCTCAAATATTGCAAGGGCGGAGCCCTTGCCTCCCAGGATGCACAGCACCACCTCCCCTCTCAGCCATATTGCAAGGGCGGAGCCCTTGCACTCCCAGAGATGCACAGCACCACCTCCCCCCTCTCGACAATATTGTGCAAGGACGGAGCCACTTTGCCTCCCAGGGATGCACAGCCAGCACCACTTCCCTTCTCCTTATAATGATTGCAAGGGCGGAGCCCTTGCCTCCCGTGGATGCCCAAAGCACCACCTCCCCCCCTCTAACACATGTTACAGGGACGGAGCCCTTGCCTCTCCCCTCTGACGGAGGCCTCCCCTCTTGCCAGCCACCTCCTCCCACTCGCCACCTCCCTCTCAACAATATTGCACCTCCCTTGCCCTGCACAGCCAGGATCACCTCCTCACAACCTCCCCTCCCCTCGCCTCCCCTTGAGCACAGCCTGCACAGCAACTCCTCCCCCTCCTCCCAACAATATTGGGCGAGCTCCCCCCTCAGCACACAGCACCACCTCCCACCTTTCAATATTCACAGGCAGGCGGAGCCTTGCCTCCCAGGATGCACAGCACTACCTCCCTCTCAATCAGGAAGGGAGCCCTTGCCTCCCAGGATGCACAGCACCACCTCCCCTCTCAACAATATTGGGCGGAGCCCTTGCCTCCCAGGATGCACAGCACCACCTCCCTCTCCCAACAATATTGCAAGGAGCAGAGCCCTTGCCTCCCAGGATGCACACAGCACCACCTCCTCCCAACACATATTGCAATGGCGGAGCCCTTGCCTCAGGGCACAGCACAGCCTCCCTCCCATATTGCAAGGAGCCTCCCAGGATGCACAGCACTCACCCACCTCCCTCAATATTGCAGAGCCTTCCCCCAGGGATGCACAGCCTCCCTCCCAATATTGCAAGGGCGGAGCCCTTGCCTCCCAGGATGCACAGCACCTCCCTCCTTAACAATATTGCAAGGGGACGGAGCCCTTGCCTCCCAGGATGCACACAGCACCACCTCCCTCCCAACAATATTGCAAGGGCGGAGCCCTTGCCTCCCAGGATGCACAGCACCACCTCCCTCCCAACAAAATTGCAAGGCGGAGCCCTTGCCTCCCAGGATGCACAGCACCACCTCCCCCCCCAACAATATTGCAAGGCGGGAGCTCTTGCCTCCCAGGATGCACAGCACCACCTCTTCCTTCTCAACAATATTGCAAGGGCGGAGCCCTTGCCTCCCAGGATGCACAGCACCACCTCCCTCCTCTCAACAATATTACAAGGGCGGAGCCCTTGCCTCCCAGGATGCACAGCACCACCTCCCACATCTCAACAATATTGCAAGGGCGGAGCCCTTGCCTCCCAGGATGCACAGCACCACCTTCCCTCTCTCAATAATATTGCAAGGGCGGAGCCCTTACCTCCCAGGATGCACAGCACCACCTCCCACCTCGCAACAATATTGCAAGGGCGGAGCCCTTGCCTTACAGGATGCACAGCACCACTCCCTCCTCCAACAATATTGCAAGGTCGGAGCCCTTGCCTCCAGGATGCACAGCACCACCTCCCTCAACAATATTGCATGGGCGGTGCCCTTGCCTTTTAGGATGCACAGCACCACTTCCCTCCTCCCTCTCGGTCAGCCTCTCACTTTGCCCTTGCCTCCCAGGATGCACAGCACCACCTCCCTCCCTCCCAACAATATTGCTGCTCCCCCAGGATGCCCCCATGCAGTACAACCTCCAACCAACACCACCTTCAATATTGCAAGGGCGGGAGCCTTTGCCTCCCAGAATGCACCTATTGCAAGGAGCCCTTGCCTTCCAGGATGCCCTCCCAGGATGCACAGCACCACCTCCCCACCTAACATCAAGGGTGGAGCCTTGCCTCCCATGGCGCACAGTACCACCTCTGACCCTCACAGCAGCCCTGTCCTCCCCAGGATGCCTCACCAGAACCTCACCTCCCCCCTCAACAATATTGCAAGGAGCGGAGGCCTCTCATGATGCACAGCAGCCTCTCCCAACACATTGAAGGAGCCTGCTCCAGGATGCCTTCAATGGCGGAGCCATCTTCAAGGACGGAGTCTTGCCTCCCAGGATGCACAGCACCACCTCCTCAGATGGGTGCATGTTGACCCCCCTCCCAACAATATTGCATGGGCGGAGCCCTTGCCTCCCAGGATGCACAGCACCATCTCCCCCTCCAACAATATTGCAAGGGGGAGCCCTCTGCCTCCCAGGATGCACAGTACCACCTCCTCCTCCCAACACAAGGGCAGAGCCTTGCCTCCCAGGATGCACAGCACCACCTCCCTCCCAACAATAGCAAGGGGGAGCCTTGCCTCCCAGGATGCACAGCACCACCACTCCCTCTCGAACAATACGTTGCAAGAGGCGGAGCCCTTGCCTCCCAGGATGCACAGCACCACTACCCCCCTCTGCAACAATATTGCAAGCGGAGCCCTTGCTCCCAGGATGCACAGCACCACCTCCCTCCCAACAATATTGCAAGAGGGGAGCCCTTGCATCCAAGGATGCACAGCACCACCTCCCCCCCCCCCAACAATTTTGCAAGGGCGTGGCCCTTTCCTCCCAGGATGCACAGCTACCTCCCCCTCCCAACAATATTGCATGAGGGGAGCCCTTGCCTCCCAGGATGCACAGCACTACCTCCCCCCTCCCACGAATATGGCAAGAGGGGGGCCCTTGCCTCCCAGTATGCCCAGCACCAGCGCCTCGCTCTCACCATTATTGCGAGGGCGGAGCCCTCGCCTCCCAGGATTCACAGCAGCACCGCCCCCCTCCCAACAATATTGCAAGGGCGGAGCCCTTGCCTCCCAGGATGCACAGCACCACCTCCCCCCTCCCAACAATATTGCATGGGCGGAGCCCTTGCCTCCCAGGATGCACAGCACCACCTCCCCCCTCCCAACAATATTGCAAGGGCGGAGCCCTTGCCTCCCAGGATGCACAGCAGCACCTCACCCCTCTCAACAATATTGCAAGGGCAGAGCCCTTGCCCCCAGGATGCACAGCGCCACCCCCTCCCCAACAATATTGCAAGGGCGGAACCCTTGCCTCCCAGGATGCACAGCACCACCTCCCCCCAACAATATTGCAAGGGCGGAGCCCTTGCCTCCCAGGATGCACAGCTACCACCTCCCTCAACAATTTTGCATGAGGGGAGCCTTTGCCTCTCAGTATGCACATTACCACCTCCCCCCTCCCAACAATATTGCAAGAGGGGAGCCCTTGCCTCCCAGGATGCACAGTACCACCTCCCCCCTCTCGACAATATTGCAAGGGCGGAGCCCTTGCCTCCCAGGATGCACAGCACCACCACCCCCTCTCAACAATATTGCAAGAGGGGAGCCCTTGCCTCCCAGGATGCACAGCACCACCTCAATATTGCAAGAGAAGAGCCCTTGCCTCCCAGAATGCACAGTACCACCTCCCCCCTCTCGACAATATTGCAAGGGCGGAGCCCTTGCCTCCCAGGATGCACAGCACCACCACCCCCTTCCAACAATATTGCAAGAGGGGATTCCTTGCCTTCCAGGATGCACAGCACCACCTTCCCCCTCCCAACAATATTGCAAGGCCGGAGCCCTTGCCTCCCAGGATGCACAGCACCACCCCCCTCCCCAACAATATTGCAAGAGAGGAGCCCTTGCCTCCCAGGATGCACAGCACCACCTCCCTCCCAACAATATTGCAAGAGGGAGCCCTTGCCTCCCAGGATGCACAGCACCACCTCCCTCTCAACAATATTGCAAGGGCCCTTGCCTCCCAGGATGCACAGCAGCACCACCTCCCCTCCCAACAATATTGCAAGGGCGGAGCCCTGGCCTCCAAGGATGCACAGCACCACCTCCCCCTACCAACAATATTGCATGGACGGAGCCCTTGCCTACCAGGATACACAGCTCCACCTCCCCCCACCCAACAATATTGCAAGGGCGGAGCCCTTGCCTCCCAGGATGCACAGCAACACCTCCCACCACCCAAAAATATTGCAAGGGCGGAGCCCTTGCCTCCCAGCATGCAGAGCACCATCGCCCACCCTCTCAACAATAGTGCAAGGGCGGAGCCCTTGCCGCGGAGGATGCACAGCACCACCTCCCCCTCCCAACAATATTGCAAGGGCGGAGCCCTTGCCTGCCAGGATGCACAGCAATACCTCCCCCTTCTCAACAATATTGCAAGGACAGAGCCCTTGCCTCCCAGGATACACAGCGCCACACCCCCCCTCCCAACAATATTGCAAGAGCGGAGCCCTTGCCTGCCAGGGATGCACAGCACCACCTCCTCTCAACAATATTGCAATGGCGGAGTTTGTTTCCTAGGATGCACAGCATCCTGGTTTTGGTTTTGAGTGTTACATTCTATGTTTTAATTATTGAAAATAAGTAGCAACCTCAAATCAGTGTTCATTTAATGAAATTAAATGTTCAATCAATGTTGACTTTCATGTTCAGCTTGCACAATTTCTAGATTCAATGAAAATGGCTTTTGGACACACTGGGTGGCACTGAAGAGGAGGTGCATATTTTCATTTTGGCCAGGTAGGCTATTATGGAATGTAAATTGATATTATTGAGTGTGGGATTGTGTTGCTGCACTTCATAGACCCCGTTATCATGCATTTTGATCCTTGTGGAAATTCAGGGTGGCACAGGTGGTTAATAATCATTTCCTCACAAATATAGATGGGAAGGAAGATATTGAGGCCATGAAGTGTTTTTTCCATCATCTGTAGTTCTCTAGGAGGGAGCAGTTGAAGTTGTACTCCCCTTCTTCTCCCTTGGTGAGTGTGAAGTACTCACTTCATAAAATCAACTAACCAGTTAAACAAGGGGCACAACCAAAAAAATAACTTACCAACCAAGAGGGTATCAAAAGGGGGTGCAGGGGGCATAGCCCCCTGCCGAGCGAAAGCGAGTATTTATCTAATATGATGGGTTTGAAAACAGGCATTTTCACATTTGATTCAATGATAACCTATCTTCAATTCTCCCAGGTTGTTCCTCTGTCTCTTACTTGAGCGCGCTGATGTTTGGGAGCTACTTCTCAATAGTAATTAAAAATACTCTGAACAAAGCTATAGCACAAAGACTAAAAAGTTTGTATATTTCTAAAGAATAGTATAATCCTCTCCAAAAAATTCTTCAAAACAGAATTCATCACCCGTCCCTTACCCCGACCCTATTGAAAACTCTGGTGTGGAAACTAAAATTTTTGTACAAAAAAAGTCCAACAAAATTTTATAAGCTTTCAGTAAGAAAATGTTTCTATTTAAATAAGTAACCCATCTCCCTTTGCAATATATACATATGTACATACAATGTAATAATTATGAATAAGCAATTTAGGAAGGAATTTTGGGGAGGGCGAGGGGCTCAATCTCACACTTAAATCACGAGGTGGAGAGATGCAGTGAAACTTCCAGAAATGACTTACTTTCTAGGTGTTTGGGGCTAACAAGTGTTTATAGGAATTTTCTAAATTGTTATTGAGCGCCCTTGCCACTCCTCCAAGGAATTTCTGAAGTTTTTTTAAAACATAATTATTATATTGTATGTACATATGTATGTGCAGAGAAGACACTGGAGTTTCTTATTTATAATTCAAAACTTTATTTTCTTACTTTCAAAGCTTGTCAAATCAGGTTGGACTGTTTTGGTACCGCATTTTCAAATTCTTGGTTTCCCCATAAGAGTAGATAGAGGTTGGGGTAGAGGACAGGAGTAATAAGTTCTTTTGGAGTATTTTTTGGAGAGGATATCAGTTTTTTTTAATCACCTATCCTTGTTATAGAGGTAACACAATGGATGGGGAGAGAGACAATTTTTTTAAACAGTGAAATGCTATGTTATTTGATAAAAGATATTATATCCTCACTATTTGGGTGCTACAGAATTATTCCAGCTATAACCAGCTATATTGTTAATACTGAATGAACAAACAAGACGTTGTGACTGTGTCTGTTGCACCACACCTTATCATTTACTATCCAGACTTTAACATCTTATCATTGTAGGAACATTAATTCATGTATAAGCAGTTATCCACAAAGTTTGTTAAATTAAATTGAGATTTTGAATTTAGATTGAAATTTTAGCCTATTTCAATATGCTAAAATTGGTCAAACTAATTGGTCAAAATAGGTCACACGACCACTTTCTATGGAAAAGATATTTTGTAATTGAAAAATTAAATCTTTGTAAAAATTTGCCTAACACCATTATTATACTTTTCCAGGAACAAGAATTCTCAAATTTTCTACATAAATGAATTTTAAAATGAATGTTTCAATTTTGTATTTTCTTTCTCTGTCAAGGTTCCAATTTTTTAAAATTGTGTTAGGGAAAACTTCACATTTCCCATTTTGTTGAATTGTGTATTTTTTAAAAATCTCTGAAGGGCTGAAAAAAAACTTGGAACATGGTTCCTTCTTTATCAGGAGTATCTTAAATATAGGTATTCATGCCATAAGTACATAATTATATCGGTCTCATTATTGAGTTGATATTTTTGATTTTGAGTGGACCTAATACATATAGGTACATACGTGACAAAAACAAATAGGCCTACAGGGTGTCTTAGAATATCGAGCACCCTAGGTTACCTAAATCTTTGATAAGTTCGTAACATTGTTCACACTTAATCAAATTCATACAATGTTACCACTAATACAAAATGTGCTAAGATGTGATCAAAAGTAGCGATAGGGATGCTCGATATTCTAAGACACACTGTAGGTAAACGACGTCTTTGATAATGTTTCAAAAAAATATTTTCATTGGAATATTAGATTTTCTCCGTGAATTTTTAGAAAAGCCGCTTCCGCCAATGGGTGCACCGCTGACCACACTTATGGAATGAAATTATGTGTACTTACTGCAACACCACTTGAGGGAAGAAAACATCTATTTTGTTGATCTACATATGAAATAAACTGAAGTGAAGATAACACAGTGTACCTATTGTCAAACACTGTCTCTGGCGGAGTATGCAAAGAATCGTCTGATTATTATTTGGTTTCACTTGATTTTGTATGATATAATGTGAAACAGTCCAACATTACCTATTACTACAGATAAAATTCAATGATCTACAAATAAAATGAAGAACGTGAATACCTTCATACCCTCTCACTCCTATCTCTTTCTCACTATTTCTCACACGGCCTGGGTCCAGAAAAAAATGTAAACAAGAATCAAGAAATTTATTTGTCATAATTATTTCACGAAAGACATGGACATCGTCAATAACAACATAAAAAAATTAATGGTCTTAAATTAGAATCTTAAAATACAGAGTGATTCAAAAAGAATACCACAACTTAAAATAATTGTAAATTATGAAAGAAACATCATAGTATCTTCTGTTACAAAATATCGCTCGAGTATTTGAAGACGTTTTTTTCACTCACAAACAAGTTCAGAGATGTTCCATATGACCGACCCCTCCAGACACTCGAGCGATATCTACCCAAAACCTCCCTCATTCCATTCTTCTGTAGCATATCAGGCGTAACAGTTTGTTAAGCTGCTGTTATTTTTTGTTTCAAATCATCAATGGTTGGTGGATATTGATGATTTGAAACAGAACACACGGCCTGACAACCTCAACAATGATTCTGAAAAAATCGGAAATTTGAGAAGGTTTGGGTTGATAGTAGATATTGCTTGAGTGTCTGTTAGTGGGGGTCATATTGAACATCTCTGAACTTCTTTGTGAGTGGAAAAAAACTTCTTCAAATACTCTTTGTAATGATGTATAACAGAAGGTTCTATTAGATTTCTTTCATTGAATACAAAGTTTTAAAGTTGTGGTATTCTTTTTGAATCACTACTCTGTATAAGATAACATACAAGAACATCAAATTTGTCAATAGTAATAACAATCTCAGGTACCTCATTGAATAATGAACCTGATCTTAAATATAACCTAATCTGTTACTTACAAATGCTGATCACGATGTTTATTGAAAATGTTGAATGTTGCCAAGCAACAGTGTGAATCACTTTCAATTTTTAACCGCTAGGATCACGACATTACATTCGATAAAACTTCAAATTCAAAATATTGTAACTTTCAACTTTCAGTTATTATTCGAACAGAGCTACAGAGCTTAATCGGACATTGAATGATTTGAAATTTCAAATGTAAATAGTTTAAACATCTCTTCAATCGCTTTTGGTAGTTCGAAATCTCAACTCATTACAGATTTTTCACATCAAGTGCTCAAATTTGACCAAAATTTGAAAAGTCCCAAAATTAATAAAATGACAAAATACCGGCATATGGTATCTTCGCGAATTTATATTGTAGAAATTTCGTCCTGATCTTAAATTGAAACTCATGAAAAAATCTAATAAAATGATTGTATTATAACTTTTTAAAATTTTCACTACCTTCCGCGACAAATTGAGATGGCGGCATGCACTTTTATCAAAGGGAAGTTTGTTACATAATATACAGTGGCGTCGGTCTTTCATCGTATATCATGGTGGGGACGGGTGGTGGAACGACCGTTCCACTGGATTAAATTAATAAAATGAAGAATAGTTATCAAGAATATTTTTAAAATTTGTACATTTTACTATCTTGGACGAAATCTAAATCAATATTATGTGCAATATAGTATACGATATGATAAATAATATGATTCTGATTGTATTTTATTGCTTGTTTCTTAACATAATTATTGATATCCTGTTATAACAGGATACAAAAAGCGATACAAAGACTTGGTTCAATTTGAAAAAAATAATATGTAGCCTTATATAATAAAAGAATATCAATTTTGGTTGATCATCCAATATTAGCAATTGAATGATTGTAATAATATCACCACCTATATTCATAAAATTTAAAATTTTATAGTAGTTTGAGTGCAATGGTTGTGGCTATGAGAGCCTTCAAACAACGAGTGATATACCGAGGGTCAAAAATACGAGCGAGCAAAGCCGTTGAGGTTATTTTAAGGTATCTCAAGATTAATTTAAAGAGTCTGAAATACAACCTATTGCATACACCATCACCAACAAAAATCAATAATATCTACATTATCAATCTAAACTAACATCAGTTCAAACAACCATATTTCTATTTTAATGTTTACCGTATACTAGATTAAAGGAACTGGGCCATTCCAGATGTTTTAAAACTGAGATCAGATGTAACCAGGAACGTTTTATAATGTTCAATCCGATTTATAACATTATCATTAAAATACAAGTTTCAAATTCCATTTTGAAATAGCTATACTGTTTTTATTTCAATTATGAAACAGTAATGATTGCGTTATAACACAGTCATGGATGAAGGTCCATGGCAGTGTGTTGGTACATTTTTTATTCCTGTCACCTTCATACTTTTGCCCAATTTTCAACTTCTGGTAAAGCATTACAGGCAAACATTCACTCATTTTTGTACTCATTTTGAGAGAGATGAATTTTCTAACTAAAATTTTCTAAAAATAGTCTCTACAGAGTGTTTTAGAACTCCCTACCAATACTCTAGGGCAGGGGTTCTCAAAGTTTTTGCCACTGCGACTTCCTTTTTAGACCTAGTATCTCGGCGACCCCCCTATTTAGAAAGTCAGAAATGTTGTTATTTTTGGTTGATAGTAAACCCGAACTTTCCACTTTTTTCAGTGATGAGAAGTGGTTGGTTAAGCTTTCTTATTTGGCTGACATCTTCTCTCACCTTAATATTTTGAACTTATCCCTACAATGACCAGACAAAAATATGCTATATGCTCAAGACAGAGTACCTAAATGCATCTGTAAAAAAACTCAGTGTTTGGAATGCAAAAGTTAAGGAAGAAGATTTTGAAAATTTTACACTAACTTGAGAGTTTATAGAGTCTACATCCTACTGTACATTCCCTGACACTTCATCTCTCTCCTTACTAGTATCTTCTCATCTCGAAGGTTTGTATTACATTCCAAATAAGGATACGAGTGGGGCTTTGTGGGTAGTAAATCCGTTCAGTGATCAAGTCGTAACAAGAGCTGAGCTAACTGCTCGTCAACATGATCAACTGATCGAAATTTCAAGTGATCAGTCAGCAAAACTTACTTTTAACAGTGCTTGTATCGACAAATTTTGGATAGGTATTAAAAATGAATACCCAGAACTGTCCACAAAAGCATTACAGACTTTGATGCCATTTTCTACGTCTTATAACTGTGAACAAGGTTTCTCCATAATGGTGAATATCAAAACAAAATCAAGAAATCGTTTGACCCTGGAAAATGACATTCTTTTGTGTATTACAAAACTCATTCCGGACATAAAAAAAATTGGTTAATTCCAAACAAGCTCATGTTTCCCATTAATATTTATTAATGTATTAGGCCTTTTTCAACTTGTATGTGTATTACAAATTAATTTGTGTAGTCTATAAATTTTGTTATAAATGAATACTACAGCTATGACTGATTTGTTTTTTGATTTTCCTCCTTATCCCGCGACCCCCCTGGACACACCACGCGACACCCCTGGGGGTCGCGACCCACAGTTTGAGAACCACTACTCTAGGGCATTGTTCCTGGGTAAAAACCATATCTAAAAATCATATTTTAATTGTCCACAAGTCCTTAGTTACTCGCACAGCTGCCATGTTGTTTTTTTTTCACTTATTATTTTCTATCTCAATGTGGAATTGCACCAAAAATGGTGCAATGGTGGAACTTTGCACCAACATTTATGACAATTAGACAAAGCTACAAAAAATTTATGACAATTTTTCAAATTCAAAAAACAAAATGGCGGCCATTAAAATTTTGTTTCTTCAATAACTCGAAAACCGTTGATATTACGAGAATGTTACATGAATAACTTTTTCTAGTACGTTGACTTAGATATGGCAGCTTTAGTGATAGGTGACTGCTGGAGGCTGGTTGCAGTGCATCCTGGGCTTGCGGCTGAAGTCTGCTACAACAATGTAACTGTCTCCATCTGCTTTGCATGTTATTTTTGAGCAATTTTAGATTATTTTGAGTGAATTTTAAAGATATTAAAAAGGAGTGCAAGTAACCTCCAGCGGTCACCTATCACTAAAACTGCCATATCTCAGTCAATATTCTTCTGATCTTAACAAATAAGGTTTCAATCGATTTGTAATTGAATGTACTAGAAAAAGTTATTATTGTAAAATTCTTGTAATATCAACGATTTCCGATTTATTCAAGAAACAAAATTTTAAATGACCGTCATTTTGTTTTATGGATTTGAAAAATTGTCAAAATTTTTTGTAGCTTTGTCTAGTACTCATAAATGTTGGTGCAAAGTTTCAATTCCATATGTACCACCATTAATGAGAAAAAAATAATAAGTGAAAAAACAAAATGGCAGCTGTGTGAGTAACAAAGGACTTCCAAGCAATTCAAATATGATATTTAGATATGGTTTTCACTCAGGAACATTGCCCTAGAATATTGGTAGGGAGTTCTGAAACACTCTGTATATACTTCAAAAGCATAAAAAAATTATGACTGGCAAAGGCAAATTCCAGGTATAAGAAGAGAATATCTCATCATAACATGATAGGCTATTTATGGCTATGATTTAGGCTATAATTATTTGCTGTGAGTATCTACGGTGTTACGCTCTGAGGAATAATCATATGAGTCTTTGAGAGAAGATTAACATGGGAAAGGATAAGCTTATGTACATAAAAGTTAGTTCATAATTGAAATAGAATTCCCAGTCTCTATTTTTCCTACTTATCGATTGTGGAATTATATTTAGAATGATAAAATTAACATATCGCATGTTCTTGAACATTATTATAATCTTCAATTCAAGTTTTAAAATCAACTTTGAAGGTTATGTTACAAACAGACTGAGCAGACGAAGTAGTTTATCCACAGCTGAGTTCATTCCCATTGGTCAATATTCCGAAATGGATTATGGGCGCAAGACTTCAAATCAATCATATGCTTTTAAACGGTATTTTTCACTCAATTAATTCAAAACTGAGATCCGATTTCTTTGTTGAATCACTTTACGTTTGGAAATATGGGAGGAATTTAGGAGCCGCAATTACTATTGTGAACGGTATTTGTACAATTAGAAATACGACAATACTTTAAATGCATTGTAAATGCTTATTCCCTATCCTTTCTCATGTTAAACTAACCGTTTTGTTCACTAAATTTCCGCGTGAGCGCAGATAGGTGTCGATTTTATTATCCCCACCACCTACGTGCA
Organism: Laodelphax striatellus; assembly: GCA_017141395.1. Lineage (NCBI taxonomy): Eukaryota > Metazoa > Arthropoda > Insecta > Hemiptera > Delphacidae > Laodelphax > Laodelphax striatellus. The sequence goes on along the minus strand of CM029543.1, from coordinate 9,710,667 downwards.
CACAGCGAATACTTGAAAAGCATAAAATCATGAAAACTATGACTGGCAAAGGCAAATTCTAGGAATAAGAAGAGAATCACTCATCATAACATAATAGGCTATTTTTATGGCTATGATTATAGGCTATGATTTGCGAATCATTTCAATGCAAATCTCATTGGAATTGGCAAAAGTATGACTGGATTTGTCTGAGCTAACCAGTTAAAAGTGTGACATCAAAACGGCCACACTTTTATAATAAAATGGTCTCTGTAGTCATTCCTATTAGTCGCTTCTCGCGAAAGTCTACCTTTAACCTTCTCTTGCTTTGTGAAACTATTATGTTTATACAAAAAGAAAATGATACTATAGGTACCAGTTTTTACCATCTCTGTGAACTTGTTATAATCTGCTTTCATTGTAATTATAAAGAGTAATAAAATATTGTTTTTGTAAAGAATATCCTATGTTACTTTTTATGATCCATTTGTTATTCATTTCATTCTCATTTCATTTATTTACACACAATTTCCAAAAACAATACAATAATACAACATATAAATACAATGCAAAATTGGAAAATGTGGTTAGGTGACCTCATTGAAATCAGAGTCGAAAATCGTGTTGTCACGTTAAAAAGAAAGAATAGCCTAGAGCCGAGCTTAAAAGTATCAAATTAATAAATTATTAGATGAATATTTATTTTAAAGTATGCATTATAGAGTACTAGAAAAATAAACTTTTCCTTTGCAGACAATAAACTTTAAATGGCAATAAGATTATAATATGAAACAAGATTATCAACTATTAACAAGAATAAAAACTATTCTCTTATTGAAACAAGAATTCAACATTTTCTAGCAAAAATAACCAAGACTTCAACTCTGTGAGGGAAGTAAATAACAAATTAGAACTTGAGGAAACGTTGAAAGGTAGGTGATTGAAAAATTTTAAAGCACAGAAGAATAAAACATACGGAAAGCTTCAATGTTTGCTTGCAGTAAAATAACTTTATTCTGCAATCTTAATCGACCAGAGTACACTTATGAATTACTCTGAACATTTCCTCCTCTTATAAAAAAATTCTCAATACTCTGAACACATAGAGATATCTTAAAGGCAGAATAGAAAATTGTTTAAAAAAAGTCATAGTGTGCTCAGTTCTTGGAACACGCACCATTATTCTAATAATTTTCTTTTTTGCTACAATAATTGAATTAATATTTTGCAAAATAAGTACCTCCCCAACAAGTGAACCATATTGAAGCTTACTTTGAACAATAGAAAAATAAATTAATCTTAATACATTTACAGGGAATATGTTCCTCAGATAATAGAAAGTTCTTACTGCTGATAACATATATTTGAAATAGAATTAATATGTTCACTCCAATTACAATTCTTATCAATAAAAACACCTGAATACTTAATTTCATCAACTTGTTCAATATTCATACAATTATGGCAGTTCAGATTATATAAAACTCCAATATCAGACATTAAACAAATATTACATTCATAATACAAAACATTGATACTAGAAATATTATCCTTCAACAAAAAAACAATGAATTTGCAGTCAGAGGGTCGCCGCGAAAGTGGCCCCCGCCCCGGGGGTCGCAGTAAGAGGGGCGCCCGCCCTGGGCGCCGCAGTCAGAGGGGCGCCGGCTTGTGGTACGTCGCGTATGTTTAAAAAATAAATAACTAAAAAATAGAATAAATCTATATTAATAAAAGAGAGTTGGTGTCTGAACGCTCGCTTATAACTCGAGAACGGCTGAACCGATTTAGATGATTTTGGATTCGTTTGAATTTTTAAAGCACTGGTTAACATAATATGTATTAAAATATAAGAAAATCTCTTTATAATTAATAAATAATCTAGTAAATTCAATGACACAACTTCCAAACATGACATCCATTTTGATCCAGTCCAAACGAAATAACCCGATTTCATAGGAGCATCTTCTATGCAAAATCGATGTGGAGTTGAAGATGCTATAATATAGGTCTTCCCAAAAGACGACCTCGGTGGTCTATTGGTTAGCGACTCTGCACCTTCCACGCAAGAATTCTCGGGTTCGATTCCGAGACAGTTGAAATTTTTTGGCAACTTTCAGCATTGAATTTAATATTGATTATTATCCACCTGCTTTATAAAATTAGTATATTACCAGATTTCTTTTAATTTCCATCAATAAAAGGAGTGGATATAGATATTTTACTTCGTGACATTTTTTTTCGTGGGGGGTTGATATGAAATGAGGAGACATTTGGGGGAAGAGGTAGGGCAGTGGTGACATGAAGGGGTTTTGAGGGTGACAATGAAAAGGGGACATTTGGGGGTGACATTTTGGGGAGGGTTACATGAAGGGTGTGTACCAATTGGAGGAAGGAGGGGGTGAAATTTGGTGGTGGGGAAAGAGTGGGGTTGACATGAAAGGGGAATGAAGGGGGGGCATTTGGGGGATGACATTTTTTGGGGGTGGCATGAAGGGGGGACATTTGTGGGGAGAAGAGGAGGGACATTTTGTGGGGGGGGAAAGGGCGATACGAAGTTCGCAGGGACAGCTAGTAAATAATAAAAAATGAAATGAAAATTTAAAAAATTAAAAAATAGAAAAAATATAGAATATAAAAAATAAATAAGAATGTAAAAAATTAAAAAATAGAAAAAAAATTATTGAATTAGATGTAAATAATGTATTTTGGGGAAGCGCCTGACAACATCTCTCTCGACACAATTGATATACCTCAATTCCTACATGTGGACAAGAGCCAGCTAATTTACGGCCAAACGCATTAGACAGCTAACTCTAGCTAGCATGGCTTTTTCAAGCGAGGCTCCACTGTCTCACAGAATCCGCACTACACAGCAAATCGTATTTGAGAAAGTGCCAATTCAATTCTGGAGAAAGAATCAGCTGGTAATTGGAGGAATAGTGACTTGTAATCGAGAAAACATCAGTTGTGGCTCAACAGAATGGTCACTTGTAATAGAGAAGATATCACATGTAACTGAGAATGGTGAATTGGGTGGGAACGAGAAATCGTCACTTGTAAATGAGAAGTTAAAAAGTGAGAAACCAGCTGGTTCTTGAATCCTGATTTCTCAATTACAACCGACATCTTCACCTCAAATGATAATTTTCTCTCATTTATAGTTCATGGCCTCAATTACATGTGATATCTTCTCAAGTCACAATTGGACTGTTCTCATTTGTTGACAAAATTTAAGATTAAATTCTGATGGCAATTATAAATACAACACCAAGTGTAGGACATGTTAGCCACTGAACTTTGAGTAGGCCACTATAATACAAAACTTCAAATGCAATCCAATGATAATATGACAAAGTTTTCACAGAAAAAAAACACAAATCATTAAAGATATAATAATGGACATTAGTCCATTAAAATCTCCTTTATGCTAGTTTTGAATTGTTTTTTGTCTAGTTTTTTCATATTTGCTGGTAGACTATTATTACACTACTTCTTTTCCCAAATTCCCGCAAACTACAGTGCAGAGTGTATAGTGCAACAGTGTGGCCATCTCAGTGAAGCCACTCCATAACAGTATGGTGAGATGATTTTTCCTGCTGCCAGCCATATTTCTACCAATTCTTAAAATTTTGATATGGGATTACAAGCAAACATGAACCCATTGTCATAATTATGTCTAACTTATTTTTAAAGAAACAACATCAAAACTAACTTTTCTAGCATTTTCTAGTCTCTCTACTGTTGGTATTGCTGTATTAGCTTTAATGATGAAAACCAATACTGGCAAAAGTAAAATGTAGGTTAGAAGTGAATCTTTTATCATAACATCTATAATGATCTGCTTTTCATTTCAATGCAAATCCTATCGTTAAAGTATGTATTAGTATATGGTAAATTATATATTGTAGTCTATAAGGTAGTATAATCCTATTGGCAAAAGTATGGTGGATTTGTCGGAGCTAACCAATCAAAAGTGTGACATGCAATGTCCACACTGTCACTATACACTCTCTGTGCATAAAACTATTCAACATTTAATTATACAGAACAAGCTGTCCCGGCGAACTTCGTATCGGCACTCTCTCCCCAACAATGTCCCCTCTTCTCCCCACAAATATGTCCCCTTCATGCCACCCTTAAAAAAATGTCATCCCACAAATGCACCCTTCCATTCCCCCCCAAATGTCACCCCCACATATCCCTCTTCATGTCAACCCCCTCTTTCCCATCAAATGTCACCCATCTCCTCCCACCAATTATTTTTTTCTATAGTTTATTTATTTATTTTAATTTTTCATTTTAATTTATTTTATTTTTTTAAATTTTATTTCCGTGGTTCTTCTTCAATTTTTTATCAGTCCTATTCTGGAATTAAAAGAATTTTTTTTTTCATATTTATTTATTTCTAATTTTTTTATTTTTTTATTTTTTTTTTAATTTTTTTAATTGTTCCCGATTGTTCTGAATTTTATTATTAGAAACAATAAAATATGCATACATACGAACGATAACTCACTTCTGGTTAATAATTGATGATTGAAGCGTAAAAAAAATTAGAGTAGAAAACCTAGAACAAAAAGAAACGTGGTCCGGAGCAGGGTTTGAACCCTGGGCAAATCCTCTAGGATTATCACGCAGAAATTTTCATACACTGAGCCACGGAGGCTTAGAGATATGCTTATAATTTATCTGATCTTGATTCGCGATCATCTTTCCGTTAGCAACAGGTACACGTTCGGCCCGTAAGTTTGAACGTAGGTCTGTGAAATGTTTGATAGGTTAGGTCATTAATCTACTAATTATTTATTAATTATAGAGGGATTTTCTTATATTTCAATCCTATTATATTAAGCGAGCAATTTCTGTATCCTATTATATTAAGCGAGCAATTTCTGTATGTTTATATGTTTATATGTTTATATATATAAGCGAGCAATTTCTGTATGTTTATATGTTTATATGTTTATATGTTTATATGTTTGTATATCCAACGGATCTCGAAAACAGCTCTAACTGATTTTATTGAAATTTGGAATATAAGAGTTTATTGATACAAAAATTCGTTTTGCGCCGGGTCTCATCCTGGGATAACTCGCTAAAGGACCTAAAAGGAGAAATTGATCCTTTAAGAATCAGCTGACAGAAGAAAGAAATTTCCGTCGGCTGTAAATGATGAGAAAGAGTGAGAGCGAGTGAGTGTGTGAGTGAGACAAGATTATTATTTCAGCTATGAGACGGTGACAGAGAATCAGCTGACAGAAGAAACAATTTTCCGTCGGTTCTTGATGTTGAGAGAGAGTGAGAGAAGATTATAATTATCAGCTGTTGAGATAATTCGTTTCAATCATCTGACCATAATTATATAAAATACGAACACCAATCTCCGACTACTCTATAGCAGGATTATTTTAAATTGTCAGAAAACAGCTGATTGATGTACGCTTATTTACTGTTAAATCCAGCTGTTTTCTGACAACAAAGACCTGCTATAACCTAACAAGTAAAAACAACGTCAATTACCAAAATTGAGAAAATGCAGAAGCACATAAGCTGTTCCTATTTCCTTCTGGATTCAAATTCATTAATTGAAAATTAAAAGGAATAAAATCTTTGAAATAAAAATTGATTATAATCATTAAAATTAAGAGGAATTAAAAAACATTGAAAATATTCTATGTTGTAGCCTATCCTATTATATTAAGCAATCATTATTATTTCCATTTAAAACAAAATTGAACTATATTATCTATTTCTGTACAACAATATGATTCATCAAGTTGTTAACTTACCAACTTTACTTTGTCAATTTAAAACAAATCATACCAAATATTATCAGAATTCTACATTGCATAGAAGAGATTCTTTTTCTATTCTGAAGATAAAAGATGGGTTTAATCATATCCTTTTCATAACTTTTGCATTAATTTTCCACTTGAATTCATGAACTGAGTTTCTACTTCTATCTGAATTGTTGCATAAACCATAATTTTGTTGTGAGTTCTGAATCACAGGATATAAGAAAAGACTTACTTCGCTATTGTGGTGAGTGAGATACGTTACTGTATCAAAGTTAGAATAATTGGATCCAATTTATTTCACTTTCATTGATCTACTGTAGATAGATAGATTGAGTTAGATGAAAAATCATTAATTGTTCACTTCAAGCAATAAAACAAAATAATCCAAAACAAGGCAGTTCAAAGGAAGTTAGCCATGTAACGGTCTGTTTTTTATTTATTTGAGAACAATCGTCAAGAGTTGCATCAAAACAGCTGGGCTAAAAATTGTTTTTTTTAATTGTTGTAACAGGAATATTTCAAATTGAAGAAAACAGCTGAGAGTTGATGTACGCTCGTTTACTGACGTTAAATCAGCTGTTTTCTGATGACAAGTTATAATGATCCTACTATATCAACCCATATTATTATTTCTATGAAGCAAAATTTTTATGTGCGATTTTTCAAATGATATGCATTCAGCTCGATTATTCATAATGAAATTTCGAAAGCTGAGATTGATTTTTTATAGTGCAATGATGATTCAGTGGATAAGACTGATGGCTGTACTTATAGAATTGTTTAATTTCATTCCTTATTTCCTTTAGAATTTCCATTCCTGTGCCTTTGTAGGCCTACCCCCGAGCAGAGCTCGGTACCCCGATATTATGTTTATATATATGTTTGTATGTCCAACGGATCTCGAAAACGGCTCTAACGATTTTGACGAAATTTGGAATATAGGAGGTTTGTGATACAAAAATTAGTTTGCGCCGGGTCTCATCCTGGGATAACTCGCTAAAGGACCTAAAAGGAAAGAGTGATCCTTCAGAATCAGCTGACAGGAGAAACAAATTTCCGTCGGCTGTAAATGATGAGAAAGAGTAAGAGCGGTGAGTGTGGGAGTGAGACAAGATTATTTCAGCTGCTGAGACAGTGCATTCCAATCACATGATCACTCTTGAAATACACAACTACACTAACTTTTTTGGTAAAACCAGCGGTTCCATTACTAGAATTGAGGAAAATATCGAAACACATAAGCTGCTCCCATTCCCCTTTTTATTTCTGATTTTTATTTATCTATAGAAAATTAAAAGGAATTAGAAATTTTGAAAATATTCCATATTGTACTGTATTGTTATTTTTAAATTTGAGGCATGAAGTTAGACATGTGATCTGTTTTTATTTATTTGAGAAAAATCGTCAAGAGTTCATCAAAACAGCTGAGCTAAAAATTGTTGTAGCAGGAATATTTTAAATTGTCAGAAAACAGCTGGTTGATGTACGCTCGTTTACTGACCTTAAAAATAAGCTGTTTTCTGACAAGTTAAAATGATCCTACTATATTAACCCATATTATTATTTCTATGAAGCCAAATTTTATAAGTGCGATTTTTCAAATGATATGCATTCAAACTCGATTGTTCACAATATTTCGAAAGCTCAGATTAATCTTTTTATAGTGCAATGATAAATCAGTGCATAAGACTGATCGCTGTACTTAAAAAATTGTTCAATTTCATTCCTTTTTTCCTTCAAAATTTCCATTCCTGTGCCTTTGTAGGCCTACCCCCGAGCAGAGCTCGGTACCCCGATATTACATATTATGTTAACCAGTGCTGTAAAAATTCAAACTAATCCAAAATCATCTAAATCGGTTCAGCCGTTCTCGAGTTGTAAGCGAGCGTACAGACACACCAACTCTCTTTTATTAATATAGAAGATGTATACTGTATACACTGTGATACTTGAGCTTCAGCTGCTCTTGTGACATGGTTATGAATATTGCTATCAATAAGTGTGAAAATGGATAGTTTTTTTTAGTATAAATAATCACACATCCAAAAACATACAAAGCAGTAACTGTCCAATATTAAGTTTGTTAAAAGAGGATTACAATAATAATAATTAATTGGACGAAATTTCTATTTATAATGCCATATAATATTCTGAAAAATTATATATTGTTGTCAATATTTGCTACTGCAAATATTGACAACAGAATAATAGCTAGTAAGGAAATTCGATGAGAGGCAGCCTAAGCCTAAGGATGCCTAGAGAGGCAGCTTGATTTGATCAGCAAGGAGCTTTCAGCCATGCCTCAAACTGCTTCATATCGGCAAAAGAATGTCAGTATGGATATCAAAGGGAATGCTAAGAAGATAGCAGGAGGTATCTGGATGTCATTAGAGGCATGTAGATTGATTGGGCTGAATGCAATTGGGACTGGCACTCCAGGTCAGAGCATCATTGACAGTTTCTCCTAAACTAAAAGATCAGCAAGCTCTGCGCCTCCACCGTAAACGATTCCCCCGGCCTACATTAGAAGAGTCCAGAAGCCCCTCCAAAACAAATAAATAGTTTGGATGACCCAATGGAGGCGCATAGAAACAACACCATGGACTGAAGTGGTGAGAAATAAGTAAAAGAAGAATAAAAGAAGAACGCAAGACTTTAAAAAGAGACAGAGAAAAACACAATGAATAAAAGATGTTCATTTTGGGAAGGACCACAGGCCAGACCAAAAACTCAGCCATCCCAGAAAAAATTCAGGTCAAAACCAGTCAAACCAAGAAAGATGCAGTACTCATAAAGCCCTCAGCTGGGAAATCATTTGCTGAGATCCTAGGAGCAATAAAGAAGAATGTCAAACCAGAGGCCTCTGGAGCTGAGGTTAGGCAGATTCGAAAGACAAGCATGGGAGGAGTGCTGATCGAGTTTGGATCCTGTAGAGACTTGAAATCCTTGCAGGCTTCAATGCAAGAAGCAATAGGATCCAGTGGCCTAGTCCAAAGCAGATCTCCAAGACTCAAACTCGAAATACTGGATCTGGATACTTGCACAGAAGAAGAGGAGGTATTGAAGTCTATCGTGAAGGCTACTGATGTAGACAGGGATGCATGTAAGGTGAAAGTTTTTGCACCGAACAAGAGAGAAGTGAGAATGGCTGTAGTTGACCCACCAGAGGCTGATGCACTTAAACTTCTCAACACTAAGCGCTTGAGAGTAGGGTGGGTGAACTGTCGTGAAAGGCAAAGGATTGAGCTTCAGCGTTGCTACAAGTGTATGGCATTTGGACATACAAGGAGAGACTGCAAGGGGGCAGACAGAAGCGGAAACTGTTGGAAATGTGGCAAAAGTGACGTCTGTGAAGTTGGCCCGCAAGATGCAGCCCAACAGATGAAATTATTATAAATCGTTAGTTTAGCGTTAGTTTAGGTTTGTTTTAACGATTTGACGTTTGTTTGGGTTTCTAGGTACTAGATACGGGGTTACAATTTTTGCAGGCTAAGTTCACACTGGGCCAACAATTCTTCTGAAATGAGTTAAAATAGTATGGATCGTTAGTTTAGCATTAGTTTAGGTTTGTTTTAACAAATTCGACGTTTGTTTAGGTTTTAGGTACTAGATATGGGGTCACAATTATTGCGGGCTAAGTTCACACCAGCCCAACAATTCTGCTGGGAATAAGTTAAAAATGGTATGGATCGTTAGTTTAGCGTTAGTTTAGGTTTGTTTTGATAAATTTGACGTTTGTTTAGGTTTCTGGGTACTAGATACAGGAGTCACAATAATTAGTACAGACCAATTTCACACTGGGCCGACAATTTGGCTATAATTTGTTAAAAATGGTGAAAATCGTTAGTTTAGCGTTAGTTTAGGTTTGTTTTGGAAAATTTAATGTTTGTTTAGGTTTCAAGAAACTAGATGGGATCACAATTATTGCGGGCCAAGTTCACACCAACAATTCTTCTGAAATGAGTTAAAATGGTATGGATCGTTGGTTTAGCGTTAGTTTAGGTTTGTTTTAACAAATTTGACGTTTGTTTAGGTTCTTAGGTACTAGATATGGGGTCACAATTATTGTGGGCTAAGTTCATATAGCCCAACAATTCTGCTGAAATGAGTTAAAAATGGTATGGATCGTTGGTTTAGCGTTAGTTTAGGTTTGTTTTGATAAATTTGATGTTTGTTTGGGTTTCTAGGTACTAGATGGAGTCACAATAATTGTGCAGACCAATTTCACACCAGCCCGACAGTTTGGCTGTAATAATTTAAAAATGGTGAAATCGTTAGTTTAGCGTTAGTTTAGGTTTGTTTTGGAAAATTTAATGTTTGTTTGGTTTCTAGAAACTAGATATGGGGGTAACAATTATTATGGGCCAAGTTCACACCAGCGAAAATTCCACTGAAATAAGTTAAAATGGTATGAATCGTTAGTTTGGCGTTAGTTTAGGTTTGTTTTGATGAATTTGATGTTTGTTTGGGTTCTTAGGTACTGAATATGGGGTCACAATTATTGTGGGCTAAGTTCACCACCAGCCCAACAATTCTGCTGAAATGAGTTAAAATGGTATGGATCGGTGGGTTTAGCGTTAGTTTAGGTTTGTTTTTGATAAATTTGACGTTTATTTGGGTTTTCTAGGTACTAGATACAGGAGGTCACCAATAATTGCAGGTGCGGATAATTTCACACCAGCCCGTTTAAACATAATTTAGCTAAAAATGGAGTTAAAATGGTATGGATCGTTAGTTTAGCGTTAGTTTAGGTTTGTTTTGGAGAAAATTTAATGTTTGTTTGGGTTTCTAGGAAACTAGATATGGGGGTCACAAATTTATTGCAGACCGAGTTCACGCCAGTTGAACAATTCCACATGAAATAAAGTTAAAAATGGTATGAATCGTTAGTTTAGCGTTAGTTTAGGTTTGTTTTGGTTAATTTGACGTTCGTTTAGGCTCCTAGGTACTAGATATGGGGTCACAATTATTGTGGGCTAAGTTCACACCAGCCAACAATTCTGCTGAAATGAGTTAAAATGGTATGGATCGTTAGTTTAGCGTTAGTTTAGGTTTGTTTTAATAAATTTGACGTTTGTTTAGGTTTCTAGGTACTAGATCCAGGAGTCACAATAATTAGTGCAGGCCAATTTCACACCAGCCCGACAATTTGGCTATAATTTGTTAAAAATGGTGAAAATCGTTAGTTTAGCGTTAGTTTAGGTTTGTTTTGGAAAATTTAATGTTTGTTTAGGTTTCTAGAAACTAGATATGGGGGTAACAATTATTGCGGGCCAAGTTCACACCAGCCCGAAAATTCCACTGAAATAAGTTAAAAATGGTATGAATCGTTAGTTTAGCGTTAGTTTAGGTTTGTTTTGATGAATTTGATGTTTGTTTAGGTTCTTAGGTACTAGATATGGGGGTCACAATTATTGTGGGCTAAGTTCACACCAGCCCAACAATTCTGCTGAAATGAGTTAAAAATGGTATGGATCGTTAGTTTAGGTTTGTTTCAACAAATTTGACGTTTGTTTAGGTTTCAAGGTACTAGAGATGGAGTCACAATGATTAGTGAAGGCCAATTTCACACCAGCCCGACAATTTGGCTATAATTTGTTAAAAATGGTGAAAATCGTTAGTTTAGCATTAGCTTAGGTTTGTTTTGTAGAATTTGACGTTTGTTTAGGTCTCTAGGTACCAGATATGGGGTCACAATTATTGCAGCTAAGTTCACACCAGCCCAACAATTCTGCTGAAATGAGTTAAAATGGTATGGATTGTTAGTTTAGCGTTAGTTTAGGTTTGTTTTGATGAATTTGACGTTTGTTTAGGTTTCTAGGTACCAGATATGGGGGTCACAATTATTGCGGGCTAAGTTCACACCAGCCCAAAAATTCTGCTGAGATGAGTTAAAAATGGTATGGATCGTTAGTTTAGCGTTAGTTTAGGTATGTTTTAATGAATTTGATGTTTGTTTAGGTTTCTAGGTACTAGACACAGGGGTCACAAGGTCAAGACCAATTTCACACCAGCCCGACAATTCTGGCTGATAATTTGTTAAAATGGTATGGATCGTTAGTTTAGCGTTAGTTTAGGTTTGTTTTGATAAATTTGACGTTTGTTTAGGTTTCTAGGTACTAGATATGGGAGTCACAATTATTGCAGGGCTAAGTTCACACCTGCCCAATTCTACTGAAATAAGTTAAAATGGTACTCGTTAGTTTAGCATTAGTTTAGCTTATTTTTGATAAATTTGACGTTTGTTTAGGTTTCTAGGTACTAGATATGAGGGTCACAATTATTGCAGACCAATTTCACACCAGACAATTTGGCTATAATTTGTTAAAAATGGTGAAAATCGTTAGTTTAGCATTAGTTTAGGTTTGTTTCAACAAATTTGATGTTTGTTTAGATTTCTAGAAACTAGATATGGGGTCACAATTATTGCGGGCCAAGTTCACACCAGCCCGAAAATTCCACTGAAATAAGTTAAAAATGGTATGAATCGTTAGTTTAGCGTTAGTTTAGGTTTGTTTTAACAAATTTGACGTTTGTTTAGGTTCTTAGGTACTAGATATGGGGGTCACAATTATTGTGGGCTAAATTCACACCAGCCCAACAATTCTGCTGAAATGAGTTAAAAATGGTATGGATCGTTAGTTTAGCGTTAGTTTAGGTTTGTTTTAATAAATTTGACGTTTGTTTAGGTTTCTAGGTACTGGATACAGGAGTGCAATAATTGAGTGCAGACCAATTTCACACCAACCCGACAATTTGGCTATAATTTGTTAAAATGGTGAAAATCGTTAGTTTAGCGTTAGTTTAGGTTTGTTTTGGAAAATTTAATGTTTGTTTGGTTTCTAGAAACTAGATATGGGGTCACAATTATTGCGGGCCAAGTTCACACCAGCCCGAAAATTCCACTGAAATAAGTTAAAATGGTATGAATCGTTAGTTTAGCGTTAGTTTAGGTTTGTTTGATGAAATTTGACGTTTGTTTAGGTTCTTAGGTACTAGATATGGGGTCACAATTGGTGTGGCCAGCTAAGTTCACACCAGCCCAACAATTCTGCTGAAATGAGTTAAAATGGTATGGATCGTTAGTTTAGCGCTAGTTTAGGCTTGTTTTAATAAATTTGACGTTTGTTTAGGTTTCTAGGTACTAGATACAGCAGTCACAATAATATTCCCGCAGACCAACTCCACACAATCCTGACAATTTGGCTATAATTTGTTAAAATGGTGAAAATCGTTAGTTTAGCGTTAGTTTAGGTTTGTTTTGGCAAATTTAATGTTTGTTTAGGTTTCTAGAAACTAGATATGGGGTAACAATTATTGCGGCCAAGTTCACACCAGCCCGAAAAATTCCACTGAAATAAGTTAAAAATGGTAAGGAATCGTTAGTTTAGCGTTAGTTTAGGTTTGTTTTGATGAATTTGATGTTTGTTTAGGTCTCTAGGTACTAGATATGGGGTCACAATTATTGTGGGCTAAGTTCACACCAACCCAACAATTCTGCTGAAATGAGTTAAAAATGGTATGGATCGTTAGTTTAGCGTTAGTTTAGGTTTGTTTGATAAATTTGACGTTTGTTTAGGTTTCTAGGTACTAGATACAGGAGTCACAATAATTAGTGCAGACCAATTTCACACCAGCCCGACAATTTGGCTATAATTTGTTAAAAATGGTAAAAATCGTTAGTTTATCGTTAGTTTAGGTTTGTTTTAACAAATTTGACGTTTGTTTAGGTTTCTAGGTACCAGATATGGGGGTCACAATTATTGCGGGCTAAGTTCACACCAGCCCAAAAATTCTGCTGAGATGAGTTAAAAATGGTATGGATCGTTAGTTTAGCGTTAGTTTAGGTTTGTTTTGATGAATTTGACGTTTGTTTAGGTTTTTAGGTACTAGATATGGGGGTCACAATTATTGTGGGCTAAGTTCACACCAGCCCAACAATTCTGCTGAAATGAGTTAAAAATGGTATGGATCGTTAGTTTAGCGTTAGTTTAGGTTTGTTTTGATAAATTTGACGTTTGTTTAGGTTTCTAGGTACTAGATACAGGAGTCACAATAATTAGTGCAGACCAATTTCACACCAGCCCGACAATTTGGCTATAATTTGTTAAAAATGGTGAAAATCGTTAGTTTAGCGTTAGTTTAGGTTTGTTTTGGAAAATTTAATGTTTGTTTGGGTTTCTAGAAACTAGATATGGGGGTCACAATTATTGCGGGCCAAGTTCACACCAGCCCGAAAATTCCACTGAAATAAGTTAAAAATGGTATGAATCGTTAGTTTAGCGTTAGTTTAGGTTTGTTTTAACAAATTTGACGTTTGTTTAGGTTTTTAGGTACTAGATATGGGGGTCACAATTATTGTGGGCTAAGTTCACACCAGCCCAACAATTCTGCTGAAATGAGTTAAAAATGGTATGGATCGTTAGTTTAGCGTTAGTTTAGGTTTGTTTTAATAAATTTGACGTTTATATAATAATAATAAATTTGGTTTCCTGGTGGAGGAGTGCCCTTACTACATCTATCAGCCAGCACCAGTGCTCGAGAATGATAGGGCAAAAATATACTGGGAATTAAGTGGAACAAGCACATATAAAGTATTATAGGTATAAAAGAAAATTTATGTTCAAATAAATCCTTATTCCTAACTGCTACATTGCCAATTTTGAAAGAAAAACAAGGAAAATGAAAATTTTTATACAATCAGTTTTCTTCTGTTCAATTTTTCTAAAATACAAAGAAGCAAATCTTTCAAATCTATAACAAAATCACATGGTATTTTTTCTTACACATATCAGTATTTTATAGTTAATAAATAAAATTATATTTATGTCTGATTGAAAATTTTATATTGAAAACATTATATTTCACAAGTGACTCATTAAAAAAGATGTAAAAGTTTCCAAAAAAAAATTACTTTCTTATCTCTCAACATAGAGCAATAGATATGGGGCAACTTTCTAATCTTCCTGGCAAGATTGGACCTTCTTGCGAAGGTCATCAAAAACTTCCCAGGTGTAGTCAGAAGGTCTAAGTATGTAGGCGATGTAATGCCCTGAATGAGCCACAATTCCAGAAAGGCTATAATTGTGTCCTAATAATCGAATTGTCTTTGGTATTGAGCCTAGAGAATAAGTTTTGTTAGATAGTTAGATTTCATGTGGTTTATTTGTTGAGTTTGAGTGAGGAACTCAATATCAAGTATGAGAATAGCTTGAAACGACAAATTATCTTTGCTGGCATTTGACATATCTTGGAAGATATTTTTTGTATATGATTTCTGTGTCAATTTTTACTTCTTGTGGTACTCCCTTTTCATTATCTGCTTATTTCAAGCTGACGCACAAGCCTTTAAGTACTGTAATTCATTCATACCTCCTTCAATCACCACACTGTTGTTTGGTTCAATTATTGTACAGTAAAACCTGTCTAAGGCGAACCCTGTGTAAGACGGAAACCTGTTGAAACGGAATGTTTTTTCTGGTCCCAAGGAATTTTGTATACATTCACATGTAAAAACACCTTTGTAAGCCGGAACCTCCCTAACGCGGAAACGGAATGCTTGAAAAAGTCACTCACGGTAAATAATACTGTGTAAGACGGAATTTTGATCCATCTCATTAGTCATAATATCCTTTGCGATTGAATTCGAATTGTTTCATTCAGACCATGCAAGTACGAGCTATTGTATAGTACTGTAATCCATTTTGAAAATAATCCCTGATAGTTTTATCAGTGTTCAATGTTTTCAATGTTAAGTGTATATACAGTACCGTACAGTACAGGACTTATTTGATAACCTCACATGCTTTTCATTTGACCACCCTGTCTAAGCCGGAAACCTGCTAATACGGAAATTTTTTTTAGTCCCATCGAGTTCCGTCTTAGACAGGTTTTACTTATATAGTTTTCTTTCTGTGGCAGGTTGCAATTAGAATTGTCACATTTTCTTGTGATCTCTAAGAAACATTCATGATGTAAAAATTCTCTTTGAAGAGTTGGTGCATTATACCAACAATTATATTCGACACCAACAATATTAGCTCCATTCCTTGTGGTACTCTTTGGTATACTTATATTTGATACATGACCCTCTTTGTTGAAAATTTTTGAAAGAGCTTGAGCTCTATATTTGTATGTTTTCGAGCATGCACCAGCAACTGCTAAGCTCACACCTCACACTTGATATTAAAATTTTACTTTGTGAAGATTTAATAAGTCCTCGACAATTTTGGTCAAAAATGTACATTTCTGCAACTAATTGCGACTCCCAGATCTAGTAACTAGAAACCTAAACAAACGTCAAATTAGTTAAAACAAACCAAAACTAACGCTAAACTAACGATTCATACCATTTTTAACTTATTTCAGTAGAATTTTCAGGCTGGTGTGAACTTAGCCCGCAATAATTGTGACCCCGTATCTAGTTTCTAGAAACCTAAACAAACATTAAATTTGCCAAAACAAACCTAAACTAACGCTAAACTAACAATTCATACCATTTTTAACTTATTTCAGTAGAATTTTCGGGCTGGTGTGAACTTGGCCCGCAATACTGTGACCCCCGTATCTAGTTTCTAGAAACCTAAATAAACATTAAATTTGCCAAAACAAACCTAAACTAACGATTTCCACCCATTTTAACAAATTATCAGCCAAATTGTCGGGCTGGTGTGAAATTGGTCTGCACTAATTGTGACTCCTGTATCTAGTACCTAGAAACCTAAACAAACGTCAAATTTATCAAAACAAACCTAAACTAACGCTAAACTAACGATCCATTCCATTTTAACTCATTTCAGCAGAATTGTTGGGCTGGTGTGAGACTTGGCCCGCAATAGTGTGACCACCATATCTAGTACCTAAAAACCTAAACAAACGTCAAATTTGTTAAAACAAACCTAAACTCACGCTAAACTAACAATCCATACCATTTTTAACTCATTTTAGCAGAATTGTTGGGCTGGTGTGAACTTAGCCCGCAAAAATTGTAACCCCCGTATCTAGTACCTAGAAACCTAAACAAACGTCAAATTTGCCAAAACAAACCTAAACTAACGCTAAACTAACGATTTATAATAATTTCATCTGTCGGGCTGTAACTTGCGGGCCAACTTCACAGACGTCAAAAAATTACATGGTTTAGTCCACAACGACTCAGTTTCAAATTCCTAACAATGAATGACAGTACCAGCGACCACATTATACAAAATTAATTTGTATTATGATTGTCATTATGTGGTCGCTGGACAGTACCTTGGACAGTACAGACTTGACTAGCGCTACCTAGCGGCAATATTTGGTTCTCTAGTGGGATTCGTTGCTATAGACCTACAGCAATTACTCAACTGGAGTAAGAAAGTGAAAACAAAGCAAGTTAAATAGGATGAAAATCAGTTGCAAATAGGCAATCGGCGCGAGAGCACGTCAACATTGAAATATCATCTCAGTTTAAACGTGTTGGTAAAACAAGTGAGTGCGCGGAGAATTCTGAAAGTGACAGTGAAGTGAGTGAGGATTTTGTAGACTCTGATGCTGGGTTTCAACAACCTTGGTCTGTTGGTCAAATAGAATTTGACGATCTTCAAAAAAAGGCCATGACGAAAAAGTTGTTGCAAAGGAACGGAAACTCCAGCTCATCTTTTATAATGGATTTCAAGTGATTGATATTCTCATAGGGTACATAAACAGTCGGATAAGATGCTATAGTATAGTAATGCTGATTAAAGTTATCAGCAGTCAGATAAAAATCCATTGGGCCAGGGTTCGAGCCTGGTTGACGGAAGGATTTTTGACAAATACAGCCACTCCGTCTTTCGGAGGAGACGTTAAGCCGTCGGTCCCGACTGCCTGAAAAGTAGTCGTCATATCTCATCATCACCCACTCATTACCCACGCACAAGCCTAGAGCTCATGTGGGCATCATCCTCAGAAAAAAAATGCACCAATGCAGACAGATACATTTTTTGTGGCAACTGAAAAATTAACGGTCAAATTTTTGCAGTAATTTTCACCTGTAAGTTCATTTCAACATAGTTCGAAGTGAATTAACGGAAAATATAATGGTATCAACTTTTCAAAGGTGAGTGAAGAATATTTTGCTTGTTGTTTTCAATTTCTGGTAAGTTAAGTAAATAGTAAATTCACCTGGAAGGAGCAATTTGATAAATTTAATGAAGCACGTAAGTTGGTTTCTAGTTGTGTAGCTAATAAGAAAACTTGAATATTGGGTATTATATAGGCCTACTTATGCAAAGCAGAATAACCATAAAACAAAGAATTTTTATAATGACCGATGTATGTAATGATGGAAACGCAATATACTGAAGGGATAATTTCATAATTGTAGACTTTATCGATGACAAAGATGATCTAATTCGATCATAGCTGAAACTGATATTATTGAATGAATAACCCCTCACCATAAGCAAATGCTTGCGCCGGCTTCTGACGCACAGAGTGAATTTGAGGTTAATTTTTTATAGCTCGTAATAAGAATAGGCATTGTTAGTCACAATTCCCCCTTGATAGACCTTTATTGCTATTGAAAATAATTAATTAATCGATTAGAAGCCTGATTGAGAACATGGTAATGTTTCTAATGAATGATGCTTACCTTAAAAACTCGCCGCGTTCCATTCTTATCTTACTCTGTAATAATATTACAGTACTTTTTCTGTAATACTATCTTTGAAATGCAAAATAATGCTATTTCGAGAAATCACGGAAACTTCGAGTAACTATTATTAAAGCAAACGAGAAACAAGCAGACAGTCGAGATCGCAGTGTGGCAGTAAGCAGTAACGAAATGGTAATAATAATGGCCAACCTTAAATCAGATGACTGACAGTCATCAGCTGATTACCGTTTTACAATTAACAAAGGATAATTTATTACAATTCTATTATAAATTTAATGTATGTGAAACGAAAAATAATTGAAAACTATTTTCTTAAATCTAGAATCAAAATTGGGTGGAATAATGTATCTATAGCAGGATTCTTTTAACTTGTCAGAGAACAGCTGATTTAACATTAGTAAACAAGCTAACATCAATCAGCTGTTTTCTGACAATTTAAAATAATCCTGCTTCACCTACTAGTAGTTGATAGGCATCAGCAGCGCGCTCAAGTGAGAGACAAAGAGAACAACCGGGAGGGATTGAAGCTGGGTTATCATTGAGTCAAATGTAAAAATGCCTGTTTTCAAACCAATTGTAAACCAACTTACGTCTGTGAAGTTGGCCCGCAAAATGCAGCCCAACAAATGAAATTATTATAAATCGTTAGTTTAGCGTTAGTTTAGGTTTGTTTTGGCAAATTTGACGTTTGTTTAGGTTTCTAGGTACCAGATATGGGGGTCACAATTATTGCGGGCTAAGTTCACACCAGCCCAACAATTCTGCTGAAATGAGTTAAAAATGGTATGGATCGTTAGTTTAGCGTTAGTTTAGGTTTGTTTTGATAAATTTGACGTTTGTTTAGGTTTCTAAGTATCAGATATGGGGGTCACAATTACTGCGGGCTAAGTTCACACCAGCCCAAAAATCCTGCTGAGATGAGTTAAAAATTGTATGGATCGTTAGTTTAGCGTTAGTTTAGGTTTGTTTTGATAAATTTGACGTTTGTTTAGGTTTTTAGGTACCAGATATGGGGGTCACAATTATTGCGGGCTAAGTTCACACCAGCCCAACAATTCTGCTGAAATGAGTTAAAAATGGTATGGATCGTTAGTTTAGCGTTAGTTTAGGTTTGTTTTGATAAATTTGACGTTTGTTTAGGTTTCTAGGTACTAGTTCCAGGAGTCACAATAATTAGTGCAGACCAATTTCACACCAGCCCGACAATTTGGCTATAATTTGTTAAAAATGGTGAAAATCGTTAGTTTAGCGTTAGTTTAGGTTTGTTTTGGCAAATTTTATGTTTATTTAGGTTTCTAGAAACTAGATACGGGGGTCACAATTATTGCGGGCTAAGTTCACACCAGCCCAACAATTCTGCTGAAATGAGTTAAAAATGGTATGAATCTTTAGTTTATGTTTGTTTTGATAAATTTGACGTTTGTTTAGGTTTCTAGGTACTAGTTCCAGGAGTCACAATAATTAGTGCAGACCAATTTCACACCAGCCAGGGGCGTCATTTGGGGAATCAGGGGGGGGGCATTTGCCCCCCCCCTGATTCCTGGGTTACAGAAAATATTCTGTACTAGCTAATGTACAAATGAGCATTTTATCCGGCAAACACCCCCCCTCCCCGGTGTTTGCCCCCCCCCAAGGTTTTGGTGAAATGACGCTACTGACACCAGCCCGACAATTTGGCTATAATTTGTTAAAAATGGTGAAAATCGTTAGTTTAGCGTTAGTTTAGGTTTGTTTTGGCAAATTTAATGTTTGTTTAGGTTTCTAGAAACTAGATACGGGGGTCACAATTATTGCGGGCGAATTTCACACCAGCCCGACAAATGAGCTAAAATTTGTTTAAAATGACCAAATTTGTAAGTTTAGCATCAGTTCAGGTTTGTTTTGGCACATTTGATGTTTGTTTCGAAATCTCAAGTAGGTGTTTTTCTAATTCACACCAACTAGTTCTGGCACCTTATATTTGGGTGGGTCACTCCATTCTTGCTACAAATTGAGAGATACCTGTTGAAGCTGTATTAAAAAAGAGAAGTATAATAGTTATAAAATACCTAAAATTCTTCAATTTCAGCGTCCTTCATTTTTACATTTTGTTATATAACCTCATTGAAAAAATTCTCTCAATTTTTAATTCATGGAAGTCTTTTTTACATTTCAATTGCATTTAAATTATTTTTATGAATTTGATACTACCTGCACATCAAATTTGGTTGGAATATTTCCAACCTTCTTGAGATAATAGGTTTTCTATAAGAAAAACACAAAATTGAAGACACTCTGTATATGGAGTGAAATAAAAGGTTAGTTCACGTGTAACAATTTGGTACATAGTCCAAAAATGTTTAGGAACTGAATCGCCTCCAGAAGCTTGCGCCTACACTTTCTGGACACTCTGTATATAAATATCGTACTATAATATAATATTCTTATTGGAATACTGAGAATAGTGCTTTTTGAGTATCATATTTTGTTATCAAATTAATGTACTCAATTGATTAGAAGTCATGAAATAATGATTATGTTTTCTCACTATTATAATCATTGAACGTTTTCTTCAGGGTTTTCAAATTATCTTAATCTAATTGAAAAGTAATAGTGTATTGATGCTATTGGTGGATAGAAATTCTTGTTGCCGAATAAAAATGACAATAAATTCATATAACAGCATTTTATTGTTTTTTTCTTATACACATCAGTTATTAAAATAAATAAATAAAATGAATAACCCTTTTATTGGACAAATAATACAAAATATATACATAGTAATTACAAGTTTCATTATTTTCATCCTCAGCAGCTGCTGGGGTATCCTGCTTAGGATTAAATGAGTATCTTTCGTTCCGAGTTTAATTTCTTCATTTCAGCTTCTCAATATTTTATTCTTTGTAGAGCCAGACTTGTTTATGCACGTTTTTCATCCTCTCCCATTCCTTTCTTTCTTGAGCGACTCTCTGCCACGTTGCTCCACCACACACCCGTCGGAACTTTTCATCCCATCTGAAGTTAGGTCTTCCTCTGCTTCTTTTTCTAGTCAGTGGGTGCCAGTCCAATATTCTTCTTGTCCATCTGTCGTCCATCGTTCTAACTATATGGCCAGCCCAATTCCACTTCCTTTCTACTACTGTTCTGCCAATGTCTTCGATTCTTGTTTCATTCCTAATCCATGTATTTCTTTTCCT